>JAKTYW010000002.1:600000-945947 GCA_030674565.1 Ogataea thermomethanolica
TTGATCAAAGAAAAGAAGTGTAAGGTTCTTTTTGCTACTCATTTTGGCCCAGAACTAAAGAAGTTGATGTCTAAAGACGAGACTGTTTCAAGTCAAACGCAATTTCATCAAACAACCTTGACTCGTATCCAAGACGGAAATCTTCCTATAGACGAGCGACTGGTTTTTGATCACAAGCTAGTGCCTGGCATTAGTGATCATTCACATGCATTCGAGATTGCGCAATTAGCTGGATTTCCCCGCTCCGCTCTCAATGTTGCCAAAATGGCATATTCCGAAGTTGTTGCCAATTAGTTACAGATAAATCGCATTTTTCAAAGTTTCTATTGACGTAGATTAATTACACATTTTCAGGATCGTACTCCTCATCTGAGTGAGCTTTTGGATCCTCAGTTCGTTCTTGCGGGGCTTGACTTGGACGCTGACTTTGTGCTTGGGCAAGCTGAATGAACTGACTCATTTGTTGGTACACTTGAGGATTCATTGGCTGCTGTAATGTTTGTGCAGGTTGGCCAAGTTGAGGTAAAGGAGCTTGTGGATAAGGATACGTATTATATGGGGCATATTGGGGATATTGGGGATACTGTTGGTAAGCCTGGTAGTATGCTGCATTATTTGGGTAAGGGTTTTGAGGCATGTAGTAATTTTGGTAAACAGGATTAGCAGTCGGATACGTTTGGTATTGTTGTTGCTGCACTATGTTCGATACTGGGTTTGGATACAACTGTGGTTGATTGGTCTGCATCGAAACATTATTGACTGGGTCCTGGGAAGCTGGCATCTGTTGAGAGTAGGCTTTGGCAGCAGGTTGTGAGGACTGAGGCTTTTCTTTCGACGATGTGTTTGGTTGGCTGTTCGTTTTAGGAAGCGATGTTAACTGCGATTTCATGTGACTTGCCATAGGCTTCTTTTTTGGATCGTCTTTTTTCTGGTTCTTCTTGCGTTTGCGAGAAGCTTTCATGGCAGCTTCCTTTTCGTCATCAGAGAATTCTTGCTCCTCCTCCGGCACTTCTTCATCATTCCAGTTGCTGGCGTCACTACCCTTTATAGCTTTGATATGAGAAGTTAGCACGAACTGCGATTCTGGGACAACATAGAAAACTCTCTCTCCCTTCAAAGTCTTGAAATGCTCAAACTTTTCCTCGGACTTGAATTTCACGCGGTAGCTTGGGGACTGGATCCTACCAAATGTCTCAAACAACGGTCCGATCACGCTTCTGTCCTCAAGGCACAAAATTGAGCCATCTTTCAGAACTCTTATTTCACCAGAAGAGCATGCTTTTATGATCAAACTTTTATCCACCATTGCGGTAATATCACCAATGTACTCTATGGGAGCATCTTTGGGTATCACAAAATCATCCGGGAGCTCTTGGCCTTCTTCCTCTTGTTCATTCTTCGAGCGAATCGGTTCGGCAGAAATGTCGCTCTCATTGTCGGAGTCGCCAGCTGGTCTTCCTTCCCCGTCTTGATCCGAATCGTCGTCAGAACTCGAATCTGAGCTGGGGCTGGAGCTGGAACTGGAACTGGAATCTGAATCGTCCTCAGATTCGGAACTTGAATCTTCCTGAGAACTTTTCTCGCTTTCTGCATCGGATTTGGAGTCAGAATCAGAGTTTTCCAACTCTTTGGAATCATTGAAAATTAAATCCTCTATATTGGTCTGTTGGTCTGCTTGTTCTGTCGTGATTCCCTTTTCTCCGTTCTCTTCCATATTAGTTTTCTCCTCAGTATTTTCTGGATTATTCTCTACAATCGTAGATGGCACGGAAACTCCCGTTTCTTCAATGGCCACTTCCTCATCAGTCATTATTATGCCTTGATTTAAATAATATTTATATAAAAAATTTTATGCGGCTTTTCACAATCGTACTTCAAGATCTGAACCTAAGGGAACAGTGTCGGAACTCGGTCTAATTGACGAGGCTGTCCTTGTTGCACTGTCTTGCCTAATAGATGGTTTTATATATGATCGTATAGTATTGTAGACAATGGGTGATTCTTGATATTAAATATCATTGAACATTAAAATAGCTACCATCACAAGATGATCATTTATGCTAGTATACTCTTCGCACTCTTTCTAAATAATGAAACTTGCTCAAAAACGCAAGATAAGAGTCACATAGAGAGTTACGACCAACTGGGTGCTAACAAGGTACACGCGGGTCCTTCTACCTTATATCGCGACATGCATAATGTTGTACCCTAAAAATTTAATTATTTTTGAATTTTTTCAAAATAATTTTCACGTTACCATGAGCAAGAAGAAGGCCCTTGATGCACGGATTGCTGCGCTGATTCGTAACGGGGTTGATACCCGTGAGAGAAGTTTTATCATAATGGTTGGTGACAGGTCCAGAAATCAAATTCCAAACCTTCACTACTTGATGATGAACTCAAATCTCAAAATGAACAAGTCTATCCTCTGGGCTTATAAGAAGAAGCTTTTAGGATTTACGTCTCACAGAAAGAAAAGAGAAGACAAGATAAAGAAAGACATTAAGCGCGGAAAAAGAGAAGCGAACGAACTCGATCCATTTGAAGTTTTCATTACTAACCAGCAGATCAGATATGTCTACTACAAGGAGACCGAAAAGATCCTGGGTAACACTTATGGTATGTGTATTCTTCAAGACTTCGAGGGGTTGACTCCAAACTTGATGGCCAGAACTATAGAGACTGTCGAAGGTGGAGGACTAGTTGTCATGCTTCTCAAATCAATGTCGTCCTTGAAGCAGCTGTACACTATGACCATGGACATCCATTCCAGATATAGAACAGAGGCCCACAACGATGTTGTTGCTCGTTTTAACGAGAGATTCTTACTTTCTCTTGCAGATTGCCAGAACTGTTTGGTTTTAGATGACGAGCTCAACGTTCTTCCAGTTTCTGGTGGAAGAAATGTCAAGAGACTTCCTCCAAAAGACGACGAGGACCTGACCGAAAAGGAAGAGGAACTGATCGAACTGAAAAAGAGCTTGGAAGATACACAACCGGCAGGCACGCTGGTTGCTCTTTCCAAAACCGTGAACCAAGCAGAAGCCATTTTGCGGTTTATAGACTCCATAGCAGAGAAGACCCTGAACACCACTGTCACTCTTACAGCAGGAAGAGGACGTGGTAAGTCTGCTGCTCTGGGTATTGCAATTGCTGCTGCTGTTGCTCAGGACTACTCCAACATTTTTGTCACCTCACCATCGCCAGAGAACTTGAAGACATTGTTTGAGTTTATATTCAAGGGTTTTGATGCCATGGGATTTGTGGAACACCAGGACTACGATATAATTCAGTCTACCAACCCCGAATTTGGAAAAGCTATCGTCAGAGTCGACATCAAAAGATCTGGCCACAGACAAACGATTCAGTATATCTCTCCTACAGACAGTCATGTTCTGGGACAGGCCGAACTTCTCATTATAGATGAAGCAGCTGCTATTCCTCTACCTGTTGTGAAAAAGCTTCTTGGGCCATATCTGGTCTTCATGGCTTCGACAATTAATGGTTACGAGGGTACTGGTCGTTCCTTGAGCTTGAAGCTTATCCAACAACTGAGAGACCACTCCAATACCATAATTAGCGACAACTCTCAGACTCAAGTGGTCAACAGAGATAGCAAGAAGTCCAAGGATGATGACTTGCATATCAAAGGACGGAACTTGGTGGAGGTCGTCCTTGACGAGCCAATTAGATATGCTCCCGGCGATCCAGTGGAGGCGTGGCTGAACAAGCTGCTTTGCTTGGATGCAAAGCTCTCCAAAAACACCAAATATGAGACCAGAGGCTGTCCTCACCCTAGCGAATGCAGTCTTTTCTACATTAACAGAGACACTCTGTTTTCTTACGATCCAGTTTCCGAGGCTTTCTTGCAGAAGATGATGGCTCTGTTTGTTTCCTCGCACTACAAGAACTCTCCTAATGATCTGCAACTGATGTCCGATGCTCCTGCACATCAACTATATGCTTTATTTGGACCAGATGTTGGAAAGGATGGTTCCATTCCTACTCCCTTGTGTGTTGTCCAACTTGCCTTGGAAGGTGAAATTTCCAAGGAAAGCATTCGCAGCAGTTTGAATAGAGGTGTCCGTGCCGGTGGTGACCTGATTCCTTGGCTGATCAGCCAGCAATTCCAGGATGACGACTTTGCATCTCTTTCTGGTGCCAGAGTGGTTAGAGTTGCTACACACCCAGAGTACACCAATATGGGATATGGATCCAGAGCTCTCGAGTTGCTGAATGATTATTTTGAAGGCAAGTTTGCTGACATTAGCGAGTCGGGCTCCTTTGATGACGACAAGTTTGCTTTGAAGAAGCTGACTGATAACGAATTGGAGTCTGCCGTTTTACAAAAAGAAACCATCAAACCAAGAAAGGAAAACAAGTTGCAACCATTGTTCATTAATTTGGCACACAAGCCACCTTACTACTTGCACTACATGGGTGTTTCTTACGGATTGACGCCGCAGCTATTCAAGTTCTGGAAACGTGCCAACTATCTTCCAGTCTACCTCAGACAAACAGCCAACGACCTGACTGGAGAGCACACTTGCGTGATGCTCAAAGTCCTAGAAAACAGAGAAAACAGATGGTTGCAGGAGTACTCCAAGGATTTCCACAAACGTTTCGTTAATTTGTTGTCCTACAACTTCCACACCATTCCATCTGTGCAAGCATTGACCATTTTAGAGTCCTGTGAAAAGCCTGCTCCAGTTGAATTTAGTAAGGATGAGATGGACAAGTTGTTTTCGCCGTTCGATTTGAAGAGACTAGAGTCTTACGCCAATAACTTGATCGACTACCATGTGATTGTTGACATGCTTCCAATTCTGGCACATTTGTACTTCCAAGGGAAGATTTCTGGAGAAGTGAGTTTCTCAAATGTTCAGGCCGCTATACTCGTTGCCATAGGGTTACAGCACAAGGATATGGACAAAATCTCCAAAGAATTGGGAATTGAGTCCAACCAGGCTATGGCTATGTTCGCCAAGGTCATCCGTAAGGTGTCCTCTTACTTCAGATCGCTTGTCCAGAAGAAAATCTCAGAAGAATTACCTGAGATTGAGGATGAAGTTGTGCGTGAGATGAATGGTGAGGAGACCGAGGCCGTCGACATCGAGGAAATCGAGCGTGAGTTGGTTGATGAAATGAACAAGTCAGGAGCCAGTGCAGTTAGTGCACTGAGAGAAAAGCAGAAAGAGCTCATCAATTCTCTCAATCTTGACAAATATGCTATCAACGAACACGGCTGGGATAAGACCAAGTTGGACAAAGCGGCCAAAAATCAGGGTGTTGTGAGTGTCAAGTCGAACAAGAAGCGCAAAACAGGAGAGACTGCTGACCAAATATATGAACAAGAGATGAAGAAACAAAAAGCGCATGTTTCAAAGAGATAGTTCTTTGCAGATTGTCACAACGCTCTGCAACACCAATTGACTGAAATCCGTGTTATCGTTGTTATCAAAGGCAACAATTCTTGAATTCGACAGTCGGGCTGTATTATCTTTGATTTGCTGCTCGTTTTCCGTTGCATTCTGAAACAACCGAGTATGGTTTTTATAGTATTGGGGCCAGACAATTTGATCAAAATAACCTGGTGGATCGATCCAGGTACCATTGTCTATTACGTATTTTCTAGATTCACGTCTGTTTTTGAGTGTCTGGTAGTCCGTTTTGTAAAATAGACACACGTCTAAAAGATTGAGGATTTCCTTATCGTGATATAAAAGAAAGCCGTCGATGAAAACTATCCGTGGAAGGTTCAGAGGGGCTACTGTTTCCATGATTTTGCGACTAATGGTACTGTCCAGTTTCATCTTATTGTCGTAGACCTCTTTCGATGAGTCGACAAAGTTATATTGCGGATCCAGTTTGTATTGCTTCAACGTATCTTTGAGCTTTTCGAAATCAATCGCTTCTGGACAGTCCCAATCGTACTCACTGATATCTTCATTGAAAGGAATTTGGTCGTCAGGAAGATAAAAATCATCCTGGTGCAGTATCACCGAGTTGTGGAACAGACCATGAAGCGTTTTGGCCACAGTTGTTTTTCCAGAGCTCGATGCTCCACTGATGCCAATTAGCAGCGACATAAATAAAATGAGTAACAAAAAAAAATCTTTATTTAATGGCGGACATTATTAATGCGAATCCAACGGTGTTGGATGCTAGTCAGCTGCCAACAAGAAGTGGTGTAGTGGTTGAAAAAAATGACGAGGCTCTAGTCCACCAGCAACTCACTCAACTGAGTCTTGAGGGTATCACCTATACAGACAGCGAGGAAGACAGTGATGACGAAGGGTTTGACGCACAAGAGATCTATGATTTGATATCCACCATCTCCGACCCGGAACATCCACTGACACTAGGTCAACTTGCAGTGGTGAACCTGTCGGACATCAAGGTTATCGACCCAGAGGATAAGAACCAAATAGGAGAAGTGATTGTCAGGATCACTCCGACCATCACCCACTGCTCGTTGGCTACACTGATTGGACTGGGAATCAGAGTTAGATTGGAGAGATGTTTGCCACCAAGGTTCCGCATTTTGGTGCTTTTGAAGGAAGGCAGTCACCAGAGTGAAAACCAGGTGAACAAACAGCTCAACGACAAAGAAAGAGTCAGTGCTGCTTGCGAAAATGACCAGCTGCTTAAAGTGATAAGTCATATGCTTGCATCTTGTGGCTAAGAGGAAAATTCCGTCAAACTGGGAGGTATGCCCCAGCATCGGGTTGGACTGAGTCGGTGATGACTATGTAACATATACAAAATGAATGTAAGAACGCTTTTAGGGAATACGGTAGAAGAAACAAGGAGCTCATATATGCGATGATCATGACCGCCTCTTCGTGAGGTTGTTTTCAGCTTCCAATCACTGTGCCCTGCAAATTAGACTTGCGAGCTTCGACACTTGTCTTACACCCTTGCACAGAATAATTCGACATTAATCTGATAGTTGACTAAAAAAAATTTCATCCAAAATGGTCACCCTCACCAGAATTGAAGACGAAAGCGAGCAACAGCCAGAACAAAAGGTGTTCGGAACTGTCGACGAAGAACTCGTTTCCGAATCGGAAGTCGAATCAGACGACGAATTCGACGAAAACGAGACTATCCTACAGAGAATCGAAGCTCTTAAAGATATGATTCTGCCGGAGCAAAGACAATACTTGGCTGCAACTTTTGAGTCTGCCTGCTCCACTGCTACCAACCTTGCTAAGAAATGTGGTAACGGGCTCTGGATTTTGACTTCCTCTACACTTATTTTGGGAGTTCCTTTGGCTTTGAGCATTTTTGGTGAGACTCAGTTGCAAGAACTGGAGAAGGAGATGCAATTACAACAGGGAAGTAACGACTTGCTCGCACCAGGAAGCGAACAGGCTTTCAACGAGGCAAAATAAATAAAGTGAAGAAGGTTCTTTGGCGTGGCTCCGCAAGTCTACTTAGGTCAAGATTTGATTGCTGTTTCGTCAGACAATGTGTATATATAAGCAATTCGTTTATGACTCCAGTAAAACAGCATGCAAAGCGCGTGGAATATAGTAGATGCTTTCTTAGTCGGGGAACTCAAGAAACAGTGGTTCCTCTTAGAAAACTTTCTGGTGTTTGATACTGAGAGCGTAAATGTCCAGATAGGTGGTTATTTCGTAGATAACCTCTAGAATGAACATCGAGTGGACACCAAGGGCAACACCAAGTCCAAGGTATACCACCAGTGGAATAACAGAGTCATACTCATAGCCGTAAACACGGGTCATCAGAGGAATAAGTAGCAATTGAACGGCGGGTAGCAGCATCGGTAAGTTGAAAATAGGGAATTCCTGCTTGGTCAAGTGACCAATGATTATGCGACCCACAGTGAATGCTAAGGTGGATCCTATAGTGAGCATCATTGGGACTGTGTATACAGTTCTGATCTGCTCATGCACGAATAACATGGTAAAAATGAGACCGTAGTAGGTAAAAAATGGTATCAAACCTCTCATGGCGGAACGCTGCTCTTTTCTTGAAGCCACATGCTTGATGACATTGCGCCGAGCAGACTCGATGTTAAAATAGAGAAACAATCCACCGAATGTCAAAGCTAGATCCAAAGCCTTGACCGGGTACGCCGACGACATGTTGATTGCGGAGAGATCAAGCTCTAGAACTTGATACTTCCAAAAGCCAGGTCCCTTAATTGCGCTGGTAATGAACAGAACAACTAGAAGTAGAATTCCCTCCACTGGTCCTGAGCATTCGCTCAAAAACAGTTTGTGAGTATAAAATTCTTCCCATGTGGACAGGTAAAAATTCATTAAGGAAGCAAACTGAGACATGAAAATCATCCAGCCCTTGCCCAATCCTGCCACTGATGCAAAAATCAAGACAGACAGGGTAGTGTTCACCGCATCAACACAATGGTCGAATAGCTCGCCCAAAGGTCCAGACTGGGCAGTTCTTCTGGCATGAATTCCATCACATGCATCAAAAGTCTGGTAGAGAAAGATGGATGAGGCGTACACCAAGTAGCACCATCTAGGCGATTCCTGATCGAAGTTTGGGTCAAAATAAAAGACGAAAAGCAACGATGCTAGAATGAACATTAATCCTGATAAGGTGACCATGTTAGGTGCCATCCAGACTGGAAACACCTTTTCAAATTGGGTCCAGAATCGCTTGAGCACATACTTGGTCATCAGAGACCGATCCTCCGATTGGTATCTTATGTTAATAATTTACGAAGATCATTGCAACTTACTTGTACTCTTTCAAATGAGTCAATGACTGTTGAGGTAAGAAGAAACCCATGATCAGCGATGGAAAAACAAATGAAAATTAATGGTACATGTGAAAACTTGTTGTTTGCGATTACATAATCCGATCGAGAAATTTCCTCGCTATTTCAACTCCCAAAAATGTAGCAGCGTTTGCAGGGAAACTTCTGGCTAAGGCCGGTCCGAGTCCAGGGAAGAACGCCTTGATTCCTCCCTTGGAGTATATAGAGGATGCCGTGGCTATCACGGAGCGATTGAGTTCTGAAGATTGCTGAACACTCTTAATTGTATCGATAGGGAAGATGGTGGTCCACATAGCAACACCTGCTAATCCTCCTGCAGTCATGATGGCTAGAATCGAGGCATCTTCAGACTCTGGTGTCAGTTCTTTCTTGACATATTCATAGGTGGCAAAATAAAGGGCAGATCCAGGACCATCTCTCGCTAGAGTGGCTGCGGAACCTTTAAAGATCGATTTGAGACCCCCCTGCTTGTATAATTTTCCAACTGTCTGCAGAAAAGAGACTCTCGTTTCCGAGGTCTGCATCACCACCTTCACTCTCTCAAAAGGAGCAGCGATCAACGTTGTCGGAACAGCGCTGAAAAACCCAGCCGCACTTATCTGGGGGATGGTGAGGGTTGCATTGACTGGATCCAGGTCATTATATGCGCAAACCAGCTTTTTTCCAACATCGTAACCCCAGAATGACACAGCAAACATTGGAGTAACACCCAACAGAGGAGAAGACACACCCTTGTAAAATCCAAGGGGTCCTCCTTTAGCCAATGTGCTTTTAACGCAGTCCATCGAGGACTTGTACTGATTGGTTTGCAAGAGGACTTTGGTATAGTCGAAAGGCTGTCCTGTGATGACAGCGCAAACACCACCAAATCCACCTGCTCCAAAAGATTTGAAGTTATCCAAAAGAACTGACTCTGCAATAGTATCTTCCATTTGATGTCTGTAGCAGATATTTCAGGGCCTTATATACAAATTGTTTCCCCACGTTAAATACTAAAAAAATAATCTACATGTGATTAAAACGGATTAGGGGAAAAATCAATCGTGACGCGAACAGATAAATTATGACATACTAATTACTCAACATAATACCAAGACAACGAAGAGTCTGGTCCTGATCAACAATCAGATCCTCGGTGAATTTTTCTAGGTTATCCTCGAAGGACTCAATGATATCGACTGTGAGCTTTTCCATCAGCTTGTTCAGTTTGAGATCGATCGAAGTTAGATAGTCATCATAGCGATCTTTATTCTCAAAATCCAGATGACCGTCATCACGAAGTAGCTCAGTTACAGACAACATGTCAACCAAGAGACTGTTGAATTCCTCGTTCAAATCGATGAAGTGATTGATGGTGGTGATGAAAGCATTAATCTGTTCCACGTAGAATAATCCGGAGTTGCGACCCTTGGCTGCCTTACTGTGCATGTCAAACAAACGCGATCTGGTGATCGAAATGATGTAATTGCGGTGCAGCTGGACGAGTTCATCCAGATTGTATGCACTGCATTCCAGTTGAATATCCTCCTTAATAGGTTCAGGAAGATACGCCGCATCGACTTTAAGTTTCCCGGTCTCCAAGGTCCTCACCCCCTTACCATTGCGCCTGATTCTCAAGTCATGCGCACCTCTCTTTTTGAAAGCCCCTAATAGCTTCTGGTATTTCTTTTCAATTATCTCAAGGTCGAAGAAGCTCGTGATGATATTAACAAACTTGATAAACTCGTTTCTCAGGATGTTGAGACGCTTGAAAGTTTTGGACAGCCACAAGCAGCGAGAATCAAGAACTGTCAGGTTGTAGTTGGGATCGGACTTCAGTTGAAGACGAACTGCTTTGCTGCGCTTTTCAATTTGCTTCAAGGAGCTGCGGCGAATACTATTAGATTCTAGCCATTCCACGTTCAGCAGATAGCTCACTTTTTGTAGCTTCAGGAGGAAATTGAACATTCGCAAATACTCTCTTGAAGTTTTCGAGTCTCCATCCAAAATCAGGTTCAATGGATGTTTTATTTGGAAGTCCAGAGTAAAGACATCCCATCCAATGTTGCCATGTCCCAACTCCAGAATGCGAGCATCCAATCGATCAAGCACATCATTTGGAAGATGTCTGATACTTGAATTTTCGATCGAGTCTTGAAGAATTTTCAGTAGATGGTGAGATGATAACGAAGAAGACGACTCATTCAAAACCGGCAGACCTTTGACAATCAGCGAATTTATAAAATCACCTTTGTTCATTAGCAAGAGTTGATGTAAAAATGAGATTTCTTTCAATAATCCATATTTGTCATACAACACATGACAGAGATAGTTGGTGATCTCATGGTACTGCTGACGCAACAGTTTGTCCAGCTCACTAGATGAGGAATCTAGAAAATCTCCACTTTGCAGTATGATTCGACTGTGCTTTGACGCAAAATCAATACACCATTTGGTTTCGTTGCATTCATTTCTCAGGTATAGGAGTGACTTTCCAATTTGGTAGATGTAATTAGCTGTGTTGATGAACTTGGGAACTTTTTCATCCTGCAGTTCGTGACCCGCTTCCGTTTGAACAATGAAAAAGTTCTCCTTCATGGAATCCTCTCTATTCAAAGAGCCTTCAAAAATCCATGCCTTAATGACTTCGAAATATGGTAGTACACAGACGCGGTAAACACTAACAGCCAAATCCTGAATAAGGGGATCACCCATGCCTTTCAAATCATGCAGATAAGAGAGAAACTCATTCACGGGCACACTTTGTATTTTAGAATTCAAATTGAAAAGCATGCGTAATTTGATAATTGAATCATTCAGTTGTAAGCGCACGTATCGGATTGTCAATTGGTCTATATTAGCAGGATTGAATATTTGGTTCACAAGACTTGTATATTCGAACAAACATTTGTTTGTGAAACTGGAGAAAGCAACCTTGACTTGCGAGTTAGAGAGCGTTCGAGGATTCAGCGTTTTCAAATGTTTGTAAATCAGAGCAGGTTCTAGAAGCTGGTGGAGCAAGCCGGACATTCCCAAGCTAATATTAGTCGGTATCTTGATTTTGTCATCAAACGGGAATAGCTCCGAGGTGGAGCCTATGAGTGTGAAAGCTAGGTTTTTGATAATCTCCTGTTCAGGGATCAAAGAGTATTCGGGATTCAGGTAGTAATATGGAATCAAATGTTTGCTTAGTGGCTCGCCGAGTGAAAAACTTTGACTAGGCGGCCGACTCGAGGGAAGGCCCAATGTCGACGAGGGAAGAAACGCTGAGCTTGATGGCAACCCAGGAGATGATAGAATGTGACGCGTGTTTGGGATACTTGTACTTGCTCCCAAATGATTCCCGACCCCAGAAGAATCAAAATGAGCGAATCGCGATGGTCTTTGTTTTTGTTTATGGCTCTCATAGGAGTCGAGTTTTATGAGATATCGCGCCAATTCATCCAAATTATTCAGAAGGAGCAAGTCCTCAACAGTCTGTACAAGTTTTTCCCAAGAATACGCGTTATTTGGGTTTTGACATAGTATGGACCGGTATTCGCTCAAGTAAGATAAAGATTGGGCTGTATTAATGGAAGATGTGTATGCCTTCGAAAGGATCCCATAGACATCATCGGTGAGTCTCTTCACAAATACAGAGTCAAACTGATCAGGCAAAGTGCCTCTGAGCAATCGAAACAGGTAGTTTATGACAATTTGTTCAGACTCCATACGATCAAAACGTAAATAAAAAATAAGTTGTAAAATAAATAATGAAGGTGTGAGGTGTACATAATGCAAGTTATAGGTTGTGCTTCCATCCATCGTCCAGATATGTTTCTCCCTCATCCTGTGGGACATCATCATATCCAAAGTTATCCATCTGGTCTGCATAATACTTGAAGTTGTAAAATTTGAGCAAACTACGCAATGCGTATTCATTTTCCCACGAGCGTTTCAATCGTTCGTTAAGATTAAAGATGAATAGATTGTTGAGCCATTGATCGCGTAGTCCAACTTTGTAGAACAAGTAAACAAAAGATATCAAGTCCATGTTATTCGAACGCCATTTTTTTCCATTAAATGGACAAATTAATTTGATAATCTTCAAAATTGGTTTGTAAAAATTGGTGTTGTAAATGGTGAGCAAGAATCTCAAGCTTTCTGTGGGACGGACTTCCAGCAATTTGTAGATCCTTTGTATCTTGTAATTGCTCACTGAAGCGTAAAGACAGCGCAAAAGTTGTGAGATGATTGTACAGTAGCGATGGTTAGGTCTAAGGATCTTCACTCGAGACTGACCTTTAAAGGGTGGAATGAACGTCTCATACTTTTCTTCGTTCACCTCAAATATGTCTCTGAGTTGGAAATCTGGAGGCTGAGGAGTTTCACGACAGAAAGACGTGGCTGCGCGGAAAAAATTGTATTCTTTGAGGTCATAAAGGACCTCGTAGTCGCAATGAACAATTCTGTTTCTTAGTAGAACCTCTCGATCGTTGAAGTCGAAAGAATTGTCAAGCTGTGTCTGCAATTGATTGCTAGCCAGAAAGCGAAACAGATTAATGTAAAAGCCGTTATCAAAGAGAAGAAGAGAAAAGTATTCTTGCTTCAGGATGTGCGACATTTTGAACCACTTGAGTAACAGAAACATAATGTTGGAAGCACCCTTCAAACAAGTTTCCTTGACACGCATCAGATCTAACTTTTGCTTCTCATATTCACTAATCTCAAACACACTTGCAGGCTTGTTTTGGGATTTGAATGGGTTGTCTGCAGGTTTGATGTTCGAATTTTGTATAACATTTGAGTTGATTATTTGTACAAGAACAGATGCCAAGGAGTTCAGATATGGAAGTGATTCATGATAAAACTTTTCGACGCGCCTCAAAGCGGTGATTTCTTCTGCAAAAATGGGATTCTGCTCCATATCAATATCGTTGTACACGAATTTCGAGCTCTTGGAACCAGGAATCCCTTTTTCCTGTTTAATGAATTCCTCATATACATCAGTAAATTGCAATGAGTTGAATGATTCAGAAACACGAGAATGAAAGATTTCAGTGGCTTCTTGGATGCTTGTAGGAATTTCACCAGAGAATGGATAAAGATTTGCAAACTGGGGTTGGGTAATAAACACTTTTTTTCGTGCCTGTCCGTTCACATGTTCTAGTTCTGATATGCCTGACATTTTAGAGCTCCCGGTATGCTGCGGACTCAATGTTGGAGAGGGAGCCGGAGTGGCGATGTGGATTTCCGGAGGGTTTAAATTTTCCGGAGGTGTGAACTTATTGCGCAGATGATGTTTTTGGTTCACTAGAAGTGCAGATGTGTTAATCAGTTGAGAGAAACTTTCATTTTCCTGCTCAATATTCATTTGTAGTATATTTGAGACACTGTGTTCAGGAGGAGTATACGTTGGATATCTAACCATCAACTCCTTACGAAAGTACTGGTAATCGAGAGGAGTAATTGTCTCTTTTTTTGTTCCATCAGTACTTGATGAATTTCCAAGCAGTCTCCCAGATTCATGGGAATATCGCAAAAACACTTTAGTTGATTGTAATAATTCTGTGCTACCAAATTGGAGCAACAATAATTTGGAAAACAATATGAGAACATTTCTCAACTTAAAATGTTGCGCAACTTCCCCAAACGCCTTTGATCCAGGCTCTTTGTCGTTTGTGTCTGCTGTCATCCAGCGCCAGTTATCAATTGCTTGCATGATTTTCTTCAAGAGGCCACAACTATCGATCATTTCTGCCAAAACTTTGGTATCTGTTTTGGAACATAGCGATGTCAAAACAATAGTGTAAAGGATTGTCATTGAGTGAGATAACTGAGAGGACAGCATTTTTAAATGTGCTCGGCCATTTTGACGTTCTTCATTTTTCAGGTCGCTCACTGCAAGAAGTCGGGATTCAAGAATTTGTAACACAGGTACAAGAACCTCCGGATCTATAAAAAGACTTGTATTTGCAAATATTCTATCCTTGAGCTTAGGTATTTCCGAAATGGTTCCAAATTGACCCATTGCTATGTATTCCAAACGCACAAGTGTAAGTAAAGTGTGTTTTTCGGAGGCGCCCGCTAGTTGTTTCACCAAGTTTTTAGGCGACTCATCAGGGATTGCCAGATTTTTGATTTTCTCCAACTCTTTCAAATCCGAAACCTGAAACCAGTCCATGTACTCAGATTCAAAATCTTCCAGCTCCCTATAGGTGTAGTCAACTTGCGGGTATTCTAGGATGATGTTGTAATTGCTCAAACCATCGATCTCGTGATCCTCCTCATCGTCATTGTCGGTGAAGGAGAAACTACTATGAGGAGATGACAGAATATCTTGGTCATCATTAGTCTCAACCATTTCCCCACGATCGATGATCGTTTCCGGAAATTGATCGAGCTCCTCCAACTGGGCCTCTAAATCACGAATGTCAGAATCCATGAAAACAAAAAAGATTTGCAACTCAAAAAATAAATAATTCAAAAGATTCATGGTCAGCCTCGAAAACAGCGTTGGTTTGAAGTAAGTTTGAAACAGCACTCTCCTCTAACCTAAGAATCAAGCTCACCACATTGGAAGATGAGACTTTGACGGGATTCATCCACTCATACACTCCAAATAATGGACTACTTTCTCTCACTTACAGACCTGACTCCTCGTCCAAGGATCGCTTTGTTGTGATTAAAGACACTTACATCAAATCAATCACGAATTTGTCGAAGCCAAAGGATATACGAAACTGCTCTATAAATGAGAAGTTTTCAAATATGCCAAACGCACCTCAACCAGTCCCGCTGAGCATGTTGGGGCATAACTACAAGGTTGCCAATGCACATGTCGTGAAAAAGCTACAATTGCAATCCAGACTTTCAAAACTCCTCTCGGGACGTAAGATTTCTCTGGAAGGTAAAGAGGTCTTCACGAGTTTGTTCAACCTGCTACCTGAAGGTGATGTGTCACTCGATAAAAATGATAATATTGTCGTGTTTGATAACCACATTATTATTGGTAAACCCTATGGTGTGGATAATGTCAGGGCAATTTCAGGCGCAGATGATCAACAGTTGACGTATATTAGAAAAATCATAAAAGCCGTGTGGACGCGATTGGAGGAGGACAGAAAAGGAGGATAGGTACCTAATATACGCTACTTTCGTATACTATTGTTCATTCGTAGAGTTGCAGCCAGTGCAAATGGACGCTGAAGAGAAACGATCTCCTCAGAGTTTTTGAAGCTGACCGTGAAGTCAATCTCAACACTTTTCAATAGCCTGACTCCTTTGTTTTTGGTACCTTTGAAGCCATCCAGCTCGGCCCACGGGATGCTTAGATGACATGTAGCGACTTGCACGGGGTTTTTTTTGGCTCGTGAGCTGGGTCTCTCAAAATAGTTAAACGACTGTTTTGAGCTGATGTAATGGATCATGTATTCCATAATCGAGTTGATCCAGAACCTCCCCATTCCTTGTAGGATAGAGCTCAAGTTAAAATTTAGCTGGACCACCAAGTCCGGATCTTGCAGCTCTGGACCATCAAAAAGGAGATCTTCCGAGTCTGAGACTCTAGCCACTTTTTGCCCATTAATCGTGATAGCTATTCCCTGTTCGTTATTCAGCAATGAGCGACTGGGCTCGATAATTCGTATCTGGGCGCTCGTGACAGTAAAGTCACTCTTCATGAGCTCTCTAAAGAGCAGTTGTCGTTTTTTGTCACCCAAGAAGTACTCGAAGTAGCGCAGATAGCGCATCTGCGATCCGATGGTGACCCCCGTCTTAAAGCTAGTTCTGCGCGCTTTGAATACACCATTGGCTTCCTCAAAGTTAATACCAAACTTGAACATGAGATAGCCCGTAACAACACTGCCGGTTCTTCCTTTCCCATGCTTACAGTGTATGACGACCACGTGGTTACTGTCTGCAACCAGATAATTCTCTATTTCTTGTATCAGCTCCATCAAGGCAAATAATGGAATAGGATTGTGGTCAGAAAATGGCCTATAAGCAAACAAGCCTCCACTGGCTTTTACCAGAGCAGGCTCATAGCCAACTTTTTCTTTTCGTAGATTAATGATCATCCAGTTCCCCGATCCATGGTTCCGATCTAACGCCTCCATTAGGTCCTCTATATTATTAGCGCACAGCTTGACCTTATTGCTTGTTGGAGCTGAGCACACCGCCAAGTTGGGTAAGATATAAGATAGGTCAAGTCCAAGTCCATGTATAGTAGTTGAATACTTCCCGGCCTCGGGGAGCATGTGAGATAAAAAAGGATTTAATTTAGGGAAAAGCCCCAGTTTTTTTCTTATCTAGGGGCAATAATATATTTTAATTACTTCGTTTACACACCACAAGATTTCCAAAATGGTTTTCCCTATCCCAATCCCAGCCATTTGTGCAGGAGTTGCTATTTCTGCTGTACTGTATGTGCACCGTGAAGAGGTTGCGGAATTTTTTGAGGATATTGCAATAGAGCTTCTGAGTAAATTAGAGCGCAGGAAAGGTAGGCGCATAGGAGCAAGAGTCGATGCTGGGAGTGAAAGTTCTACAACAATCGATTTGAACAAGCAAGTCAGAAGACGCAGAACGTCAGACTGGATGAAGCAGCAGGCAGATTTGGAGTACTCGGACTCTGAGAGCGTGGAGACCCCATCGCACACTTCCTCTTCAGTCTAGCTCATTAAAGCTATTAAGATGAGCAGAACCACAACAAGAACAACTAGTAATATACAAGTCCATTTCCGCTTTTTCCTCTGATATGCATCCGCTTTAACCAGCTCTTGGTGCGCCACCCGGTTGTCGTTGGTGTATGTCAACAAGTTATCCTCGATAGTGTCAACCTGTTCACCCTGCTCATTCACCATCTCGTTGAGATCTTGGAATATCTTGTTTATGTCCTGAACGCCCCTTGATATATGATCGATGGCCTGCTCACGTTGCTGGATGACCGACTCGTGGAACTCGACCTCTGCGTTGCTCAATTGGGATTTTTGTTTCTGCTCGAGCAGCGGCGTTGTTTCCACCGGCTGGGATATTTGTTCGTTTGCTCCATATTCCTCATTTACCACGACAGACTGCAGCCGCTCATTATACGCTCGGAGTACCACTTGATAATTGCGGAAAATATCGGCGCACTGAGAGGTGAGTTTTTGTTTTGTATATAACAAGGTGGCACTATCTTTAGCATCTGGGTCAACTTGAAATCCAGACAGACTTTTATTGATTTCTGAATTAAGTGAATTACATCTATCAGCAAGACTTGAGAGCGTAGCTCGCAAACTAATAGTGTCTTTTTTAGTGCCCAGCTGTTGTTGTAACTTATCAAATTTTGAGATGCTGGAAATCAGGTCCGACAGTTTCAAGCTAGTCTCCTTAAGCTTCTCGGTCCGACTACCAGCATGGCTTGATTTTGTAGCGTCTTTTTGCGCCTCCAAGTCCAAATTGGCGAACGACATTAAACTTTAGATTGATAACAAATTGTGGCGGGTGTATTTGTGGCTGGTCTCTGATTTTTCTTTTATGGCTGGGGAATCAAAAAGTAAAATTGAACTTATTTCTTACGCGTCGCGTTTACAATGAAACACGATAAACGTGCAAGATTGAGAGCTGCTCGTGCAGGAATAAAGCTTTCTGATGACGAGAATGCTCATGAAGACATTTACGAGGAAGTGGACGAACAAGAATTCCGCCAGCACAAGCAACGTCAGCTTCTGAACGATGATTTCATTGTAGATGATTCAGGCAACGGCTATGCTGAGACAGGTGCGGATGATTGGGACGGAGCTCAGGAGTACGCGAGTGACGAAGAAGAAGAGCCAGAAACCCGTGAGCGCAGGAAAATTTCCAAAATCAAGCGCGACACCCCCAAGATCTCGTCTTTCTTTAAAGAATCCAAACCAGAAGAGAAACCAAAACGCAAGATGGAAAATATGGACGACATTCTGAACGATTTCACTGCTCAGGCTAGTCACAGGGCTAGAAGTACGCCGATGTTTGGGTCTTCAAAGCGCACAGACATGTTTTCGTCGCTGAAATCTGACAGAGTGAAGCCCGTTAAGCCATTGGATGTGAGAAAGCTCATGTTTGACGAGGAAGTGCCGTCGAAACGAGTGAAACTGAGTTCTGAGGGTGAGATTTATCCTTTGGAGTCGGACACCTCTAATATCGAGACACCTTCCTCTCCAATCAAGCCAACGACAGCTGTGGAGGAAGAATTGAGTTCAGACGACGAAATAACAATAGCCAAGACCACCGCATCGCGTTCGACTCTCGAGAGGTTTAATGTGAGCTCTACGAAACATCACAAGGAATCGAAACAAACACCCATCACGTCGTCGCCAACAAAAGATGTTACTGAAACCCCTGACACGTCCATCATGAACGTTACGTTCGAGAAGGTGACTGAATCACAGGTTACCGAGGGTGAGACTGTTCAGATGTTTTGGACAGACTATGCTGATGTTGACAACACCTTGCTTCTCTTTGGAAAGATTAAAACTTTGGATGGTAGATACGCCAGCACTATGGTTCAGGTCAATGGTATGAACAGAGAGATTTATTTTCTACCGCGCGATGCTCGCCTTGATGACGATGAGGGTCCGCCTCCTTCTGCAATGGATGTTCACGACGAGATCATCCCATTACTGATGGACAAATACGGATTGGAGCGTATAAAAGCCAAGCCAGAAAGAAAGAAATTTGCATTTGAGCTTGAGAACATTCCTAAGGAGACGGAATACCTGAAGGTTCTGTTACCATTCCAGACACCAAAATCCAAAAATTCCATTCTGCCCTCTAACCTTGAAGGAGAGACTTTCTGTCATGTGTTTGGGGCCAATGCCGGCGTGTTTGAGACTTTTGTCGTCCAGCGTAATGTTATGGGTCCTTGTTGGTTGGAGATCAAGGGGGCAGACTTCAATGCGATCCAGAACTCTTCGCATTGTCAGATAGAACTAGCGATATCTGATCCTGCTCAAATCACCCCCATGGAAACTAATATTCCTGCTCCAGATTTGACCGTCTTGAGTATTAACGTCCAACCGGTCACAAACTTGAAGGAAGGGAAACAAGAAATTGGATCCGTTTCATTTGCTGTGTACAGAAACGTTCACCAAGACACGCCGATGGCCGAGAACACGACTCCCGATGAGCTAATCACATTAGTGCGCCCTGTTGGTGGATCTCTTGCTCTGCCTCCCAATCTTTCCAAGCTTGCTGCACAGCGCAAAGTTTCTGTGCGGACCTTCAACAATGAACGTTCTCTGATGAACTGTCTTGCTGCCATGGTCAAAAAAACAGACCCTGACGTTTTTGTTGGCCATCGCCTAGAAAGTGTTGTTCTCGATGTCTTAATGCGTCGGATGCACGATCTCAAGATCGCATTGTGGTCATCGTTTGGCCGTCGAAACAGAAAGCAATGGCCAGATCGTTACGGCAAAGGATCAGGACGCAACAACATGTTCTATCTCAAGGAAATTTTTGCCGGAAGACTCTGCTGTGACATAGCCAATGAGATGGGTCAATCGTTGACGTCCAAGTGTCAGTCCTGGGAGCTTCCTGAGATGTATGAGGTTGTTTGCAAGAAAAAGTTCGTTCCTATGGAGGTCAATCTTGCTAACCCACAGTTTGCAGAAGACGCCAACTTATTGGTTGCAGCTTTGAATGATAACAACTTGAGCGTTCAAATCACAGCCGAGATCGCTTTTCGTGTTCAAATTTTGTCCCTTTCCAAGCAATTGACAAATCTGGCCGGAAATGCGTGGGCACATACATTAGGAGGTACTAGAGCTGGAAGAAACGAATTTATTTTACTACACGAGTTCACCAAAAATGGCTACATCGTTCCAGATAAAGAGACGAGGTCACAAAGACAGGCGGCAGCAGCAGCGGCTGCCTTGGAACAAGAAGGGGATGAGAGCACGGCCACGTCAAGCAAGAAGAATAAATATCAGGGTGGACTTGTGTTCGAGCCTGAAAAAGGATTGCATAAAAATTACATTCTGGTCATGGATTTCAACTCTCTTTACCCGTCCATCATCCAAGAATTTAACATATGCTTCACCACCGTCAACAGGTCCAATTTGGGGGAAAACGAGTTGCCGAACGTCCCATCATCGGACGTTTCACAGGGAGTTTTACCGCGTCTCCTACAACAGTTAGTTAATAGACGTCGGGAGGTGAAGAAACTCCTCAAAGATCCACGCGCAACGAACACCGAAAAAGCTCAATATGACATCAAGCAACAGGCTCTCAAGCTTACTGCAAACTCCATGTATGGTTGTTTGGGTTACGTGAACTCGAGATTTTATGCCAAGCCTCTTGCTATGTTGGTTACCAATAGAGGAAGAGAAATTTTAATGGATACCAGACAGCTTGCTGAAAGTATCGGTTTGCGTGTTGTTTATGGTGACACGGACTCCGTCATGATAGACACGGGTTCGGATAGTTTCCAGGAGGCCATCAAGATTGGTGAAGATTTTAAGGTGAAAGTCAACGAACGTTATCGTTTGCTCGAAATAGACATCGATAACGTTTTCAAACGACTGCTGCTTCACTCTAAAAAGAAGTATGCTGCTATGAATGCCACTGTCGACGATTCAGGAGCCGAAAAGACTGTGTTGGAAGTGAAGGGTCTTGACATGAGACGTAGAGAATTCTGTCCATTATCGAAGGAGATCTCGACATTTGTCCTAGAGAAAATCTTGGGTAATACCGACCCCGAGGATGCTCTCAATGCAATCTATGCCCATCTTGAAGAGGTCAGAAACAAGCTCAAGGACAACGAGATTCCTATGCATAAATTGACCATCAATACTAGACTATCCAAGGACCCAGAGCAATATCCGGGAGGGAAATCGATGCCAGCGGTTCAGGTTGCCCTGAGACTGAGGAAACAAGGAAAACTGGTCAGAGCAGGCAGTGTGATGACGTTTGTTGTCACAGATCATGGTCAAAATGACGGTGATTCGGTTGCGGACCGCGCGCGCGCAATAGGAGAAATTCTGGCCAATCCATCTCAGTACAAGCCAGATCCATACTACTATTTGGAAAAGCAAATTTTTGCTCCAATTGAAAGGCTTGTCGAGCGAATTGAGGGTAACGATGTTGTGCGAATGGCATCTGCGCTGGGTCTTGATTCTCGTAAGTACGAGGCGCGTGCCCGGTTTGTTCAAGATCGTGCAGCAGCTGAGCTGCAGCCACTTGAGTCTACCATTTCAGATAGCGAACGATTCCGTGACTGCAAGAACTTTGTTCTTAAGTGCAGCTCTTGCCAACATTCATTTGACTTTGGCGGTATTCAATCGTCTAGCAAATACCAGATCACATTTGCCGGGGTGAAGTGCCTCTCCTGTCAGCATGTTTTCTCGCTCCTAGAGATATCTGCCCAACTAGAACACCAAATAAGACGCGAGATCTCTACATATTATGCTGGCTGGCTTGTTTGCGATGATTGCGGAGTGAATACACGTCAAGTGAGTGTCTATGGTCGGAGATGCATAGGAAAAAATGGAAAGGCATATGGTTGCAAGGGAATAATGAGATACATCTACTCGGATAAACTGCTCTACAATCAACTGCTTTACTTTTTGAGTCTTTTTGACGTTGACAAGGCTAAGAAACGTCTTTTGAAGCCGCTTTCGGTCTCTACTGGGGATGAAGACAAGGAGAACAAGGTCAGCGCACTGAGCCAAGGAGAACTTGACGCACTGGTTGAACAAAATAGAGAATCATTCAAGACATATCAAAGAGTTGTGGACAAGTATTTGGTCGAGTGCGGACGTCGTTACGTTGACATGGGTGGAATTTTCGAGTTTATGAGTGTATTTAAAAGAGAGTAAATATGAAAACTTACTTTTTGTCTTGAGTCCATTGTATAATCTCCTCTCTGGTCGACTTCACGGCCTCAGTGAGATTCTGTCTCCATTGGACACGGGTCTTCTCCACTTCGGCTCTCAAATTTGAGATCTGAGCAGCAGCTTCGTCCAATTGTTTACTCGTTTCAGGAAGTTGTTCTCTTTTGATGGAATCCAACCATGCGGTAGTTCTTTCAGTAGTCTTTGGCATCAAAAGACTCATCGAAACCAAACCAAATGTGACGGGAGTAAGGAAGCGCAATGGAAGAGAACGGGAGCGCACCATGATCGAACCGGTTAACATGGCGGTGAGGATATACAGACCAGAAGGAAGCACTGGTTCGGCAACTAAATCATGGTATTTCTCAACCAAGTTGCGTTTTTCGTTCAAGTATGCAGCATGCAGATTCTTGTACTCTGCATCAAAAATATCCAACTTTTCAACAGCATATTCACGAGCGCTCTTCGTGTATTTCTCGAGTGTGCTGTTGACACTAATGACTTTTCCCTCGACGAGCTTCTTGCGTGGCGTATTAAGGGGATCTTCTTTCTTCTCCAGATCCTTAGAGATCACTTCGTTGAGACCTGGAGTGGTTAAAACCTCCTCCTCGTCAGAGTAAAAAGAACGAGCCATGACGAATAAAGTTGAAAATTACAATATTTTAATTGAATAATAATTGGTTAATTGTATAGTTTTTTTACCTATCCCATGAGCACCTGGTAAGAAGTGTAAACCATTGCGATTCCTCCCAGGACCGCTATAGTGATGTCGAGAGCCCTCATGGATCTCGAATTAGCGCATATTTTGTAATGCAGCATGGGTGGGTACATGTAGACCAACGGAATGCAGGCAAAAGACCCAACAAACGAGACAAATTGATCCAGGTTTGCCGACCCCAAGTAGGCGATCAGACTAGTAGTTAAGACGACGCACGCACGGAACAAATTTTTTGACCACTTGGTGGTGTTATCAGTCTTTCCGGAGCGCCTTTTGTATATTCTAGATTCGACGATTCTAATGGCAGGCAACAGTTGCAACGGAGCAGAGAGTAGAATTGCCAGTGCGTAAAAAAGCTGGATCAGTCTGACCAAAATAGCCGACTGAGGGAGATTAAGTATCACCACAGTTTGAACATCTTCACCATATGTTAAGTATCCCAGAGATCCAACACCGATGAACAGAATAGAACAAACGATAATGACTGCTCCCAAAACCAGTGGGTACTTTTCTGGATGCTTCATAGACTCTTGAACAGGAATGATTAGACCAATTCCCTCAAACGCAAAGATCGCGACTCCAATGAACAGAGACCATTTGTCATGATTGAACATTTTCACGGGAGCCGCACCTTTAGTGATCAAATCGAGGGATGCGAAATAGACAATAGTGGCCAGACCAGCTAGAATAAACACATTTGCTAGCAATGCTGCCAGTGAGAGCTTGGTGATGTTTCTGATTAAGGACAAGGGGATAATGACTAAACATTCTAAAGCCACCCATTTGCCTAGAGGAATATCCATATTGGCGAAATTGATAGCAAATGCGCGCAGGTTTTCAGCCGTGAAGATAGTATAGGCGGCCACAAACCCAACTTGGGATAGGACTATGGAGCTGAGAATGAGCATCTTCATATTTTTCCCATACAGAGCCATGCCCATGTCTCCAAACGAAGTCAATTTGGTTTTCATCTTGGTCACAACCAGTATGTAGTAACACCAATAGGACAACACGCCAAAGAAGAGAAGAGTTAGAATGCAAAACAACAGTCCTCCATTGTAGAACGCGCGTGGTAAGAATAGCACTCCAGTTCCGACAAATGATTTCAAAAGTAAGAAGAAGGATTTCAAAGTGGATGCAGTTCCTGTTTTCGATTGTTCCAATAAAGGCGCCTCTTCATCGCTGGTCCTATCCACAATGTAGGAACATGCTAGGTAGTCTTCATCTTCCAAGTCTTCTCCTGCAAAATGTCCATAGATAGAAAGAAACTCCAAAAAGTTTCGAGTGAACACTGTAGGCTTGGAGAGCTGATGGCCGTACTTGAGATTTTTCTGCATGATGAATTGTCTTCTAAATCCACCGGGAAGACGAATCTGGGAAGCGGTCGAGCCTCTGCGTTCTCCAGGAACATCTGTGCCAGACAGGCTTCGCGACCGTCTCAGGTTGGTGATCTTCGATGGAATGGTGTATAAGTCTCTAGTGATATCACCTCCGGCAAGCTTCAACGACCCCTTAGTATCTGTAGGCAGGTGCTTAGATATATTTTTCCATAAATTTGGATCGTCCATAGTCGAACTATGAGATGAAGAGAGAA
Source organism: Ogataea thermomethanolica (assembly GCA_030674565.1). Taxonomy (NCBI): domain Eukaryota; kingdom Fungi; phylum Ascomycota; class Pichiomycetes; order Pichiales; family Pichiaceae; genus Ogataea; species Ogataea thermomethanolica. The sequence goes on from JAKTYW010000002.1 coordinate 624,900, forward strand.
TGGGGGCGTCAGCCGTATGCTCGCCACGCCCAACGACGGAGCCCTCTTCGGTATCTGAAGATTCGGAGTTCGACCAGGAGGGGTTGGTCGGCACATTGATGCCTCTGGAAGTAATACCCGGGCTCGCACGATCGTCTATCACGGAAGAATTTGGAGAATCGGCTCTTCTCTGATAGTACATAGAAAGTGGTGTTCCGGAAATCATAGGGGAGGCAGCCAAGCGTGCCATAGAGGCCCGTCTACTAGCATCCCTACTTGAAACATGAGAGTCCGAATCATGGCGCCCTATGGCAACCGGACCTGACAACTTCCTTGAAGGTGATTCGCCCATGCTAATAATTTAGATAAAAATATCCCATATCAGATTAGGTCGTTTCAAAAGTAGTCGCGTCGACATAAAAATAATTAAATTATTCATGGTGTGGCCGTTTGGAAAAGGGTCAAAGCAGCCAGCAGAGGCAGCTGCTGGTGAGGAATCTAAGAAACAGGAAAACTCCAAAATCTTCTTAGAGGATGTTCCGCCGAAATTTGAATCCGATTTCCAAAAACCTGCCGCTCAGAAATACTCGCAAACCCAAGAGATGAAGAAAATTTTATCCAACCTGAGCTGGTCTGATTTCAAGCCTGAAAACCTGATAGCAATTCCGTGTTTCCGTGACGCAGGGATGGCAGGGTTCTCCTGTCTATTTGTGTTTTCCTCCGTCATGTTTCTCTACCATAAAGATCTACGTAAAGCTGCAAATTGGGGATTCGGAGGACTTATGCTGGGATCTACTTTTGGTTGGGAGCAATGTAATTCCCAGCGGCGAAGATCTCAAATAGCGGTGCAAATGGCCCAGGAACGCTTCAAGAATCGTCAAGAGGGCAAAACTGAATCATAGCCTTGCTTTTGCATTATCTCAAGAGCCAGTCCGGAGCAACCTCTTTCCTTGTATCTATAGTGCTCACATCAAACGCTTCAATCAATAATTCCACTAGAATACGACCTCCTCGTACCCCTGTAAAACGTCTATATTCTTCGCTGACAGTGGCCAAATTCCATCCCTGCAGCTTCCTCAAACATCCTATCACTGTTCCGGTACGGTGTCTGCCCATACCACAGCAAACTAGTAACGGATAATTGCGCTTGTTCGAGATAATTTCCAAAGATTGTTTAATGGACGATTCGGACAGACCATCCCACGAATTGGAGTCTATAGAATCGTATCCAAGATTGTAAAACAGGTTGATGTTATTCTCTTCCATGAACCTGAGAAACGTATCTTGGGGCTCTTCAGTTGCCAGCCAAAGAACAGATTTCAAATGCAGCTGTTCAAGAAAAGAGTGGTTAATTGCAGATGGTTGTCCGGATCGGTACAGCTGTTTCTCCACGGGACAGAAATTGATTGGCGGAACAATACGCAACGACGGAGGGGCCGTCACAACTACCGTATTATCATCGATCTCATTTTCAACAGAGTTGTTGGGAAGCTGGTCGATCAAAACAGCATCTTTTGGAGCTGCCTTCGTTTTCTTCTCCATTTGAGAAAATATGAATTATTATTTTGTTAAATTTGATTTATTCCACGTATGGCTAAGAAGGACGCAAAAGCAAAAAGTGTGCCGACAATAAAGAAACAGTTGGGTTCTGTGTCTGCTGAACCAACTAGCACGACCACTTCTGTTTTACAGGAGCTGGGAAACTCAATCAACATCTCAATCAGCAGCTATCTCTCGGAAACGAAAAACAACCAGAAGTTGCGCTTGATCGACGCATTTCTCGTGTTCTTGGTCTGTCTTGGTATTCTACAGTTCGTGTTTTGCATCATTGTGGGGAGCTTCCCGTTTAACGCATTTTTGGGTGGTTTCATTGCAACTGTGGCCCAGTTCGTGCTTACGGTGTCTCTTAGACTGCAAAGTCTGGACGCAAATAAGTCTGTTTTTGGGGGCATCAGTCCGGAACGTGCATTGGGTGACTACATATTTGCCAGCTTGGCTTTGCATTTTGTCGTGCTTCATTTCATAAATTGAGCCTTTCAATTATATATCTATTTTACTATTCTTCTTCGTCATCTCTGGCTATGCTCATGACACTTTCACTACCGTCATGTTCGTCGCGCTCATTATCTTCTTTGTAATCGTGTTGAGGTAGTTCGAATTCACACTTGTCGAACTCCTCGATTTCCTCCTTCGTCTTCGGGATTTGCCTGAGCCACTTCATACGAGGCCCCGATGGGGCTTTTTCATTAATGCGGAAGCCAAAGAGTTTCAGCTCATACTGTTTGTTGAGTCGCTGTTGACACTGTCTTTCAATTTCTGGGAACATTTTGATGAACAGACCTGCAAACGAGGTACCAAAGAACGCACCATCGATGTTGAGATAGCGTGAAGAGGACGGCAGATATATATCATTGCAGCACGGACAGTAAAGCCTAACAGTTTCAATACTCGTCTGATCATACCGTCCAATTGGTATGAGTCGCATTCCCTCACAGTAATATCTTGGGCAAATCCCAAACACCTTTTGTTCATATTTCTCAGCCATCAAATGGTATCCCTGTTTGGTCAAGATAAAACGTGCATGGATAAGTCCATATAGCAGTTGGGCAGCATGCTCCACCAGTGGAACATTTGAAACTTTAATGGGAACCTCCGGTTCAAGATCCAGGATGACATCCAGGGCTTCTCTATAGAAAGGAACAACAGAGCTTAACCCAGTCAAATTGAAATCATCTTCAATAAATTCCGCCGCCACCTCCACAAAATAGTCGTTTCCGAAGATTGAACAGTACTGGGAGATCCAGCTTTCCATTTCCTCACTCGAGTTCGACTCCAGGTCGTTTGATATATTCATTAGATGAAAATAGTGCTTAGTGTATTTTTTTTTGTCTTGCGGTCAAATTTTTCGTTTACTATGCAATTACAAACCCTGTTTTTGGTCATTACGATTCTGACAATATTGTCGAATCTGATTTCGCTTGTATCCAAAGAGCGGATCCAGAACGCTGTCTATTTGGTGTTTCTCAAGTTTGCGCTCTCTGGGAAGTACCGAGAGCTTAAAGACTTGAAGACAGAACAACACTCCGTCCACAAGGAGCGTAACGCCATCAGCGCACAGGACAATTATGCCAAGTGGACCAAATTGAACCGAAAATACGATTCGCTTACCGATAAGATAAAACTGCTAGAGTCTTCTCTTTCTTCTCAAAAATCATCAATCGACTGCTATGTTTCTAGAGCTTTGCAACTCGTCACAACAATACCAATCAACGCATTGAAACTTTGGTATGCACGCAAAAGTCTGTTCTACACTCGTCCTGGAACTTTCCCGTGGTTCATTGATGCCTTTGTGCTTAATATGCCCTTTTTGGCTACAGGGTCTGTTGGAATTTACGTTTGGTGTTTCTGCATAAATAGAGTTTTCGTTATCTTGGTGGATCTGGTGAAGCTGTTCACAGAGCCAAAAGTACTACCGCCATCAAAAGAAAAAGTAAATTAATACACCAATAATAGCCTAACTCTCAATACACATTATCCCAAAGCAAAGTCTGTTAAGTCACTGTCTTAACCATTCCAAAATTCCATCAAGCGAGCCAAATTTCCGTTTTTTGCGCGAAGGATCCAACAACTTGTGTAGCTGGACAAGCTTCTCAAAGTTGTCCACTTCCTGTGTTAGATCATTCATATTGAGATAACTTGCAGATCTGGTCAATGGATTCAATCTTAGAGGTTTCAACTTCTTGTGGTTCAATAATTTGTCCACTAGGTAATGGAGCCAAAGAAGATTGGTAGATGGACAATGGACAGACCAATCAATATCCACGTCTTTCATATCGGAAAGCTGCTGACGCATCAGTCTGTAAATTTCAAACTGATAGTCGCCTTTCCCTTTGAAAAACTGTGGAGAGTCAAGTCCCATAAACATTGTCTGTGCTCCAATTTTGGCTCTAGAGAGTGTGTAGTCAATGAGTTTGACTTCTATTGTAGGCCCATCATCCAAGGTAAGCTGTGAAAACGAGTCTTCGGTAGAAGATGTCGAATAAGCTCTGTCTTTGATTTTTTCCTTGATGACTATGTTGCCCCAGTGTAAGTCACGGTGCTCAAATTCATAAGCATCCTGTCCTCTTTTGAAGGCTTCTGCAACTTGTACAAAAACTTCCATAGCTTGAGTCCAATTTTTCAGTTCAAAGTGTTCAAGATCCTGTCCGCCATACTCTAGTCTCAGAATGAGATGTAGCTGGTTTTTATGATAATCATCAGGGCGCACGTTTTCTGAACCATACTGGTGATTGTATTTGTCCCATAGTTGCAGCAGCTCGGGTGGCATAGCACCCCTAACCACGGTGGCCGACTTCATTTTTATGAAGCCTGGCACAGTCGACATGGCCATGGTGATGCTTTGTTCTTGAATCAACTCTCTCAAACTTGGCTGATTCAGGTTCTCATCACCAAAGGAAATCACTTTCCAAACACATTCGGCACCTGCTGGTGCCAATCCTTTTTCAAGGAACACCTCACTAAAGGTAGAATCGCAAAGCTTTTCGAGAGACTGAACTTTAGATAGTATTTTGTTCATAAAACTGTTAAACGAGACGACACGCTGCTGATTGCACAGCTTCAATAACAACTTGTGTTGTATGGTGTCATATTCATCAGCACGAACAGTAAAGACGTCCTTGTTTTCGTGGGCAACTCGACTGCTTCCTGATGACATAAAAGAAGAGATAGATAGCAGAGACGAGGAGTTCCTGAGCTTGTTTTTGATTTTGTCCCTGGAAGTCTGATTAGGAACTGGAAGAGAAATGTCAACCGACATTCTCGAATTATTGGAAGACCCTCCAATGAACGATTTTCTCAAAGTGTTGAGATTCAGTCTGCGAGAAGAGGGGGCCGAAGGAAGCGATGATTCGTCGCGTGACGTGAGCGATCTGAGCGAAATTGAATGTCTGAGCCGGAAAAATGATGACTTTTTCTTCAAGCCCGGAGTTTCAACAGAGCCCTGATCATCAACTTGGGTATTTTGCTCAATGGGGTGACGAGGTTCGACTTGTTCTTTTTCTTCTCCCTTAACAGCACCAGCAATCTTGTGTGCAATCGACTTCAGGCTCGAGCTTGTGGACCTAGAAGACACAGAAGACACTGTTGCAAGAGAAATCCGATGCCCTTTTTTGTCCTCACGTTCCGGTAATTTGTTTACACTGGTTTCTTGAAGAGTGCGTCTTCTATCGGTCGTAGGAGCACCCCTGAGCCTGCTCAATGTGTCACCACGGTTGTCTTGATAGATATCAAATGAGCGATTTTCTTGGAGAAGCTCATTGAGAGAAAGAGATCCTGCTTGGGAGGAGAGTCTGCTAACCCGTTTGTGAGAGACGAAGGACGGGACAGTAGAGGTCGAGCTCTCCGACCCTGCAGATCCTGACAGCACTATGCCATGTCTTTTATTGGACGACAGCATGCGCAAACAAAACGTTTTGTTACAGGTCACAAGCCTAGTAATATAAATACCTGAGGTTGTTTATTTGTGTAACGAAGCGAAATGTAGAACTAAATGTGAAATAAATGTTGACCCTTGCTGTTTGCGGAAAGTTGTAAATAATCTTAGCCACTGTGGCACAGCCTGAGGTTTTTATTTATCATTTCGATTTATTTACACCAACTGATGGAGGACGATTTTAGAACCTCTGTCATTCGCAAGCCAGGCGCCAAGCAGTTGCGCAAGCAATTTAGTCAGCACCGACTTGATGATATGTTTGAGAAGTCTCAGCTTGCGACTGTGCGAGAAACTACCCTGGAGCACGCGCCTGCACCCGCTCTGAGGAGTAAAAAGTCCAGGCTGCTGGCCAAGTACAAGGATGAGGAATTTGACGAAGACCAATGGGACCAGTTGGAGCAGATAAATCTGAAGGAGCGGTTAAATCAGCGCAAGGAGCACCGAGATACGTTCGCGCCTCGATCTCGGAGTACACATTCTCTCTCCTCAGGGTTTAGCAGCGTGTCTGGCGAAAGCACCAAGACTTTGGAGTCCGAAACCGAACACAGCGATTACGCAGATGATTTTGAGGACTTGGAGCTGGAACATGAAATTAATTTGGCCAACAAACTAGAGCTTCGGAGACAACAAGCAGAGAAACTAGCAGAGCTTAACAAACGCACGTCGCGGCTTTATCTTGGAAACAGAGAGTCTGACGATTCTGATATGGACGATTTCGAGTCTCCGAAAGCCCAAAAAGTGCATGTGTTCAAGGTTGTTAGTCCCAAAAAGCTTCGTAGTAAGTCTTCCATACCCGTTCTTTCATCCGATGCTGCTCGCAAGTCCTTGCGAAAATCGTCATCTACAATGGACATTCCAAGATCTGGCTTTTCTCGCTCGCTTCACCGAACCATGTCCACGATGGATCTCGCTTCAAAACATAAAAAGTACTCCTCGACACACGAGGAGAGAGAACCGATTCCAGATGATCTCACAATCACTCTCTCGGATTACAAGAAACTGAAACGCAAAAGTCGAGCATTAGATCTTTCGAAATATGTTGAGCATGATACCCGCCGTCCGCGCCAGCAAGTCCTGGACTCTTCCATCACGAATAGCTCGCGTCTGACCAAGGAAGGAAAACTCAAAATGATACGCTCTCTTGGGCGCGATCGAGGACGACAGGTGATGGCCGGAATGGTATATGATCCGGAAGAGAAGAAGTGGCGAGGTAATGAGGATGATCCAGGACTGTTTGGGATGCAGAGTTCCAGCAGGCGCGCGCTCAGCAAGAAGGCCTCTAAATCAATGCTACCAAAGAGCCAGAGCAGCAAGAATCTACAAGTCGTGGGGAACATGGTTTATGATGACGAGAAGCTTAGATGGGTTAGCATGACTGGTCAATACGAAGACGACCCTTTTGCCAATTTCGACGACACTGTGACAGAGTTTCCGAAAAGAAAACTTCAACCAAGAAGCGTTCCGAAGAGCAGCTCCAAAGAACACTTCCAAATATCAAACGACGTTTACAAGCTTTGGAAGCTGGAGAACCAGCGCTGGTCTCGCAAGGTGGGTAACTGGTTTCCTGCTGACGACGAAGGGTTTGCCTATTGCTTCGAGCTAAAGACATTTTTGAACGAAAACTAGAGATTTTTCAATATTTCTATTGATAATCCCAAAAAGGAGAAATTTATAGATGCGAAATTCGATGTAAAAATAATATGACATTTAATAATTAGTGCGGTTTCACTGGGTTTGTAAACATGGGTGATGTTTCTGACGTTTCAATGCATTGAATTGACCAATTTGGAGTAAATTCTACCACCAACGGGTCGAGGTTCCTGTTGAAATTTCCAAATACGGTCGATGATCTAGATCTTGCGTAAAAAACTGGAGCTAATGCGGTCTCTCAAGATCACCAAGTCTTCCAAATATAGAATCTGAGCCAAAGTTTCAGAATACATGTCAGAACTATAAAGGACCCATCAATTCTTAGATGTTTGGGGTATACCCATACTGATATGAAATTCTCTCTTTTAGCCACTCTTCTACCTCTGGTACAGGCACTTCCTTTCGTTAAGCGTGATGGGGTCGACATGACCCTTAAAAACCTTTTGGGCAATTATTATGAAGTTGATGGAGTTGTTGGAGACTACTTCACCAACGTTTCGTTCGTTATCAACTCTGCACAAGACCATTCTTGGGTTTGGTCCGAGAAATTCGATTCCCAGCTTTCGGATAGCTTTGTGGCTTCTGCAGAGGAGTTTTGCTTCCAGGACATGGTGACCGACATGACAACCAATGGATCGTATGGTACCGACAAGCTGACAGTTGGCTCGATGGACCTCGACTCTTTCAAGATTGGTGTTGCAACCGTGAACCAGGATGGATACGATGCCTCGTTGGGACTGGGATGCTCAAGCTCTTTCATCGAAGCATTATTCACTGCCGGAGTCATAACCAGCAAGTCTGTCTCCATCTGTATGCAGAACATCAAGTCTTCTGGCTACGTGACGTTTGGTGGCACCGATAGCTCTCTGTATACCGGCGAGCTGTGCTACCTAGACCTGGTGTCATATACCACCGATAAAGAAAACGGAGGCTGGTTTGTGAGCCTCGAATCCATTGAGTCTTCCTCAGGAGAGAGTTTGGCGTCTGGCCAGACGGCCTACTTTGATACTGCGTCTGTCTTATCCTACGTTCCGTCTGGCTTTTTGACCCAGCTGGCGGACGACTTGGATGCCAGCATCGACCAGAACACTGGTCTCTGGACGGTGGATTGCACCAGCATTCAAATTTCAGACAAGAAGTACACGTTTGCGTTTGACGGCATCGACATTGACGTGTCTGTGAACCAGATGTTCTTCCAGCAGGCTGACACGTGCTATCTGACCGTGACAGAGTCGCAGCTGGAGAACGTTGTTGTGCTAGGACAATCGTTCTTGACCAGCATGTACGTTGTGTTTGACCTGGACCAGCAGAAGGTCGGACTGGCTCAGGTGGATGTTGAGAAGAACGTTGTTACCAGTTGTTCCTTGTGCACTCATTCCAGCACGACCACTAGCAGCATCAGTACGAGCAGCACGAGCAGTTCAAGCAGTTCAAGCAGTTCAAGCAGTTCGAGTACCTCAAGCAGTTCGAGCACACCAACAATATCTTCCACCAGCACCACATCTACCAGCACCACTCCATCTAGCACTCCATCCACCACATCCACCACATCTTCCAGCAGCACGTCTACTTCCAGTTCCAGTTCTTCTTCTGCTACCACTTCCTTTTCTTCCTCAAGCACGTCGATCTCGTCCACCACGAGCAGCACGTTGCCACCAACCACATGGAGCAGCACACCTCTCTCATCAACCACCTCCACTCCAGAGTCTTCCTCGTCCTCGTTGACCACCTCGCTCACGTCGTCCAGCTCCTCCAGCTCCTCCAGCTCCTCTAGCTCCTCTAGCTCCTCTAGCTCCTCTAGCTCTTCTAGCTCTTCTAGCTCCTCCAGCTCCTCAACTCTGCTAAGCACCTCGTTGACCAGCTCTCTCACCACCTCCCCAACTTGCTCTGGAACGATGGTGACCACAACATATTTGACAACCTTGACGGGCAGCGAGTCGGTTTCTGTCTCAACTGTTACTGGCTACATTTGTTCTTACACTGTGTCCAGCATGAGCACCACAACGGAAACCACCTGCACCTGGTGCACAGAGACACACGAGACGTCGTCCACGTCCAGCCACTCTACCTCAACATTTACATCATCCAGCTCTGAAACACCAAAGGTCTCCACGACCAGCTCCACCACATCGAGCACACCATTGAGCAGTTCGTCTAGCACATCCATCGAAACTTCATCGAGTACATCGACAAGCACATCGTCGACTACCACTACCAGCGTGTCGTCTAGCACCTCGTCTGGCAGTTCGTCTGGCAGTTCGTCTAGCACTTCGTCTAGCACTTCCACCAGCACTTCCACCAGCACCTCAACTAGCACCTCCACGTCTACTTCCACATCCACTTCCACATCCACCTCCACATCCACCTCACTCTCAACTGCTACCACCTCGTCCACCAGCAGTGTGACCACTATGAGCACCATAACAACCACGTCTCTGTGCTCTTCGACTACGTCGCCTGTTGCTTCTTCCTCGAGCTCTCTCGCAGAAACCTCGGTGACCAGCACGCCAGCCACTCCGCCAGCACCAGGTTCCAGCACCACTATTGTTATCGTGACCAGCGGAACCACGTTCTACACCACCGTGCCCTGCTCTTTGGATACTCAATCAAGCACTATTGCGTCTTCCAGCACACCTACGTCCTCAGAAACGACTTCCCAGACAACTCTCTCCAGCTCTTCTGTCCCTGATACTACCGATGTGATAAGCACAACAGTGCAATCTTCGACCACTATCACCGAAGACTGCTCCTGCTCGACCATCACCTCGATAAATTCCGGATCAACCACTTATTATGTGGTCTCGCTGACAACCACGTTGGTTCATTCGGAAACAACCACCAATGAAATAACCGAAACCTCCTCCCCTGCTCCGTCCGAAACCCCATCAGAAGTCCTCTCGTCGTCCTCGGTTCCATCAGAAGCCACTTCGTCGCCCCTTCCAGGAGTTTCCACGGTTGCGGCCCAATCGCTGGTGCCTGCAAGCACCTCCACGTCCTCTACACCACTCATAATTACCTACGAAGGATCAGCTACAAAAGCTCGCTCGAGCCTGTTTGTCTTGGTTTCCATGTTGATTTATCTTGTCTAATCATTTTATATGCTATAATGCACCTGTCGTTTCACAGCAACTAAAAATTGGTAGCTTGGTTGGTCTGCCTCACTGTTTTGGCTCTATTGACAACAAATCCTGTTTCGCCCGTCGAATTCTTGTTGAAACCGCTCAAGTCTTCATCATCATCTTCTCCAAAATCTCCCCTGTTTTTGCCTTTATTCCAGAAAGCAAGCTTGGACAGCATGCTGCTCTCTATGAGCCCGATCATGCGTCCGTTCGAGTCAACGTAATAGTCTCCGCTGGACTTGCGCTTCCTGTAGAACAAATACAGTGCCAGAAGCAGCAGGATCAGGATAGGCACACCAACTCCCACCACAACACCAATCACAATTTTCTTATCCTTGGAAGACAGCCCGCTTCCTGATTTGTTGACATCTTGGTTCACGGATGAAGATGGCGAAGGAGATGCGGTTGCAGAGGTCGTCGATGTAGACTGAGAAGTCGAGAGCGTGGACGACGATGATGTAGTGCTAGATGACGTAGAAGATGTGGAGGTTGATGTGGATGTGGAAGAGCTCGACGTAGTGGACGAGGAGGTGGTGGAGGAGGATGACGAGGAGGATGACGAGGTAGATGTACTCGTCTGTGATGTGGTTGAAAGCGACGTGGATGACGTGGATGATGACGTGGATGACGAAGACGACGTGGAGCTCGATTGTGACGAGCTTGGGGATTCGGTTGAAGTGGATGTCGATGTCACGGGAACGAAAGAAAATCTCTCTGAGGAGGAAGAGGAGGTAATTCTTGAAGAACTGAAAGTGGACGAGCTGGTGGCGTCATCGAAAGAAGTGCTTGGAGCAACAGAAGTGAATGAGGAAAGGTCTGAGTTGAAGGAGTCGGTTAAGGAGTCCAGCAGACTAGAAGCAAACCCAGAAGTCAATGTGAAATCTGAGTTTGTTGATGAGCTTGAGAGGGCGGAAAACAGATCCTCATCCGCCGTATTTGTAGAAGAGCCGTCGTCGTCATCATCCGAGTCCGCAGACTCGGTGGACGCGCTGCTATTATTGTCGTCCTTTTTGACCAAACGGAACCTGACACCATCGGAGTCAGACAAGGATCCTTGGGACAAAGTGACTATTGATGGGAGGTTTCTATTCAGGAGCAGGGGCGACAAAACGAAGGATATCAAGGTTAGCAATAATGCAGTCCATACCAAAGCGTTTACCACTGAGCTTTGTAACGAGCAACGAATCGATTTCATGGCCGGAATACAAGAACGTGCTCAGGGATTCGATCTTAGATCACGGGTAAAATTAGAAAGTAAAAACTTTTTTACACGTATTCTGTCAGAATTAGGAAATCCACATTACACTATAAAATTATTTAGACAGATCCAATGGGGTGAGTCTCAAGTATGGCTTGATAGTTCTGAACTTAGGGAACAAAGTTTGAGCTTCCTCGTTGGAAACGCTTGGGTGCACGATGACATCATCACCTGGAACCCAGTTGATTGGGGTGGTGATTCTGTGCTTGTCACCAGTTTGCAAAGAGTCGATAACTCTGAGAACCTCGGCGGTGTTTCTACCAGTAGAAGCAGGGTAGGTCAAGATCAATCTGATGGTTTTCTTTGGGTCGATGATGAAAACCGATCTGATGGTGAACTGAACTCCCTTGTCATCAACGTTGGTGGCGTCCTGGTAGTCGATCATGTCGTATTTCAAAGCAATTTCTCTCTTTGGGTCGGCGATGATAGGGAAAGAGAGCTTGGATCCGGTGATCTCGTCGATGTCCTTGATCCAGGCCTTGTGGGACTCAGTTCCGTTGGCAGATAGACCAATGAGCTTCACGCCTCTCTTGGCGAACTCTGGCTCCAGCTTAGCGAAAGCTCCGAGCTCGGTGGTGCAGACTGGAGTGAAGTCGTCTGGGTGAGAGAACAGCACAGCCCAAGAGTCGCCGATGTACTCGTGGAAAGTGATTGGGCCGTTGGAGGTGTCGGCAGAGAAGTCTGGGGCAGTAGAACCGAGTCTGAGAGTACCGTTATCTGGCTTAGGAATAGACATTGTGAAAAGAAGATGAGACTTAGCAAGGCAAGAGTGCCGGTTTTATACCATTCTTTCCAGATCTTGCAGAATTGTCTTATGTCACGTGAAAATATAAAAAAATTACAAATTTCGGCGAATGCACTTGGCTTTCCAACTGTGGGGTGCAAGGCCATTTTGGTTTATCGCTTACGTCTTAGCTTATCATAATTGAACTGTTTATTCTTTAAACATGCCGTTCCTAATATAGGAATAAATATCAAAACCCAAGTCCTTCGGGACCACTCCTCTTATACATCCATTAATTGTTCTCTGGTCTCAACTTTCTGACCTCTTTTCCAACCTTCCAGATCTCCATGTCTCTGATGACCTTCAACTCCTCCTCCAATCTGTCTCTGTAGTCAGCTTGAGAGTTGAACTCCAAAGATCTCTTGGTCTCGGAACCGTCCTTGACAGAAGTGTACAATTTCTCGAAAACTGGCTTCAAAGCGTCCTTGAAGATTGGGTACCAGTCCAAAGCACCTCTTCTGGCAGTGGTGGAGCAGGCGTCGTACATGTAGTCCATACCGTACTTTCCGATCAATGGGTACAGAGATTGGGTGGCCTCCTCGACAGTCTCGTTGAAAGCCTCCGATGGGGTGTGGCCGTTCTCTCTCAGGACCTCGTATTGAGCAAGGAACATACCGTGGATACCTCCCATCAAACATCCTCTCTCTCCGTACAAGTCAGAGTTGACTTCTCTCTCGAAGGTGGTCTGGTAAACGTAACCAGAACCAATGGCAACGGCCAAAGCAATGGCCTTCTCCTCGGCCTTACCAGTAACGTCGTTCCAGACGGCGTAAGAAGAGTTGATACCTCTACCTTCCTTGAACAAGGATCTCACAGTTCTACCGGATCCCTTTGGAGCAGCCAAGATAACATCGATGTTGGTTGGTGGCACAACGTGGGTCAACTCCTTGAAGACTGGGGAGAATCCGTGGGAGAAGTAGAGAGTCTTACCTTCGGTGAGCAAAGGCTTGATGGTGGACCAAGTCTCGGACTGGGCAGCATCAGAAAGCAAGTTCATAATGATGGTTCCCTTTTGGATAGCCTCGGTGACGTCGAACAAGTTCTCACCTGGAACCCATCCGTCTTCGATGGCAGCCTTCCAAGAAGCACCGTTCTTTCTAACACCAATGATGACATTGACACCATTGTCTCTCAGGTTCAAACCTTGGCCGTAACCTTGGGAACCGTAACCAATCAAAGCAAGAGTGTCGTTCTTGAAGTACTCGAGCAACTTCTCTCTTGGCCAGTCGGCTCTCTCGTGGACGATTTCCTCGACACCACCGAAGTTGATCTTCTTGATTCCTCTCACACCAGAGACCTGGGTCTTGGCCAAGGTTGGTCTCACAGATCTGGTGGCAGACGAGAGGGCTCTCTTAGTCATAGCAGCGGCGGCTCTAGCGCCGGCGGTTCTTGAAAGTCTAGCAGCGTACATTTCAAAAGTGGTGAAAATTTAGTATGAAAAGTCAGCAAATTTTTCCATTTTATAACCTTAGTCACCGGCCCGGTAGCGGGTCGTGGACTAAAAAATGAGTCTTTTTCACACCTGTACACCCATAACCCCACCTTTTAATTAATTGTTGTCTTCATGTCTGTTTCGTTCGCACGCACTCTCAAGAACATATGGCGCTCCGGGTTGAAGCGGTCGCTGCGTCAGATTGCGCTGATCAATGACACCAAGTCGGGAGTTCTTGTGGGCGAGGACGACTATGGTAACAAATTCTATGAGACCCACGATCCAGCAGAGATTCATATGAGAACAAGATGGGTCGAGTACAAGGATTTCTGGGGACACGATGTCTCGCAAATAGAGCCGGGCTGGCATTACTGGCTGGCGTATGGTACCGATGAGCCTCCATCGAAATTGAAGCCAGAAGAAAAGGCCATCACCCACTCGCTCAACGAGGTCCACCATTACAATTACACCCAGACCAAGGGTGCGTTTGTCACATACAACACGGCAAAGCCCAAGATTGCGGAATGGGACGCGAAAGTCACACAGAGAGCCTGACCTATTTATTGACCTATTTATTTATTTATTTATTAACGGCAGTCGCATTACTCTTTGGCAAAAGTAGCAGCAACAATCAGAGGTAGCACCAAGGAAACGTCTGCAAAGACTTTGACGCTCTTGGCGTCGGACTTGATCTTTCCCCAGGAAACAGCTTCGTCGGGACGCGCTCCGGCATCAGAACCGTCGAACTCCTGTCCAGTGTTGATGTAGACAGCGTAGTCAGCACCATTTCTCATCAGACAAGCGTTACAAATGTGATGTTTGATCAAACCTCCTCCCAAAATGAGCATTCCAGCACGAGAAGCCTCCATCGACAACGAGTTTATACGTCTGATGTCCTGGACAATGTCGATTCTGAGCTGCTTAGGAGAAGCCTTGAACGTGTGGAAGAAAAGCATGTCTCCTATACTTCCATCTGTAAGAGCAGGACAGAAGATTGGAATTTGGTTTTTGTGAGCCCAGTACAGAACAGAGGACTCATCATTGATCTCCTTTCCAAGACGATCAATGACCTTTGAAGGGGTCCAGAAAGGAGAGTCGGAATCCAAAGACGAAGCACCATTCTTGGTGGCAGACTCCTCCTGCTCCTCGAGCATTTTGTCAAGGACAGGCACAATCCACTCCTCGAATTTGCAGTAGTTGTCGTTCGGCACTAGAAGATTACCTATACGGTTCATACCATCGTCTCTTAGCTGTTTTCCAGGAAGAGCAAAATCACCCATGTAAGTTGGAGCCAAACACTTGATGAGGTCCTCTTCAATTCCTCCAGCAGAAGCGACAATAGCAGAGACCATCTTGTTTTGAACAAGAAATCTAAGAGTGTCTCTGAGACCAGAGGAGATAAGGTTGGAGGTGTATCCCATGAAAATCGTGGTCTTTTGGTATCCGTTTTCGTCAAATTCACCCTTCTTCTCGTGCTCTTCAAGCTCAGAGATGTGTTTTCCTCTCCATGTTCTCATTTCGTCGATAATCTCGCAGGCTGATGCGAGAGATGATCCCTGGAAACCCATGGTCTTCATACTAGAAATAATGTCCGAAGCGCGAGCGTTACGACTTTCAGGCTTGGAGTAGTCAACTCCTTTGACCTCCTGGAAATGTTCTGGAACAGGGGCAGACTGTTTGAGGACGGCATCTGTGGCAAGATCTGGAAACTGCGACATGACGATTATTGAAAAAATATTTTTTGAAATTATCTCAATCTGTAATTAATTAATTACACAGTAAAATAAATCCCTTGGGTGAAAAAAGTCTATTTATCCAGACTGAAAAATTCCAGAGGCATATCAGCTGACTTTGGCAATGTAGTGTAAATGTCTCTCATTTTAACGTTTGACGAGTAATCGAACTCTGGTACCAGGGAAACCTTGTAACGACTAATAACGTTACTAACGCAGAGTTTGATCTCGCAGGTGGCTATGTGCAACCCGGCGCACATACGAGATCCAGCTCCAAATTGCATCATTCTTTTGTTCATATTTTTTATTTTCTGGGCATCTTCCACGAGCCAACGATCTGGGTCAAACAGCTCTGGATTTTCAAAGACGCTGGCATCTCTGTGCAGAGACCATGGCTGCATGGTCACTATGGTACCCTCTGGAATACGAGTAGCTTCCAGATTCTCCGAACCTCTCCAGAAAAGTCCCTCTTTGGGAACTTTGCGTGGCTCCTGGCCAGGAATGGCAGCATACACGCGAAACACCTCCTGAGTCAGTGCGCATAAGTACGGTAAATTTTCCACCTCAGAGTACAAAAACGACTCGTAGTCATTGGAGCTAGGGGCTTCCTTGTTGAGTTGCATCAACTCGGACCTCAAACGCTCTTGCTTGACAGGGTCGCGTGCCAGCTCATAAAAAAAGTAGCTCAGCGTAGTTCCTGTGGTGTTGTGACCAGCAGCAATGTGATCAAAAATCTCCGACTTGGCTCTCAATGAGTCAAACACTTTTCTGCCACTGGCTCCCAGAAGGACACCAATCAAGGTGATTGATTCTTCGGAATTATTTTCCAACGACTGTTCAAACAGTTCTTCAATCCACTTGCACGCTTTTTTGGAACCTTGAGTGACATAGTTAGGAACAACCCAGTTGTAGAGTCGCGGCATTTGTGTTACCCAAAACCACGCAGAAGACTGGTTGATGAACGCTTCGACCACCTCTTTACCCTGTCCAAAAGCGTCCAGTATTAATGGCTTGCTGACCTGCGAACCAAATGAGAAGCTGGTCACAGCATCCATAGCCATGATTGACCACAAATAAAAAGTGTTTATCCGCTTTTGCTGGTTCTGCTCCAGGGTACGCAGCAGATTAGACATGACGGCCCTAATTTTCTGCTGGAACGGTTCTGACACAACTGTCGACTTGGAATACAGCTTGGCCGACACCTTGCGGCTGGTTCTATGGGACGACTTGTCCACCGTCGAAAAAGTGTTGAAGGCTCCAAAGTTGTTGAACTGGGTGTAGAACGAAGTCTTATCGAAGTTGTTAACATAGATATCTTTGAGATACTCGACATCTGAGATGTCGACCTCATTCGGTCCTATGCGCACAATCGGGCCATATTTTTGGTGCAGTTTGTGCACATATCTGTTTCGGTTTTCAGACCAACTGATATACAAAATCCAGTATCTAGTTAGAGCACAGATTTTGGGTCCAGGAAGGGCGGACAGCGGGTGAAAATATAGGGGATAAAGAACAAACCAGTACACAATGTAGCTAACAGCAAATGCCTGTGCTGTTTCCCATAGCTCGGTGCTATAGTTATCTATAAATTGAAGTAACATACTTAGGCTAAAAGCTAAATTTCGATTAGTCCGCGATAAGAAATTAGATAGTGACCGGCCGCTGCAGATAATGTTTGGAAGACTTCTAGAATTTCCACAAGTAATCGGCCTGTGATTGACTCATTTGGACCGACTACACCAGCATCGATTCATGAGCCTGCATTCGGTGCCATGTGTGCCGAGCCCGATGTCTGCCAGAACCCGCAAATTACCGCAGCTCAGCATATCGACGCGTCGCTCGTCTCGAAATTATTTTCTTGTTTCAATACAATTTAATGATCAAACAGGTATTGGGTACTAGGCCGCTCTACCGTGCCTTCATCGCCACCAAATGCGTTCAAACACATTTTAGGGGATATCATCAAACACGGGCGACCAGCAATTCCTCTGTTCCTACTCCTCCTCTCAAGATTACCCGTCGAACACCTAACGACTCGTTACTCAGCCAGTCGTACAGTATACCTGAAGACGTGACCAAAACATCCCACAGGGGGCTTCCGTTGCGTCCATGTGTTGCTGCTACTACATGCGAGACATACGATCTCATGAGCCTACAAAAACAGCTGAAAAAGTACAACATCAACTCAGAGGAAATTGTGCGCAACGAAGCACTTCATTTTCAATTACACCAGGAGTCTCTCACCACAGACGTTTATGTCCTGAACTCAGGCACCGTTGTTTCGTGGGGAATGAAGGAGTCAGATGTCATGGAGCGTATCCTGCCCCTGTTGAAAGGCTCCATGTTTACACCTTATGACGTCCAAACAGAGGACATGGACTACATCGAACTTCCCGCAGGACAAGTAAAAGACGGCGAGATCTCAACCATGGAGAAGGAAATTATCTGTCTCAAGGGAACCCCGCGTCAGAAACTGCTCGATAAGTTGGCGTTCTCCTACGGTATTTCTAGGTCAACAAGATTGGCAGTTTTGGAATCGTCGCTGGAAAAACATATCCAGCTGACACGAAAAACTACGGAAAATCTGGCCAGAGGTAAACAGCTGGGTATCGGGGCCAAAGAGGTGCTTATATCTTCCGGAAAATTAATGCTGCTGCGCGGAAAATTAAATTTGTACTCCGAACTGGTGGAGACCCCTGATTTGTATTGGTCGGAACCAAATTTGGAGCGAATCTACAACCATGTGTCCAGCATCCTGGACGTGAACACCAGAATTAGCATTTTGAACCGGAAACTCGATTATTGTTCTGACGAGGCACGTGCGCTGCTGGATATCTTAACCACGCGGAAAGGAACGAGATTGGAATGGATTGTTATCTACCTCATCATGATTGAAGTTCTTTTTGAGATGCACCATTTTTACGAACGATACGCCGACCACTGAAAAAGAAAGGAACATACTTGTAAATACTCTATAAGCTCTATAAAATTTTTGATCTATGACGTCACATGACGTAGCGAAGCAAATTTCTTTTTTTCTTGCTTTTGGTGGTTGCAGATAGAACAAGGACAGCTTAGATCTCCTTCTCGATGACTTGGAGCTCCAGTTCCAACACTCTGTCCTTAAATGACTTGACCTTGACGGCAGAAAGATCCTTGACGACGTAATTAGCTCCTGAGTTGTACAGTTTCTTAGCGTCAAATGTAGAAGCGATACCAACCACAGTAGCACCGGAATCCAGACCTGCCTGAATTCCTGCAGGTGCGTCCTCAAACACGACTCTCTTTTCGAGTGGGTATCCGAGTTTTTCGCTCAACAATTGAGCGCCCTTTTTGTAACCTTCGGGATCTGGCTTTCCGATGGTGACGTCTTCTGCAACAATGAAGATATCTGGCTTTTCGACACCCGCCTCGTGCAAAACGTTCTGGAAGTGGCCGTGAGCCAGGACCGAAGATCCGCTGGTCACAATACAGAATGGCTTACATGGGATCTTGTGCAGCTCCTTGAACAGATCTCCGGCTCCGTTGATCGGGTAGTTCAGCTTTCCGTAGGTAACAGAGACCAGTCTGTCGAAGTCGTAAGCTCCGTCGATCAGAGCCTGTTCGTTCTCAAACGTGTCTGAGAGGTACTGTCTGAACACATCACTCACCCTCACTCCGTGGGCCTTGTGGAAGAAGTCTCCGTCCTCGTTCAAGTGAGGGTAGGTAGCCAGCAAGTCGGCCCAGGACTTCTCAATAGCTTCGGTGGAGTCGACGATGGTTCCATCGAGGTCGAACTCAAGAGCGTTGACTTTCAAGGTTTGAGTAGACATAGTTGAATAATAGATCAAAAAATATCCCACGATCCACGGCCCTTAAATAGAAATGCGAGGGCTCGTAACCACATGTAAACAGGTTTCATGGTGCAGAAAAAACAAACGTTGCCATTTTGAAAGGAGCAAAAGCAGAAATATTTGGTTATGTTTTCCTCCAGAAGACGCTCCAGGCCTACCCAGAGA
The DNA here is from genome assembly GCA_030674565.1 of Ogataea thermomethanolica. Lineage (NCBI taxonomy): Eukaryota > Fungi > Ascomycota > Pichiomycetes > Pichiales > Pichiaceae > Ogataea > Ogataea thermomethanolica. Next base: position 644,344 of record JAKTYW010000002.1, read on the forward strand.
CCGCCGTCTGTTCCAACGTCGGGAGCTCTTGCTGCGGCCACTGTCATTGGCAAAGCCCTTAAGGAAAACGACCACAAGCCTGGACCTCTGAATTTGCCTAAGCAACCACAGAGAAACTCCCAGGCACACCGCTCGGCTAGTCTTCTAGGCTCCAATAGAACTTCCAGCGTCACTCAAGGCACCAACAGACCGGGTTCCAGGTCCACCAGCTTTAGAACAACGCCACAGTCCCCGGTCAAACAAACAAGGCCTATCAGATCATCGAATGCCCCTCCTAAACGAGCCCAGAGTATGATAAACATTGCACAGCGAAACCAACATTTCTCTACAAATCGCAATTCCGTTGATCTGGGCTCCTCGCACTACGAAGGATTCGATATGGCCTCTCCGGTTACGTCTGCTGCCCCGCGGATGGTGAAGAAGTGGGTTCCTTCGGCCCATGGCCTGGTCTGTATCGAGGTGCCTGCTCAGCAGCCTTCGCAGGCTTCGTCCAATGCGCGCAAAGCAGTCTCTCGGTCCATCTCAATGAATTCGCTCTCCAGCCGTGCCAGAAGACCGACCCCTACTGCCAAGCCTCCAGCAGGGCCGGCTGCCAGTAAAAATCCTCAGCTGACGCAAAAGAAAAGTGTGCAATCGTTGCACACTAATAATACTGCTACTCCAGTCGAGCCCACCATCCAAGAGGAAGCTCGAGAAGAAAAGAAAGAGCCCCAGCAACCTGTGGTGACAGAGTCCGTTGTCGAGGAACCTGTCGCCAAGCAAGAAGTGCCCGAGGCTGTGCAACAAGATGTTCAGGAGCCCAAAGACGTGCCCAACGGTGACGTGTCGGTCGAATATACCGATTCTGACAGAGAGCTGGCGGAGCAAAGGCTGGAGGAGCTGGTGAAGCTCAAAGAACAAGAGATCCTGCAATCAGTGCTCCAGCAGCAGGAGCTGGAAGCTGTGCATTCGCTTGGCTCGGGATCCAACGCGACTGACAATATCCCTAATCCGATGGATGATATGTTGTCATCCAAGTCCGTTGTTTCCGTGGCTTCCCCGGGTTTCGACGAAGCTGGTCTAGTGGATAACTATACTGGACGCTCGGCCGAGAAACTTGTTCCCGAAACTGATCCCGACGAGTCTGTGGCCACGGTGACTACCGCGGATCACCGCAGTTTCAACGACGAAGATACTGCAACATCCACCACTACAGAAGACATCGGCCAAAGTATGGCACAGCGACTCAGGCCCATGCTTGGGGTTAATAAATCTTCAGGAAGTGCTGGCAGTCCAGTCATGGGACAAGATCTTGAAATTCCCGCTAGGTCCCCTAAGCGGCCGTCCATAAGTAAGCTGGAGGATATCGACTCTTCGCTGACGTCTGTGCCGGAAACCGCTCCCAAGCAGGAGGCTTCAGAGCTAAAGAAAAGAAAGTCTGTCCTTAAAAATACCAACAGCTCCTCAAGGTTGTCACTAAACAATGGATCATCGTCATCGCAGGCATATCTTAATCTGACCACAGCGGAGAACACCAGACTCAATGCTATGGCGTCGTCATCTTCTCTAAATGTTTCGCAACCGGTTCGCACATCTCCACAAAGACGAGTCGTCAAGTCCGAGAAGCCTTCGAGGCCTCCTCAAGCTGAGCCGAAGGGAATGCGTTTGAGCTTGCGCAATGCCCCGCCCGCTGCACCTAGAGGACGGCGTGACTCTGTTGGGGGACTGCCTGTTAACGGCTCGACTCCTGCTCATTTAGCTGCAGCAACTCGGGCTGCCAAACAGCACAACCCTCATCACTTTGAAACCGTTTCCAGTCCAAAGAAGCACGAGCAAAAACCGGCCCAAAAGTCGGAGGCTCAAATTAGAGCAGCTGAGCTCTACAAGAAAGCCAATGACAGGTCTAATCATTATGAGTCCATATTGAACGTCCAGTATGTCCAACAACTTGGAGCAAAACTTGAAAGAACGTCGTCTTTTGAAAAGAATGCGGAGTCGAAAAGAACAAATCGGTTTACCTTGAGAGACGAGCCGGCCGTTGATTTGTCTTCTCAGCAACAGTCACAGCCTCACAGCACGTATCGGCCAGCTTTTAATTCAAGGTTCGACGACTCAGATGATGAGATTGAAGTTCCGCATGGAAATACAAGCGCCTTGCCAACGAGACAGGCACCAAGGAGCGTTAGTGTCGAGCAGAGAACGTCGACTCAACCTGCTCCCCAACAACGGTTCTTCAGTGAGCAAGTTTCCAAGGAGAAAGCACCAGAAGATAAGAAAAAAAGGTTTGGCAAGCTACGCAAGATCTTTGGAAAAAACGCCAAATGATGGCCTAGCATCCGACTCTTATATGCAATTAATATATGATACATAACTAAAGCTGAGCTGCTGCCAGTTTCTCAACACTGCCTGTAGGTATATCGCCCAGTATGTCATTTGCAGGTGATACAAAGTTGCCAAAGTCATCCTCGTCTTCGTCATTGGCAGAAGTCAATGTATGTGCTCTTGAATTACGCGTGGTAACTGAGCTCTGGTCGGAGTTTCCAACCGATTTGGCAGCGTCGTCCATCCGTTTTCGGACTTCGTTGGCAACTCTGCGACCGTCAGCCAGGAAATTTGTGAACATTCCTCTCAGATTGTTCACCATTCCTGGGTTTTCGCTCACTTTCTCGTTCACGTGGAAAGACTTCCAAAAGTCGTTGTGGAAGAAAGACTCGTAGGTATCATCGGCTAGAACTATCATTCTGAATGTCGAAGGGGTGATATAGGTGGGAGTGGACGGATCCAGGGCCTTGTTGTGCTTGAGCTTGTCGTTATCGTCATCGTTCAGATCTATAAGAGCAACCTGGGGGTCAATTTCCTCTTGGGCATATTGAAAGGCCAACTTCAAAAAGTTGGAACTCGAAGCAAGGTACCTCTCGCTTTGCTTGTTTCTCCATTTCTCGTCGTTGAACTTGACCTCCTGCGGAATCTTGATTTCGTTTTCATCGACGTCTATTCCTTGCTCGCGCAGAAACTTCTTGCGCTCGATGATTTTCTTTGCAATCTCGGTCTCGATAGCCTTATTGGTGATGTCATCAAACAAAAGGCCCTCTCTCCAAGGTCTCGTGATAAATATCAAGTCCTCTGCAAGACTCAAAACAGTTTCGTTGCTGATCTTGCCGCTGTCGTCGTTGTAGAGCTCAATAAAATTCGAAAGAGAGTTCATAATGTCACGATCAATGAGCTTGTTGATTCCCAAAACCAGTGTCTCGAGTGTCAGGACATCATCTCCTTTGCTCCAGTGGTTGAATAGACGTCTCAAAAATGGATTCTCAGACGAATCAGACTCGGGACTGACCCAGTCCACTAACTGGCTCATGAATCGAACAAAGAAATTGTAATCCATCGAAATATTTGCTCTCCCGATGGCTGCACTGTTGCCAGTGATGAGCACGTTGTAAAAGCGATCGTATATATTTGACAGCTGGGTCGCATTGAGATTCTTGGTCTTCGGCAGGTTTCTGATGGCTGCTCTTTTCACAAATATTTCAATCCCTTGGAAAACCTCATTTTTGCATCTGTCACGGTACTGACGCACGATCTTATCGTCAATGATGGAGAACTCTCGGAATGCCACCTCCCATAAGTTGTCGAATTTAGTACGCGTCCTTTCTGGATTCATGATAGACGGCTCTGGGTCGTCCAAAGACATAAAGTACTCCTTGAAAACTGCCAGACACTCACCGTCGTCTTCGCAGGCTAAAAGCGCCTCGCCGTTGACCTTCAAAATAGCCAAGCCGATCTGAAATAGGGTTCTAGGCCCGTGCAAAAAAAGCATGTCCACTACCCGAAATGCAAAAACTAGCGGCATGGTGTTCAGATAGAAGGATAGAAACCAGGGAAGAGAAACAATGGAGAGCTGTATATCATGACGAGCAAAATGATCCCCAATTATAGGCAAGCACTTCTTGAGGAGCGCCTCAAAAACTTTCTGATCCAGCAGCACGCCGTACATGGTCTGGGAGTAATATCCCGGTATGATGCGGTCACAGAGAACACACAAACACCAGAACACCTGCTCCTCTGACATATAAATCAACATGGCAGCAGTGACAATATTCATGGCCTGACAGTAGCCAATGTCCGGGTTCTTCCATGAATAGGCTGTGAGGACTCTTCTCAATCTGTTAATTCCCTCTTCGGTCTGGTATGCCGGGTATTCGGGAAGCGACCTGTTTAAATCCTTTTCTATTTCCTCGATCGCAAGCGATTTCATGCCGTCGTAATCAACCAACAAGCGGTTGTATTCGTCAGAATACTGGTATCTCAAATACATGGAGCCACAGCATATTTCCCACAGTTCGCCTCTTAGCTTGTTGGGTAGACCATAGCTCACAAGCTTGTAGAACGGGATGGTTTTGATGAGTGCGAAATTGCGGCCATATTCTCTGAAGAAATCAAACCACTTCTTCATCTTCAGACGGTCGTTCATTTTCTGTGCATTACCAGGAAACTTAAAAACCCAGCCAAGCCCACCGGAAGGAGGTCCGTCGATCTGCAGAGAAGAGGCCTTATTTTTATAAAGCAGATACTCCGAGTAAAGACCCATCAAAAATAGATTCATTCTTGAAACCTCACTCAAGTTTTGTTTCAGGGCACGAGTCAGGTTGTGTCCAAACCTTTCCGACTGAGATTTTATGCCCATGAACTGGATAGTAAAGTGAAGATTGCTGGTTGTGTGCAATTGAATTGCAAAGTCATAAGATCTGTGAACTCGCTGGATTTTCTGTATCATCAGGAGTTCAATCACAAAGGAACAGGCCATCGGATCGTAGGAATCTTTGAATGTCAAGTAGTTGCTGGTCAAAGTGAGCTTTCCACTGTAAACTACAGCCGAATTGTCTGGAACATGTGACTGACCAGTATTCCGCGAGTTCAGCACCACTTCTACCGATGCTTCATCCATTATTCGCTCTCCATCCGGCAATTTAAACTCAAGAACCAGCAATTGGTCCCTGGTAGGTTTCCTTGCAGTACCAGATGAATCTAAAATTGTCTGTGTCTTGTTAACGATATCCTTAAAGAAGTCCATAAGCAAATTACCACTAATTTATTGTCTATCTACAATTGTTAGAAATTTAGACAGTTGATTAGCTAATATCATAAGGAAAAATTCGAACAAATGAATCATTATTACATTTATCGGTCGACGCGGTCAAGCATCTTGGCTGCAACGACGCGGTACGAGCGTGATCATAAGGGATAACTATTGTCTACACACAAGTCAACCCTTTGGAAGAAATGATATAAATTGACATGATTTCTCCACTTAGGAACAAGGGAGTGCAATTTAAATATACTATCCTATTAACATAAGTGATTGTTACCATAACCCAGCTATCGAGATATTAGAATACTAATATCTTATATACTTATTATCGAACATACTGGTGATTGGTTTCGGGACGAAGCTACTATACGTATCTCACCGAAAGAGTATTATCTAAGCATTAACTAGCTTACCTAAGAAACAAGGAATTTTCTTATTTAGTTTGATTACAATTAATATAGTTCTGCACAGCCTCGAGCATACAATTAACTGGACTCCTCGGAAACCTGTTCAAGCGGCTCGAAATTCTGGACCTCCGAGTCTGCCGTTTCGTCAATGCGAGGTCTCTCACGTCTTCTCGGCTCCAACACATCGGGATCCTCGCATTTCAGGCCGTCCGACTGATGGTGGGTGTGAGGATGGTGGTGTTTGGGCGAGGCGGAAGATGGAGACGAAACAGAAGTTCTTCTGGACAGCAGATCATTCTGGTCGTCCCTGTGTATCAACAAATGCTGTAATTTCTTTCGCTTCGACCGCTTGGTGATCTTGTTGGCCACGATTTTTCCTGAATTTTTGAGAACGAGACGGATGATGTCCTTTTTAAAATGATGGAAAAAGTCCTCTTCGGACCACATTTTGTTGGTGTACTCCATGAGGGGCACATCCAATTGCAAACGGTGCACATTCACAACCTTGTAGGATCCCTGGCCTTTGAAACTGAGAACAAGATGGAGGGGATTGATGGTGATTTTGTTCAAAAGCTGGTATTTTTTTGATCGCTCAGACATCTGACTGATGTACTGCTTTTCGTCTGTTTGATGGTCATTTTTCTCGAACGAAAATTGAAGATGGCTCTGGTCGCCATTCAAGGAAAACGTCGAGTCCCTGTCTGACTTTTTCGCCGAAAGAAGTCTTCCCATCCTCTTGAGTTTGCTTTCACTGCTGTCCGTCTTAGTGGTTGCAAACGAGCTGAAAGAATCAATGCTCGTCCGCGACGAAAGACTACCCGCAGTAGGTGATTCTACCGTTGACATGTCATCCTCGCTTGACTCGGAGGAATCGTCGGCCACAGGGCGCGGATACACGAATTTATAGATCTCGGTAGCAGTTCTGAAATCAATTTCAATTTTCAAAGGAGCAAAGGTGATTGTCTTATGCTCAACAATAGGTATACCGCCGACGGCTTCAAGCATTTTCCAGTTGACGAAAACCATTGGCTGATCCTCGGTCTCCTCGGTCTCTACTTTCTCAACAATGTTCTTGTATTTCGAAAGCGGTTGCAGGTCCTCTGCAACAAAATCTTGGATCATAACTCTGTTTGTGCTAGCACCATCCGGTCTCTGGTTCGTTTGATAGAATGAGCCATTGGCTTCGAAAATAACAAACTTCTTGTCGGCACTATCCAGCAGCTCCAAACGAATATGATCTGCGCTCAAATTCCATTGACGTTCTTCGTAAGAGTCGTTGGACTTCAAGGCCTTGGTGTGCTGCAAATAAGAAACAAGCATTCCGAGCTCCAAGTAGATTTTTTCCAGTTCAACATCGATCCGCAAAACATCGCTCTGTTCTGATTTCTCGCCCTGCATCATGAGCATGACTTTTTTGCACTCGTTCAAGAGCCAGGACCTCTGCTGCAGACTGGTCATTCTGAACATAATATCAGATATATCCTCCGAAACAGAAAATTTCACCAGGCTTTTCACCTTTTCCTTGACCTTTTGTTTTTCCGTCATGTTGGAGTCCATGAAACTCATCACCATGTTGTAGATGACGTTGTACTGCTCTCCATTCGCAGTAACAACCACTTCTGGTGTCATAACCTGAATCACCTCCCGGAATTTAGTAACATTCAACTGATCAAGCTTAGTATATCGCAGTTTGTTCGGCTTGGTGAATATGAGACCCAAAGAAATATTCCATATCACAATCGAGTCCGCAAGCAGCTTGGAGCAGTAGTACATCTCAACAGGTAGTCTAGGGGGCCATCCAGACTGAGAATAAAATAGCTTGTAGTGTCCACCCAGCCATTTATCTTTATCAAGAACATAGAAAAAGGCGTCCTTCAGGAGGATAGCATTTCTGGATTCAATCGGAATCGACTCTTCTTCGTCGTCCTTGTTGTATTCCACTGATAATGACGAAACCGTAATATCTTTAGAGGTCACAAGAACAGCACTGTTAGCCTCGGTGTCAAAACAAAGCTGAGGCAGAATAAACTTGAGCAAGTACGTGTCTTCCGTGTCCACGTCTCCCAAGTCGCTGGTGTCTCTTAGCATGCTTTCAAAATCATGAAGCATCGTCGAAGAGGTGTTGAACGTATCATCGCCAACATTGTCTTGTTTCCTTGTCTGGTTTTTTCCTTCACTCAACTCCTCAGCCAGTCTGATTGCTTTCCGGCTCAAATTGAAAACCAAAGAACGTCTGTCAGAAACATTATTGATATAGCTCGTGAACTTTTTCTTGGCATGAGAACTCCATCTGAACATGACATGGTAAATAATAAAGCGATTTTTGAAACGTGACGAATGTGAATAATCAGACACAAAATGCTTGATCATTGCACTAGAAGATTTGCGTGAAATCTTGGAGTTGACCCTCGAGACTGAGTATGACGTCTCGATGTCGGAACCGTCGGTCTCGTACAGAAACTCGTCATAGTCCGGAGTCTTCCCTGTTCCAAAACTATCCCTGAGACACCTGCTCACGTGCAATCTGGTGTCCAAGTCTTTGAGCTCCTGTTTGAGCTCCTCAATACGTTTCAAGACAAATTCGTTTCTGTCGGGGTTGCTTTGTAAAGAATCCAGCGAAGTCTGCAGAGTTTTTATCTGCTCCTTCAACTCGTCGACTCTTTCGTCCACGACTTTGTACGGGGTGCGTTCGGGGTGGTTCTTTCCCACAAAACAGGCGTGGGTTCGCTCCTGTATCTCTCCAAAACTGAACTTCATGTCGGGCTCTTTTTCATCCAAGAAGTAGCAAAATCTGGTGGACGAGGCCAGAGGAGTGGTCCTCCACCTGGGATTTTTGAGGTTAAATCTTGGGGTGTCAACTTCAACAAAGTCCTCCCTGTCAAACCACACGACCTCGTCCTCATTGGAAGCTTCGCTCATCGAAGAACTGGAAAAGTCCGAGAATGAGCTGGACTCGGTGATTCCAATCTCGCGCGCCAACATACCAACGGCACTTTTCTCGTTGAACTCAGCAACCAGCAGTCTCAAATCCGTCTTTACAAAATCGACTTCTCCTTGGTTAAACTGTAAGCTGAAGTCTGGATTTTCTGAGGTATTTGTTGGACACTTCAACTGGTGCAAATCCATTGCAAAACTTCCTATCCAGCATTTGAGTCCGGTAAAAGCCAGGTTGCTGTTTGCACGGATATCCGTGGGGTGTATATAGACGTGGGTCAAGTAGACTGGTTTCAGTATCAACGAGTAGCTAATGGAAAATAAATGGCTTCCAAAACTTTCAGACGGCCTGTCGTCCAGGAACTTATTTTTGAACAGCTTTCCGGCCTTCACAGGCAGCCCCAAACTGCTCTGGAACGTTTTCCACCACGTGAAGAAATGAGCAAACGCCAGCGGAGTCAGGTGGATGCTATTGTAGGTGTTGGAATTCGGACAGCTTGAATTTAGCGACACACACATGTGAATGTACTGGCTTCGGTAGCCATCGTATGAGTCCCAAGTCTCCTGGTCCTCGTTGCTGCTGAAAGTTGACGGGTTTCGGAGTCTGACTTCATAGTGCGGCTTGAACTTGCTTGTTCTTTCCACCTGTCCTGGAACATACTTATTGGTGGAAACCAGATTCCGCTCGAACAAGAAACCCATTTTCCATATCACTGGCTGACTCGACAGCTTCCACACAATTTTCTCAGTAATATATTCCAGGTCGTACGGATTGCTGTCGTCAAGGAGATAAGTGAGGTTCTGGCGTGAGAAACGCGGAATCACAACGTCGAACGTATTGCTCTCCACAATCAGCAGCTCCTCAGACTTATCTGTGCTGTTGATTTTGAGATCCACTTGATCATTCCATCTAAAGACAAATCCTGCGCCTTGGCCCATCAAGTCGTAGGGAGATGTTCTGCTTTTTATAAATAGGTGGATTCCGTTGTTGAACGTGAAATGAAACTTGGTGTGCATGAGAAGTCCAAACTTGTCCCAAAATCCTAGCTTGGGACTCAAATCCAAGGGAGGCTTGGACAAAACATCAAAACTATCCATGGCATACGATAAAGCCGGCTGGATAGCAGAATACCACGACACTATGGCATTCTTCTGCGAGTTAACACTGACTTTCATATCGGTGTAAAATTTGACATTCGTGAGTGTCCGGGACACATGCGCAGCAAACATGTTGTCTCTCATCTTCGGGTCCTTGTACTGCGACACAAAAGGCACAAAATTATATCTAATTTCCTCGGGAACGTACATTTGTTCCGCAATGACAAAGTCTCCTCTTAGAACCACTGTGCCCGGACCATCGTCATTTGCGCCTCCAAAAGATAGCAGTGGTATCGGATAGTCTTTGATTTGGACCGTGAGTCTCGAACACGAAATGTCAAGATTCACAGGAAATAATATTCCATACTCCATATCGTATGGCATCCCTTTACCAATTTTGTGCAAGAATTGGCTATAATTTTCAAGCCCAAACGCGGGCTCGTCCATCTTCCAGCATAGGTTGGTCATCTCAAATGAGAAAAGTGGAGATACAGAGCACGCTCCAATGACTGGGTATTTTTGTAAGAACTTTTTGGAAATGCCCGGATCCTCTCCTCCTCTCACTGCATTGAGTCTTTTCTGATGCGCAGACTCGCTCACCTGTCGATGGGCTTTCACCCTGACAATCCACGCCTTACTCAAATTGCTGAGAAGTCTCAGTTTCGGAATCTCAACCAATTCTTTCAGCTGCTCCAAGTATTGCTTGTATTGCTCGACTTCGTCACTAGGAACTTCATGAGCCAGTTGCGAGCTTGCTGCAACAGGTTTCTGGTTCTGTGTGTCCACCATGTCTGCTCTTTCGGGCCTCACGGCTTCTCCGTCAACAAATGTCAAGGCACTAAACTGCTCTTCCAGTTTCTGACGCGTCTCGCGCTCATACTTGGCAAAAGCAGCAAGCTTGGTTATTCTCAGTTTCTCCTCAATCTTTCCCAGCAAGAATGATTCATTAAGCTCGGCTTCAAACGGATCATCGTGCATACAAAACTGGAACTGTCTGGTGCTTATCTTAACTTTAGGCATCTTGAATGGTTTGTCAACTTTCGACGGCATGATAATCGGAACGCTGAAGTTCTCGTCCTCCTCTGAAGCGTGCATCAGATGCTCGAAGTTAGCCTCCATTTTGGAGATGGCTTTGGTCAGGGCTCGGAAATTGTCGAAAGTTTCGTAAAACACATATTCGAAGGGGATCTCAAAACGAACGGAGCGAGCGTTCACGACAGCAAGATACTCCTCCTGCGACCTGATAAATAAAGTGACGCTGTTGTCGCACATAATAAATATCAAACTCCATGTTTCCGGTGCGTAAGGACTTCGTCCATACACTCGCAGCGCCTTGTATCTCAAATGGCAGTCGTCGTCCTTGGTCGACAAGGCCTCCAGACTGTCTAGTTCGAGAACTAGATCTATATCGCTTGGTAGCTCGAACTTGAGCATCAGCAGATGCAATCCCACAAGATACTTCAAAGGCTGCTTGGCCACAGACGCTTTATTCTTCTTTGGCAATTGAGGGATGACAGAGGATATCACTGACTTGACAAAGAGGACAGACCAGAGAACTTCGGCAGAAATCTTGGCTTCCACCATTGGAAGGACCACCGACAGCTGATGCATTTCCGTGAAATACTTCACGCGTGGCCGCTCAATAGTAAGGAAATCGACGTAATCGCTCCCGTACTGCTCTTTGTCGTAATCCCTGACAAGCTTCGCCTTGATCGTGTGCAGCTCGACATCAAATTTTCGCTTGAACATGTCAAACTTTGCGCCGATGTCCAGTAAGTCCAGGTATATTCCTCGTTTGTAGCTGTTGAGCTCGGACTGATCAACACCGTCGTAAAAGCGGATTGGCATCACAAAGCAAGAGATCAACTTCACCCGTTGAATTTTCACTGAGACCAAGTCTATAATTGTGTTCCCTGTATGAGTTTCCTCATCGTTGGAACCGAACGAGGAAATCAAACCCTCGAATTTTGATTTCTGGGCGCAGAGCTCTTGGAACACCGTTAGGTTCACGAGCATCAGCTCAACTATTCCCACATCCATAGATCCCTCTCCAAAAATAGCGTTGTTTCTAGAGCCTATGGAAATTGTGGTACTCAGTCTGTCCAGATAGAAGAACTTTGACACATTTTCGGGCTCGACGAAGGAGAATTGGATGTTGCGCACCAAAACTGCAGCCATCTTGTGCATCGATCCTGTCATAGAATTGAACAGCGAGTCAATAGTGCTTGCAGAAGAATTGTCAAAAACTACATCTTCCACCTTGGCCTTGATAGTCAATTTTGGAGAAACAGCAAGGTTCACCATTGATCCAAAGAATTGGACTCTGAGCTTGAGTTTAGGCAAGAGCAATTTCAGGTGTTCGGGAAATTCCAGCTTTCCATGCTTCGATGGTTTATCTTTCGATTTGGCCAGATTTAAATCATCAACGTTTAAATTCATAACTAAACTCGAGACAGAAAGTGTAGTTTTCAGGAGATAGTTATCTGCCTTTGCAAGCTTGTTGATATATTCGACGTCATTCCTGTTCTGCAGAGCTCCAATAAGGTCATGATAATTGCACAGACAAAACACGTTCAAGAATGGTAGAAAAACCAGAGTTCTTTTGGTGCTGTTCTGCACAAGTTTGACATTGCTAACTCCAAATAATATTTCGTGAACGTCTTGCTTCCCAAAGTTCAAATCACTAGAGCCATCCCTATCCAGGTCGCCAAACGCAAATGTAATTCTCTCCAGATCCAGCTGGATGTCGTCTTTCAGTATTGCTGCATTTTCACACTCGATCGAAAGTCTCTTGAACGGAAATTGCTTATCACCCGGAAGAGACTTGCTTTCTTGCGGTTTCTTCGACTTGGGGAGAAGAGAGTTCAAGTGGTCAATATCAATCAACGGATTCTTTATGCTCAGTGTAATGCTGCCGTCCGCTAGCAGAACGCTTCCAAATATTCGGCTTACAACATGCTGTTTATCGACTTTGATTGCTCCTGTCCTGAGTTGTAACACATTTCCACCTGTTTCTGCCTGGAAACTGTCGATGTCCACAGAAACTTTGCCTTCGTAATTGATTTTTCGAAGTTCCACCGAGATTGGAACGCGCTTCAGGAGCTTCTCGACGAAACCCTTGGACTCTCCAGAAGAAGTCGGATTTCGAGGCTTCTCTATATCGGAGTTCGAGGACTCCGTAACTGTGATCCCGGTGAGTACAAACTCGACCACAGGGTCATTGCTAAATAGCCCCAGTGGTTTCGGTTTGACCTGTAGCTTGCTAATACTTACTCGGAAACCCCGGGTCGTAAAGGTAATTCTGTGAAGCGAGTTCCATGAAAACCACCCAATTGACCCTTTTGCTCCGAGAAGCAAATTCAATGACACTACTATTGCCACGTATATTAGACAAATAGCTAAAATCATGTTCATCGGGCCTGGCTTGATCGTTTATAAATTATTTTTCATATACTTGTACCGATAAATTATTATCAAAATAACTATTATCAAAATATCTTTCACTACATCTAAAAAAAAGATTCGAAAAATATTCTCATTCAAGCTTGCAAAATTCCACTATCCATCAATGCATTGTGGATGATGGTTTCCTTCACAACCGCAAAAGCCAGCTTCATATTGTTGGTATCGGTTGCTTGGGTCACATAAGGCATGATATTAACATTCGAGCGATTGAGCTGACGGAATCTCCAGAGAATATACTTCACAGCTTTATTGACATCATTGCCGCCAACGTAATCCGGAAAGTAGTTTTCCAGAGGCGACCGGGGAAGCTTCTCGATGAAGATGTCGATTTTGTTCAGACATAGCACAATTGAGGTCCGACGAAACCACATGGAGTTGACCACGGAGTCAAACAAGTTCAGCGATTCTTCGAGTCTATTTTGGCTACTAGACTCAAGAAGAACTTGATCATACTCCGAGAGAGAGACACAGAACATTATTGCCGTGACATTGTCAAAACAATGGATCCACTTCTTTCTCTCGGATCTTTGGCCACCAACGTCATACAGATGGATGTCGATATTTTCCAGCTGGAACTTGGTGTCGTAGATACCCGATGTCTGTTTTCTGGTTCGTAGCACGTCCTCTACGCTTGGAAGGTAGTTTTCGCCAAAAATGCGGTCCAGGTTGTCAAAAAAGTAATTTGCCGAGTCCAGAATATAAAATTCGTTGCGTTTCTCCTGCAAGAGCGTTTGGACTACAGGCTCGTTCACTAATTTTTTCATGACTCGCGCAGCTCCGCAATCAAACTGCTCCACGTTGTCGTCCAAAACAGTCTCGTAGTTTTCAATTGTGTCCAAATCGGCAGTGGTGATGAGTTGGAGCTCCGACTCAAGCTTGAACTGTTTGATGGCACTGACCAAAGATTGCGCGCACTCGATCACATTGTTGAACACGAATGGCTTGAAATCGTGGAGTTCGCGTTTTGAAAACCCATTCTGGTGTAGAATCTTGATTTGCTTCAGAATTGTGCTCTTGCCAGACTCACCAGACCCCAGCAGTAACATCTTGACCTCCTGCTTAGGTTTGGACTTCGGATGGTTTGCATGTTCCTTTTCCACATGCCTGGTCGAGCTTCTGGAAATGCTTGACCGTTGGCCGCTTGTGTCCTGCTCTTTTGATCCACAAACTCCCATTATTGAGTGTCCATACTTTAATTCCCTTAGATAAAATATACTGATGGAAAAAATTCCAGCCCCTGCGGTAACTTTTTTTGGCAATTATTTTTTATGCACCATCAGCAGGTAACTAACTGATTAACTTGTTAGATTTATTATCACTATATCTTTTGCTTAGACGGGTTTTCCGCCAATGAACTCGCTCCATCTCTTCACCTCTGAAGGAATAACCACCTCTGATTTGGACTGGTTGGCAATCAAAGCTGGTAGCTTCTCGGCAAGACATTGAGAGAAAAGCAACGATGTTTGTGGCTCGTTGAAGAGGGGAATGGCAAAGTCGATGGCGTTTCTACGCATGACGTAGTCCTCGTCCAGCAGGCTCTCGGCTCTGTCCTTGGCCAGGTTGAACACACACTTGATGTCGTATTTCTGGAACACCTCTCTCAGCTCTCTCTTATTCTCCTTAGGGAACTCGATCACCTCCACCTCGACCTCGGTGTATTTTCTCAGGTACTCAGCAACGCTCTCGGAGGCAGTGTAGAACTTGTAGCCCACAGGACCCAATCTTTTGGCAACAGTGCCCAGGTTGTCGTTGGTGAGGTCGCCTCCAAACAGAATTCCCGAAGGTGGCTTTGGAACGTGGAAGTTCATAGTGGAGAGCATCGAGGTCCAGTACGCATCGATCACGTCCTTACCGAAGCACGCGACTTCACCGGTGGAAGACATTTCGACGCCCAAAAATGGGTCGGCGCCGGCCAATCTGGTGAAAGAGAACTGAGGAACCTTGGTAGCAACGTAGTTATACTTCTTGTCCATGAGGTTGACAGGGGCAGGAACGTCGGTGTCGAGCAGGGCCTTGGCGGCCACCTCGATGAAGTTGACACCCAGCACCTTGGAAACGAATGGGAAGGATCTGGAGGCACGGATGTTACACTCGATGACTTTCAGGTCGGGCTTGCCTGTCTCAGCGTTCTCGGCCTTGATGATCTGCATGTTGAACGGACCAGTGATGTTCCAGGCGGAGGCAACCTTATCGGCGATCTCCTTGAGTCTGTCCATGGTTTCCTGGTCAAGATTCTGCGGAGGAAGCACGAGAGTAGCGTCTCCAGAGTGGATACCTGCGTTCTCGACGTGCTCGGAAACAGCGTGCAGAAGCACCTTACCGTGGGAAGCAACAGCGTCGATATCGATTTCCTGGGCGCCCTCGATGAACTTGGAGATCACAACCGGGTGGTCGGAGGAGACCTCGGCAGCGTCCGTCAGCTTCTGCTCGAGCTCGGAAGACGACCGGATAACAGACATGGCGGCTCCAGAAAGAACGTACGAAGGTCTGACAAGCACCGGGTAGCCCACCTCGTCGGCAAACTTCTCGGCCTCCTCGACCGACGTGAGCTCTTTCCAGGCCGGTTGGTCCACGTTGATGGAGTCCAGAATGCTACTGAACTTGTGTCTGTCCTCGGCCTTGTCGATGTCCTCTGGGTTAGTTCCCAGCACCTTGGCACCCTGCTGTTGCAGAGTAAGAGCGATGTTCTGAGGCAGCTGGCCTCCAACAGAGACAACCACTCCCTTGGAGTTCTCCAGTTCGTAAATATCCATCACTCTCTCGAAAGAAAGCTCCTCGAAGTAGAGTCTGTCCACCTCGTCGAAATCGGTCGAAACGGTCTCCGGGTTGTAGTTGACCATGATGGTCTTCTTGCCGGAGTCTCTGAGAGCACGGGCTGTCGACACAGCACACCAGTCGAACTCGACAGACGATCCAATACGGTACACACCGGAACCAAGAACCATGGTACCGAACTCGTCGAACTTGACGTCGTGCGAGGTGGCGTTGTACGTGGTGTAGAGGTAGTTGGTGTCGGCTGGGAACTCGGCAGCCAGGGTGTCGATTTTCTTGACGAACGGAGTGATGCCGAACGACTTTCTTCTAGCACGCACCTCGAGCTCGGTGGATCCAACAGCAAGAGCAATCTGCTTGTCAGAGAAGCCGAGCTTCTTGGCACGGGACATCACGTCCTGGGTGATTCCAAACAGCGATCCAATAGACTCCAGCTCCTTCTGCATCTCGACAATGTTGCTGAGCTTGTACAGGAACCACTTGTCGATCTTGGAGAGCTCATGAACCCTGTCGACAGAGTAGTTCTCGTGCAGCATGGCCTGGCCAACAGCGAGCCATCTTCTGTCGGTAGGGTTGGCCAGAGCAAAGTCGAGGTCGTCGAACTGCGCACCCTGGAAACCAACGAACGACGGATCGACCTGTCTGATGGCCTTCTGGAAAGACTCCTCGAAGTTACGGCCAATGGCCATCACCTCGCCAACAGACTTCATCGCAGATCCAATGTCTCTCTTGACGTGCTGGAACTTGGACAGGTCCCATCTTGGGATTTTGGTCACCATGTAATCGAGCGAAGGCTCGAAGTTGGCACTGGTGGTCTTGGTCACGGGGTTAGGGAGCTCAGGCAGGGTGTAGCCAAGAGCAATCTTGGCGGCAGTGTACGCCAGAGGGTATCCGGTGGCCTTCGAGGCCAGCGCAGACGATCTAGACAGACGTGCGTTGACCTCGATGACTCTGTAGTCGAGTCCATCGGGTTGCAAAGCGTACTGCACGTTACACTCTCCAACAACGCCCAAGTGACGGATGATCTTGATAGCAGCAGATCTCAGCATGTGGTACTCTTCGTCAGACAGAGTCTGCGAAGGAGCAACAACAATCGAGTCACCGGTGTGGATTCCCAGCGGGTCGAAGTTCTCCATGTTACACACAGTGATACAGTTTCCAACTCTGTCTCTGACGACTTCGTACTCGACTTCCTTCCAGCCCTTCAACGACTTCTCGACAAGAATCTGCGGAGCCAGCGACAAAGACTGCGACGCAAGGTTTCTGAGCTCGGTCTCGTTGTTGGCGAAGCCCGAGCCCAAACCTCCCAGAGCATAGGCAGATCTGACAATGATTGGGTATCCAATCTTGCTAGCGGCAGAAAGAGCGTCGTCCACGGTGTCAACAGCAATGGACTCGGCAATCGGGATTTCAATCTCGTTCAGGGCCTGGGCAAACAGGTCTCTGTCCTCAGACGTCTCGAGGGTCTTAATTGGAGTACCCAGCACCTTAACACCGTACTTTTTGAAGATACCCATTTTCTCCAGCTGGACACCGACATTCAGACCTGTTTGGCCACCAAAGGTCAGCAGAACCCCGTCGGGCTTCTCCTTCTCGATGATGTAGGTGATGTACTCGGGGGTGACCGGCAGGTAGTAGATTTCGTCCGCGAGAGCGTGCGAGGTTTGGTTGGTAGCAATATTAGGGTTGATCAGAATAGACTCTTTGTTGGCCTCTTTCAATGCCTTGATGGCCTGGGACCCAGAGTAGTCGAACTCACCGGCCTGACCAATGGAAAGACCTCCGGAGCCAATCACCAGGACACGGGACACATCGACCAGCTTGTGCGCATTGTCGCCAGTCAACCCGGTCAGGATGCCTGCGCCGGCGTAAGTCGACGCTTTCTCCAGCTGAGAAGCATAGTTTCTAGCCAGCCGGGTCTTCATCGAAGCCAGCTTGGGCACGCGCCAATGTCTGGCAAGAATACTGAAAGACATGATGACTTAATTTCGAAAAATTTTCGACTGAAAAAATATTTTAGGAGAAGGAGGGTCGTGCGCGATGAATCATTGGTGATTTGGCCGCGGTTTCCGGACTTACGTGTTTAGGAAATATCCAACCATGACCGGTTTGCGGGCTCGGTTTCGATTAGGGGGGGACCTCTATTATATTATAAAAAACCTAAAGAAAAAACGAAGACCTCGAAATTGGCCGATCTACTCTAGTCTCTCTTCCATCTGACGTGCGAGTACTTTCTAGCATAGTAGATACCACCAACACCGATGTTGGTGTTCCAGTGGTCAACGTACGAGCACAGCGCAGATGCCAAGGCCAGCTCTTTAGGGATCTTGGATTCGTCAACTTTGACCGTGAATCCGGAAGTTCCTGCAGGAATCACCTGTCCAATTCTCTCACGAACCTCGGACTCCTTTTCTCCAAGATTCTTGACCTTCTCGAGGAACTTACCCTCGGTGGTCCACTGATAAGTAGCGCCGTCCGCCAGAGTGAACATTCTGTACTGATCCAGTGCGTCCACTCTGTGGTTGATGATGTGCCATCCAAGCTCGGTCACAGGCACGCCAGGGGCTCTGATGAGCAGAATGTTTGATCTCAAACCGGCTCTAACAGCAGCGCATGGCTCGTCCTCGCCATTAGGCCCCGTGCCCAGAATATCCGAGTTGTACATCTTGTAAGCACCCTTAACCGCTCTCGATCTAACGAACCAGAACAGTCTCTTGGAGGCCTCGGTTGGACCCAATGGACCAGAGTCCTCAGCCTTGGTGTCGTAGACATCGAAAATCTTGGATCCGGTACCAAAGCGTCTTCTGACAGCGAATTCAGAACAGTTGGCCTCGTCTAAGTCAATGATGTGTGGAACATAACGAGAAGAACGACGGTGAGGGTGGAAGAGAACCGACTTGGCAAGAACCACCGGTCTCATAACCGGAGACAGCAGAAGTTCAATTGGCATTATGTACTATATGTAGAGTAGAGTTAGCAATGTAGTCTCCAGAAGTACGTTTATACTGGAAATGGAAGCCATTTATACGGCTACTAAACGCTGGCTACCACCTCTCCTGTGGTGTAGGGGTGTGCAGCGCGGCCGCGACATGTTTTTTTTTGCACCTCACATTCCGCACCAAATATTTTTGTTTTGGTATTTTTTAAAATCCAGCCATTTGCATAAACAGATAACTTGACGTCCAGCGATTTGGATTAAATTTCTGCGGTTGAACTGGGGATTCTTCAAAACGTTCTTCTCTGATTTTGTCCAGTCGTCATGTCTTCAAAAGACCACCAGCAGAGGCCTTTGGCCTCGCAATATGCAAAAGCAGACGACATAGAAAGGAAAATGGCTGTGCAGTCAGACTCTGACAGCCTCAAGATGGACAGACAATATGTGGACAGATGGCCGACCTTGTTTGAGATTCTTAACCGCAAGACCCAGTCACCGGTTGACCTGTGGTCGTTTTACGTTTTCATGAGAGACGAGCAGAGAAACATCGACTATCTCGATTTTTGGATCGATACCGTGCAGCATATGAGTCTTTGTAAGGCCTATGTGAAAGGACTGAAAAGCTCACTGATTGGCACCGAGAAGTCGCTGATAGGGCGGGAAAAATCCGCGGCTGCAGAGAGATCTGTTCCGGAACAGACTACCGTCAACGAAACGAACGACACCTTTCCTTCCAGAAGCTCCAATAGAATTTCCAATGCCAGCAGCCGAGACTCGCGGTCGTCGCTAATGCTGCTGGAGCTTTTGATGCGCAACAATCTGTTTGATGATTCCGACTCGCATTCTATGTCGGTGTTTCTTCGGGGAGAAAGCAATGTCCATTCCAGTGATCCATTGGTCAATGCCAAGATCGACGACTTGCAGCGGAAATCGCAATCGCCAAGCGAAAGACTATCAAGAGACATGTCCAAAGACTCTTCTAAAAATTCCTCGAAAGACTCTAGTCGAAGAATATCCACAATTAATCCACAAATGCTCGAAACCATGATCGAGCAGGAGTCTGACCATACCCACAAACCCTTCAACGAACTACATTTTGCGACCAGAGAAAAGCTCAATCAGTCTGCTCAGAAACTTGTGCAGACGTACTTCCTTCAAAATTCCCCAAAGAAAATAGTGATACCTCCAGAGATGGTGGAAAATGTGATTAAATCTGTTCAGTTCGAGAACAGAGACGACCCTGAAGTCTTTGACGAATCGCGAGAGTTTGTGTTCAAGGCGATGGAACATGAGGCATATCCCAACTTTTTGAGGTACCACGCCTTATCGAATGTGACATCCAAATCAGCCATGTTCAGATTACTGGGAGCTTTTATTTCGGGATTGGGAGCATTCTGGACCGGATACACGCTTATATTCTTGGATTACCGCCCCAAAAGTGTTCGTTGGGTGGTGGTTGTGCCATTTTTCTTTGCATCATACCTGCTTTTCAGCAGTTATTATAGAGTCGACCCTTTGCTATTTTTTGCAGGCTTCAGTGAAAGCCATGCCATGAAAAGTGGACTGCTGCCCATCAAGGAGCCTTTTGTGAAAAGGCTCTTGAGGAGACGGTCCACCTTTGTCCTTCTACTCGTTCTATTGGTGACCGCTGTTCTGAGTGTCATCTTTGCATTAGTCCCAGGAAGAAGACTGTGACAATAACATATTATTTATCATTGATTATATAATGGAAGATCTCATTAGGGTATCGGTCAAACGTAAATGGTGGAAGTGTCAACCTGCATGGCAGATTGTTGCGGATACTCGGAAGCTTGAGCATATTCCTCCTGGAAGTACGGATGCATCAGCGCTCTCTTGGCACTTATTCTTCCAGCAGGATCATAGGTCAGAAGCTGCTCCAATAAATCGACACCGTGAGCATCAAGGTTTGGCACTATGTCTGCCAGGTTCTGTTTCGACCACTTCGGGAAGCTTGGTTTGAAGTCACTCAAGTATGTCACGTCAGGCCAGATCTCCTCTGTCGGAGTTCCCAAAACACGGAAAATCTTGAATATCTGGTCAATCTCTGAGTCTCCAGCGAACAACGGTTTTCTGTTGGACATCTCTGCAAAGATACATCCAATAGACCACATGTCGACGCCTGTGGAATATTGCTTTCCACCAAGAAGGATCTCTGGACTTCTGTACCACAGAGTGACAACCTCGTGGGTGTATGCACGAAGAGGAACTCCAAATGCCCTAGCTAGACCAAAGTCTGCAACTTTCAAATTACCCTCCTTGTCGATCAACAGATTTTGCGGCTTCAAGTCTCTGTGTAACACTCTATGAGCATGGCAATGGTACAGACCGCGAACCAGCTGCAACATAAATTTCTTCACCATGTCTCCACCCAGACCTTCTCCAGCAGGAATGGACTCCATGTACTTTTTCAAGTCCATGTCTAAGAATTCGAAAACCAGGTAGATCTTATTGGAGTTCGAATGGACGATATCGAAAAGAGCAACAATATTATCGTCACGCAGCTCCTTCAGCAGCGAAATCTCGCGAATCGTGGTCGATGGAACACCTTCATCTTCGGATTCAAGACGAATCTTCTTCAGCGCAACCACGCGGTTATTGTGTTTGGTGTCCAGGGCTTTGTACACCACTCCGTACGTTCCTTAAAAGTTAGTAAAAACAACCACCGGTCCAAACATACCTTCTCCGATCTTCTCCAGCTTCTCAAAGTCGTTTAACTCAGCCATGTTGTTTTCGTATCAGGTATTTTCAAAGGGATATCAATAAATAGGTTCACCAGAACGAAATATTCTCTTTGTCAACTAGCTTGTTATTGTTTGGTTCAAGTGCTAAAGGCTTTCTTTAAAAGATTCGGTGTTTATAAATATCTTCGAGTAGTTAATGGAGTTCTCTCTGATCTATCTCCTTTCGTGATCTGTCTGAAAAGAGAAAAAGTTTGTTTACGTTTACAGATTGCCGGTATTATGCAGCAATTACGTAATCACAGTTTCAGATGTGACGATGAGATTGACGACCTGGGGCCTCAGAGACCCATAAATCCTATACAAAGAGCCCACCTCACGTCCAGTACTGACATAATCACTCGGCTTTCGAGGCCTTCATTTTTTGCAGCTTCTTGAGTCTACGAGCTCTTGTAGATTTCATTGCCTTGAAGGTGGAATTGGCCAGGAATTCAGAGAAAACACCAACAGTGTTCTGGGCCACGTAATGGAGCAAGGCATGGGATGGGTATGGCGAGCTGGTAGCAAATCTGTCCTGGGCTCCACCTCTTCTTCCCATGTTTCTCAGAGTAGCAGCGACGAATTTCTTTGGTGTTGGAATGAAGAACGAGCTTCTCTTGATTGCAGAGAGGGCAGTGGTGACAA
Organism: Ogataea thermomethanolica; assembly: GCA_030674565.1. Taxonomy (NCBI): domain Eukaryota; kingdom Fungi; phylum Ascomycota; class Pichiomycetes; order Pichiales; family Pichiaceae; genus Ogataea; species Ogataea thermomethanolica. The sequence continues at coordinate 666,406 of JAKTYW010000002.1, forward strand.
AGTAGGCCAGCACTAGTTCGACATCAATTTTTTGGTCCTTCAGTTCAACAGACAAGGCCTGGGAAAAGTTTTGCAAGAAGGACTTTGATCCGGAGTACACAGCAAGATATGGAGTTGGGAACAGACCCGCAAACGACCCAATGTTGACGATCAGTCCCTTGGAGGCCGTCTTGGATGCAACGGTTTTGTCAATCACAGGGATAGTAAGTTTAGTCATTTTCACCAGGAAAGTATTGTTGATTGTGAGGATGTTCTCCAGCTCATCGTCAGGAGTCTCAACAAGCGGGACAGGGCCCTCATGGGAGCGTCCCACATTGTTGATGAGAACAGACACCGGCAGGTCCTGGATGGACTTTGAGATCAGCGAGTATAATTCCGGAGTGTTTTTAGAGCAATCTGCGGCAACAACCTTAGTTTGGACTTTATATTTTGTTTCGATGTCGGTAGCAATCTCCTTCAATTTTGACTCGGTTCTGGCAATCACCACGATGTTGAATCCTCTTGAGGCAAGCTGTCTGGCAAATTCCTGGCCGATTCCCTCAGAAGCTCCGGTGACCACAGCCCAGGCACCCTTTTTGGAGCCGTATTTCGCGTAGTTAACTGGAGGGAGAAGATAGAGACTGGTGACAAACGAAACAAAACCGAAGATCTTGGAGATGACCTTATAGCAGCCAATTGCAGCCGACGCGTAAACGAGTCCCGTGACTAACTTGGAATCAAAGGTAGGAACAACAAGCATTTTGAAATGTCAGAAATTAATTTAATTTGGCTGAAAAAACTCGGTGCAATTATCCATCAATTACAAACTGTGCTTTCATACCGATGTCGTTCTTAAAATAAATTTGGGGCTTATATACAACCAGGTCAGATGAAATTGAGCGCTTCCAACTTTTCCTCTGCTAGTTTACATCTCACTTCCTCGCTTCGTCCAGCACGGGAGTATCTTTCGACCTCCATAGATAGCTGTAGTCTTTTCTCGGCCGACTTCGCCAGAACCTCGTTGATTTGGTCTAGTTCTTCGAAAGCCTTGCTCAGAAACGCTTTTGTGTCTCCGCTGACTCTCAGCCGCGTGACCCAGTGCTTCACGTTCTCGTCGATGGCCTCACCGGGAGTCGACTCTGCGAGTTTACGTTCGTCCTCGCTCCTGCTTCCGTTGCGGGTCTCTGTGCGTTGCTGAGCTTCTGGATAATCTCGACGAGGCTCAGAATCACCTCCCGAGACCGGAACGCTGCTTCTCGCGCGGGAGTCGACGTTCTGCTCGTCGTAGTGCCTGTATTCGTAATCGTGATAGGACTCGTTGTATCCCCCGTGATATCCTCCTCTTCCACGGCCCCGTCCTCTGTAGGACCCACGGTAATAGCCTCCGCGCGAGCCCCGCGGGTATTCACCTCGATACTGGTCATGAGCAGGCTCTTGGTAGGAGTCGTTGCTGTACGGGGAGTCTGTGTTTCGGTAAGAACGCTTGTAAGGGTAAGCCCCCCCACGCGAGCCCCCACGGCCTCTGTAACCATAGCCGTAGCCGTATCCATCTCCGTGAAAGCCACTCATAGACGGCTAAATATTACGTAGATATCGACTTGGTTGAAAAAATTAATAAACATGTCTTTCTTAGCTTGTGCTGCACACGAATCACAAGACACATGGAACTGCATTTGTGCGAGGGCCCCCTGCTAAAAAAAGGAGCAGCGATTGTTGTTTGCCGTGTTGTTTGCTAGCAGGGCTTACATGGTGCGTGCAACAAGCCATGCTATCAACAGCAAATAAGTACATTTTCAGACATATGCCGATGCTTCTTTTATTCTTTCGAATAAGGCACGTGTAGCTCAGTGGTAGAGCACCAGATTGCAAATCTGATGGTCCCCGGTTCGAACCCGGGCACGGGCTTTATTTTTTCAATTTTTTTTTTTTTGCACTCTAGGATCAAAAAAAAATCAACTCTTGTCAATTATATGTCTATCTACCAGTTTCCGATTGAAGATGGACATCACAACCCAATTCCACTCCACAATACAGTAGTCCTCTCCATCAATCAGTTTGCGGAACAAGTTTTGCGATTGTGCGTCCTTCGCCTCGCAGAGCAGGTATCGCTTTTCTGCCTCTAGCATTGGTAACTTTTTTGTCTTCTTGTCTAGCACCACACACGAATGGCATCCAAAAGCTTTGATTATGCTGCTGATGAGCTCTGCACCTCCAGGAATAGTTACAGATACACAGAAGTCAATGCCCTTGAATAACTCTGTGCCGGGATGTCCTAGTAAGTTTTTGATGTTTTGTGCTCCCAGGGACGGGTCCAGAAATAAATCCTTCATCTTATTATCAGTCTTGAACTTGATGAACTTGGAAATGTTGTACTTCTCGAGCTTGGGCTTTACGCTCTCAAAATCCTCTAGTTTCTTGTGGCTATCTAGGGTCCCGAGCACATCTGTAAGAAAACGCGGCGAAATAATGTGGTGGGGGCCCTTGCTGAGCGACTTGAGAAACTTCTCAGTCCTCAATATTCCAGGAGCTATAATACAGTTGAGCGAGTTAGTTGGATGGTCAACTATCTTTATTCCCACTTTGCTGAGGTTGCGTAAGTCAGAACTGCTAAGTTCTTTGTCGTAACCAGTGAGAATAGCTGTGATTTCGTACGGTTTGTCATTGGAATGCTTCGAAGAGTCTCTCGACTCTTGCGATTCTGTCTTTTGCTTTTTACGCTGGGGCCCGTTCTCTTGCGATTGGGAATTTTCAGAGGAGCCAAAGCTGCGCAGGTCCAAGCTAGTATGCCCCACAGCCTGATCGACGCTCAACTGGCTCCCAAAAACAGAATAACGCGGATCGTTTTCATCCATGAGCTCCCATTTAGCAAACGACTCTTCCAGCCAGAGATGGTTTAAGCACTTGATTCTCCATTCTTGAGCATACTTGTATTTTTCTCCAGTGGCTTTTGCTACCAGCAGATGTGTGGTTGTATATTGACGAAGGTTTTTGGTGAAAAGTCCTCCCATAATTTCCACCAGCTGTTGCAGATACAACCTGGAATCTCCTCTGTAATGGGTGACAGAAACCACAACTTTCTCCATTCCATCAAGCGGAGTGTCGGGAAAAGGGTAATGCAGTAGCTTGGAACCAGGAGAAATCCAATCCTCATAAAGAAGCATGCTGTACAGCCAATTCAGGTTACCTATGGACCACTGCTCGTCCAACGCAGTGGAATATACGTCACCCGACCGGTACTTACCTAGATAGCAGTTTGCGTGGTCTTCAGTGTCGACCTTTCCCCCATTGTTCTCAATAAGCGTTCTGATGGCTGCTATGAATCTGCTGGATAATTTGAGATCATCACTCAGATAGAACACGCGATCTTGGAATAGTGTGGAAACAACAGGTTGCACGTCTCGTTCTTTGGATCTGACCGCATACTTGTGCTCAGAAAGCTTTCTCTTTGATATTATACTGTCCAGCAGCCACTCAGGCCTCACGATTGCAATGGATTCCTTTTCACAAGCTTCGTTGAAGGCCACAGCCATCTGATATTTTTCATCGTCCAGATCCAGAGCTACAAGATGCGTGGTTCTCCGAGAAAGTAAATCTGTATGTATACCTCCAAAAGATCTGACAGCACTGTAAATGGCATCCTGGTCTCCTTGACACAGTGATGCTGCGCAGCACACACTTACAGAGCTCAGAAAATACTTGGGATCTGGAGAGTACGGTCTCAGGGTCTCCATTAAATTGGCAGCAATTGAGTCGATGATCCACTCATCACGCACAACAGGAATCATCAGTTCCTCTGAGAGACGGTACTCGACAAAGTCCACTGTGTTGGACACTATGAGTGTAATTGAGACCAGTTTTTCGTTGGATAAAGGAATCAGATCGCTATTTTTCTTCACCACTATCCCGCTGTCTTCATGGTACCCGGTACTGTGGATCTGCTTTCGAATATTTTCCACCTTGGATGCAGACAGTTCCGAGGACTGAATTATCAGAAATCGGTGTCCATCGAATAATGACGACATACGCGTTGTGAATTTATTTTGGATTAACAATTCAGAAAAATAAAAAAAAATCCATCACTTGCATTAAATGTCTGATGAGTTCAAAGTTGCTGAGCAGCAGGTTTCTGCTGCTCAGCTGATGGCAGAGGCCTACGAAAAACGACAAAAGCCCATTAAGACGTCAAAAATCCAGATAGCTGATCTGGAGGAGCTCAGAGAGTACCAGGGGCGCAAAAGAAGCGAGTATGAAAAGGCCCTTCGTGTTAAGCGATTCGACTTTGGTCAATGGATGCGTTACGCTCAGTTCGAAGTGGATCAAAAGGATTTTGCACGGGCCCGGTCGGTGTTTGAGCGGGCACTGGAAGTGGACCATAAACAAGTGCCGCTGTGGATCCGTTATATTCAGACCGAGCTTAAAGAGAAAAATATTAATCACGCTCGAAACTTGCTGGACAGGGCGACTAGACTGCTTCCGCGAGTGGACAAGCTTTGGTACCAGTACATCACCGTTGAGGAATCTGTCGGAAATGTGATAGGGACCCGCAAAATATTTGAAGACTGGTTGCAATGGCAACCTGGCCCTGAGGTCTGGGAGCATTACATTCGCTTTGAGCTCCGCTACAATGAGTATGAGAATGCGCGTATCTTGTACGAGAAATTCGTTGTTGCACACTCCTCTTCCGATACATGGTTGCAATGGGTCGAATTTGAAAAAGAGCACGGAGATCCTATTAATGTTCGCAATGTATTCAGACTCGCAGTTGAGTCTCTACGTCAGAATAAGGCTCTAGACGCGAAAATAATATATGCCTGGGTAAACTGGGAATTATCTGAGGAGAATTGGGACAAAGCAAAGGAGCTTTTTGAATATGGGTTCACTCAACTCTCTGAAAATGAGACTGTTGAGCTTCGTTCCAAATACGCTCAATTTGAGAAGCAGCACGGAGAAAAAGAGACCATCGAGAAGTCTGTTTTGAGCAAACGTATTGCTGTCTATGAGCAGATGCTATCAGAAAACCCTTCCGACTACGATACCTGGTGGACTTATTTGAAGCTTGTTGAGGATGTATTTGAGACCACCAAATATGCTTCCAAGATGGAAGAGGCAGTTTCTGTCAAGCCTTCGAGCAACCTGAAGAGTGGCTGGTTGACGTATATTTACTTGTGGATCAAGCAGTTGGTTTGGATGGAGAACCGCGACGTCGAAAAGACCAGGAACATGTACAAAACGCTTGTATCTTTGATTCCACACAAGAGCTTTACTTTTTCGAGGGTGTGGATCATGTATACAGAGTTTGAGCTACGACAAGGCGACTTGGCAGCTGCGCGCAAAATACTCGGGAGATGCATTGGTCTTTGCGGTGACGCGAGAGTTATGAGGTACTATATCGAGCTGGAGACGAAGCTTCGGGAATTCGATCGTGTGCGTATGGTCTACACAAAGTTGGTTGAACTGCATTCGCACGATAGCACTCACTGGATTGATTTTGCATCTTTGGAAGCCGAGCTTGGTGACCGTGCAAGATGCGTGGCCATTTTCGAACTCGCCGCAGAGGAAACTAGTCTTTCTGCGAAGGAACGGAAGAAAGTTTTAGAGGCCTATTTCGAGTACGAGATGGAGGAGCGCAATTTTGATGAGGCACGCAATATTCGCGACAGGATCGTTTCCTCGGCGCCCGACGACACCAAAGCTATTGTGGCTCGTTGCATGATAGAGCTGAAGGTCCCAAGCAAACAGCAGTTAGAGCTTTTCAACCAGAAGACTCAGGACGAGGACGAAGAGGTCACTTTCGAGATTACCCAGGAAGCTAAAGATCGGTGTCGGGAGCAATTCCAGAAAGCTATACGGGCCAGCAGCGATGCACAGAAAAAGCAGCTCATTGACAAACTAATTTCGTTTGAAAAGAAGTATGGAACCGAGCAACAGGTGGCTGCGGCACAAGCGCAGCTTCCACGGATCGAAAAGAGATTTAGACATAATGCTGATGGCGAAGAAGAGGAATATTATGAATACGTATACACTGAGCAGAAGCCTGCCAAACTGACTGGTCTCTCCAGGTTCGAGGAGTGACAAGATCACACGCTGTGAGATGTACGGGTGATATCGCGCATCAATTTGTGATAAGGGACTTCATAGATGCAAGTATTAATGAGACAGAAAGATGTCACTGCGATGAGCGCAAATGCGTATATGGAGCTTGTGATTTTAAATCCGAGCCAGCCTGTGAGCTTGTAGAGTTCTTTTTGAGCGATGGTCATGGTTCCCATTGGGAAGGTGGAAGCCCACAGTGCCTTTGACCAGCTGTGCAGAAATCCGTACTTTAGAACACAGAAGGCTGCGATGACGGTGAGACAGATGCCAAAAGAAACGAGAGCCATCACGACAAATACGGAGCCGATTTGAAGAGTGATGAGGACAGTTTCAACGGTGCTCTCGGACAGATTGGATGTTAGCAAAAGCAGAGCAGGGTTTTCGAGTAAAATGGAGCGCAACTCTGAAAAATTCAGAAGTATAGCAAAGCCGCCCTGTCCTAAGACTCCAATAGGGATGAAACAGGAGTACACTGTGGCCACGGGTGGAATTCCCGAGGTGAATAGCTTGTAGAAATAAACAGAGATCAACGGGAAGGCCAGTAGCAAGGAGTTAGCCAGCAGCAGAAATGTGATGATCTCAGACGAGAGTCTCCATTTAGCAGAATCTAGAGCGCTGCTCACAAGCGATCCGGTCGAGGAAGCCACCGTGAGGGTCACTGTTGGAAGCAGTATCGTGGCATTGAGATCTTGGGGCGGCACGTCATTGACACCAAGCATTATGAAGGTAATTCCCCAGGCGCACAGCACGGACAAAACCACGTGAATCCACCACAGAGCATAGGCGGCAAGCACCCAATCTGGCCGGAGATAGTGTATCATGTTGATGACCGAGCCAAAACCCATGGCCTGTGCTCCCATGAAAACACTGAGTCGGTGGTCCTTGAGCAGACCCTTGAACGAAACCCCGTCGTAGCGGTTGTACAGCACGAAATAACGCAGGAAAAATAGCACATGGATCAAAAAGAAAGCGACCAGATCAATGAGAAAATATACCACCCCCACGTACTTCATCCCCTTTCCAACTGTCTCGATAGGAAACTCGTACATCACCAAGCTGGTGATCCCCATCCCCATTGTAATCACGAAGTACACGGGATGGAAATTGCAGAGTAGGTCATCCATGAATTCCTCGAAACGAGAGTTCATCTTTGTGCAGGTTTTCTCGATTTGCATTCTGAGGTCATGATGGATAGGCCTTACACATATTTATTTTATTTCGGAGAATGATCAGGTCCCCGGAGTAGATTTTTATTATAAAAGTCAAAAACCGACTATTTTACGGGGATTGACTTTAATAAAGCATAAATTTATTTGTGGAGTATGAGTCAGTATTAGACCTTCAGAGTTTGGATGGGCGTGTAAGTCTTGCAACCAATTTTTCTGGGTACAGATCCGACGTGACCAAAGGACCCATATGCCAGAACCCCCCGTCCACTATCTGCACAGTCCCCGTGATATACTGCGCAGCTTTGCTAAATAGAAATACCGTAGCATTGGCAATGTCGTCGGTGGATCCCAGTCTCTGTAAGGGGATTTTTGATTCAAGCTTGTTGCCCGACGAAAGCTTGCTGTAACCCTCCGTGCCGCCGATGGCCCCGGGAGCAATGGCATTGACTCGGACACCAATCGGACCAAACTCCACAGCGAGGGCATTCGATAATGCATCTATTCCAGCCTTGGCTGCCCCAACATGCGACTGGAACGGAACACCATAGTAGTGGAACGTAGCCGACACAAATATAACGGAGCCTCTGTTTTTCCTCAGCTGCGAATAGCACGCCTTCACTGTGTTGAACGATCCCAGCAGATCGATGTCGACCACCGATTTGAAAGCATTTGCGCTCAATGAGTTAAAATCCGCAATAAAGTTGCCAGCCGCACCGCAGATCACAAAATCTATTCGGCCGAGCTTGTCCAAGGTCTGGCTAACGGCGTCTGCCAGGCTTTCTATTTTTCGAACATCGCAGTTACCTATGCCAATTGCATTCACGTCAGGTCTCAGATTATCCAAGGTTTTGGCGACATTGACGGTTTTTTCCGTGTTTCGCCCGATGATTGCTACCGAGCACCCTAGCAGCACCAGCGCCTCTGCCTGGCGACTGCATATGGTACCTGCACCGCCAGTGACAAAGGCCACCTTCCCTTTGAATAGATCGGGCCTCCAAGCATCAAGGAACGAAGAAGAAGACATATCGAAATGTAAATTATTATTTCACATGCTATTTCCCCACAGTTTTCAATTTTATGTCTCGCCCTTTTCTTCCTCCTCGGAATACTTATTGATCTGAAAAACTTTTCCCGCCTTGAGAATAAACCCGTTCAACTTCTTCTTCTTTTCTGGGGTTTGGGTGTGTGGCTCATCCTCAATGAAGCGTGAATTCTTTGTAGTCACCGGGGAGTTTTCCTGTTCCACGTCATCAGGCACGTCAGGAGACGTAGCACTGACTTCCGTCACGTCCGCCTGCAAAGCTTCGGGGTCAGGGTCAGGGTCATTGTACTCATCCAGCGACTCAATGAGCTGTCGTCCTAGAGAACTAAGTTGCAGTGTGCTGGAGTACTTCGTCGCCATGTATTTTTGCACGGCTTTAAAATTCATCAATGCTCTATTTTGATCAATTAGCTGTAGCAAACTCAGGCAAGCTGAGCTAGCCAGGTTATTTTGCTGCGCCGTTTCGTGTAACGTGTTCATGTACTCGTGCAAGATGTCATTCTCTATGAGATATTTGACATATTCCTCGTCATCCAGCACTATTATTGCTTTGAGACATCTTAGAGCACTCAATCGCAACTGGAATGAGTATCGTTTAGATAGAAGACCGCCTACGCCCTGTAGGAGTCCATGCTGAAGGATGAATGTTTTGCTGGAGGAGCGGTCATGTTCACGTGAAATAAAGTTGAGCAACTCACAAAGGTTCGAGTAAATTATGGTTGTGGTTTTGCTTGCAGGGTCACCCACTGGATTCTCCAAGGGCAGGAAGAGCTCGCGCGCTGCGATTTTATAGAAGTTCTGCAAATACCCAGATTCGGCTGCACTGCTGTTAGAATTAGAATCTCCGGTGCCAGGAGACGAATCAATGGGAAGGGATGACTGGGAAACATTGACGGAGTCCAGCAATACCTTGATGGCTTCATACGACTGGGTCTTCAGTCCTATGTTGGGTTCTGTCAAGAGGACGTCTACCAGAATCGAAAAGAGCGTGGTATCCAGCTCAGTGTCGTTTTTGTTAAACAGCAGCACGTCGTGCTCAATGATGGTGACTATGATTTCTGTAGCCAAGACTCTGCTCGTGGTGTCGGAATCTTTAAATGCAAACTGTATAAGCTTTACTAGTCCCTGGTCGATCAACGATTTGTAAAACTCGGACTTTGGCACCGGCTGGAACTTCTTGGCTGTGAGTGTGAACTGGTGTATCAGCTTGATTCCATCTCTGGATTTTGAGTTTGGAGAATCTTTGCCAGGTGTGTACAATTCAAATAACGAGGGGAGGAACTGTGGATCCGTGCGCATAAACTTGAGTATTTTTTCTTCGTTCAGATGGATCATCGTGGAAATGCAGTTGAATGATGCGTCATCCAAGAGTCTTGCCAAAACAACATCTTTCAAAAAATAAAGGCGGAACGTTCGCTTAACCAGATTCTCGACTTCTTGGCTTTGGATCGGCACCACCTCTTTGAAACTGGTTTTCTCCTTCAGGTACTGACGGTTGTTTGTTTTGTAATTTGGGAACTCGGAGTCATATTCTAGTATGCCCACGATACCGTCAATATTTTCGTCATAGACAAATGTTTCCAAAATAGCAGTCTCGTTGTAAAAAACCAACGTTTTGACAATATCACACAGATAGTACAGGTTGACCAGATTCTTATTGGCCTCGTTTCTGTGAAATGTCTCGACCAGCTGCGCCAAAAAGTTCTCCTTCTCGACGTAGTCAAGAAGATTCTCTTTGAATTTGTTCGACTTGGAACCCTGATTCAACAACTCCAATAGATCAGCTAGGTTGGTATCTGTCGGAGAACATGGCTCGGGAACAGGACCAGCTATTACCTCGGTAACCTCTCCGTCTTGTCCGTTCGAAATAACGGCAACAAGAGATATATTGGGTTCTATCGTGTGCTGGATGTTGATCAAAAATTCGCACAACGATAGACAGCCATCGGGCTCCTGGAAAGAAAGCGCATAATCATTTCCTTCGGCGTCCGTCCAAACTATCAGCGTGTCTTGCTGTCTCTGGTACTGAGTGGAACCTTCGATGGTTGCCTTCAGTAAAGTCTGGGAGGTATCGCTTTCGTTTTGGACAAGGAAATGGGGCCCTCCCTCCAACATTCCTGAGCAATAACCAGTGCCCCGGTCCACCCACTTGTCGTCTTCCAAAGTGTACACCTTCACCCGTCTAGGTGATGTTGGTCGCACAGCATCCATGGGGGGTATAAATACAAGTCAGACAGTACGTTTGACGCGAAATATTGCGAGTATATGAAAATAAGTACAACAAAGCGGTGAAATGAATCTTTAAAATTCGTCCGCGCAGAACTGTGTTCGACGCGTCGATATGTATTTTATGTACTTACTCCTTGTCATCTCCAGCGACAAAGCTTGCACTGTCCATTGTGGTATCTGTAGGTTCTTGTTGTGAAAGCATCTTCTCTCGTTTTGCCATTTGCTCCTTGAGCAACTTTTCTCTTTGCTTGAGCTCCATAGCTTTCTTCTCCAATTCTGACGCACGTTTGGCCAGCTCCATCGCGGACTTACGTTCCAGCTCCTCCAGCTTTTGTTGTTTGGTCATCAAGCTTTCGTGTTTCAGGAGGTAAGGAACAGTTTCACTGATTTTGCGCAATTGTCTAGCGTTGATCGAAGGCGAACCAGAGTACTGAGACGAAACAGAAGGAGAATGAGGAATTCTTGGGGTGGTCATTGGTGTGCCTGCAGTCGAGTTGGACGACTGGACAGGGGCCGTAGCGTCGTCTTCGTCGCCCACCAGTGAAGCGAGTTCATCGTCTTTCTGGAACGAGTACTCCGAGTCTGGTCTGCCTTTGATGATTTCTGGTGGAGGATCCAACATGGAGGTCGTTGCCATCTTGGCTGTCACAGACTCAACGCCCTTGTCCTTGGTGTACTTTGTGGTTCCTGTGGTTGTGGCAGTGGCACTGGACGCACTGGACGAATGTCTCTGGGCAGGAGAATCAAATTTGGCCATGGACTTGGAGTTGGCGATGTCAGCCAAGTTGGACATGGATGGAGGCTCGGAAGGTCTCCCGCCAGCTTCTGCAGCTCTGAGTTCATCCAACTCAGAAACACTCATCAGCTTTTCTGTACGGTAGTTCTCGTAAAGGAAGTCATGCGTGATATCTTTGAGATCCTGCAGGTGCGATCCCAAAAGAACCGACTTCAGCACAGCAAAGTCCGAGAACTCAGTATTGTTGATGTCGATGGATCCCCAGGGATACGTTCTGACTCTGGTCTTCACGCCTTCCACCTCGACCTCTTCATCAGAGGTGATCACAGCAAACGGCTGCATCTCGCTGAGATACCGGTTCTCCTCTACCACCTCGTCATCGTCGTCCGCCTCGTACTCAAATTGGTAAATAGGAATCTTGTGGTGGTCTATGTCTTGCATGATGTTTCTTTTGAAATTCATGAGCTCTGTTTTAGTGAATGAGTCGGCTCTTCCAATCACAGGGATGACGTTGACAAACTTCGACAGCTTCTTCATGGTGTCCACATCTAGCTCACGCAGCCCGTGTCCTGTTGGAGTGATGAAGTACAAACAAACATGAACCCTTGTGTCGACAAACCGAGGGTTTCTTCTGACCCTGGTCTCTTCAGCAAGAACCAGGTCGAACTGTTGCTCTAGGAAATTGGTGATCTCTGTGGAACAGACCTCGTTGTTGATGTTGTCGCCAAATCCAGGTGTGTCGATGATGGTCAGCAGCAGCTTGGAGTCGTCTTCGTCCAAGATCTCGACAGAGGTCTCGGTGATCGAGATACCAGGCTCTTGATTCGCAACCTCCGGGTCAAAAACCCGCTCGTATTCGGTTGCGTCCGTCACAATACCGCTCAGGTTCGCAAAAGTGATGGTTTTTCTGATCGTCTCCCCGTCTGAGGGCTTGTGATGCTGGTACCTGTGCGGGAGAATGTTCCTCTCCAAGAGAGAGTTGATGAACGAGGTTTTGCCCGTGCCAGCACTTCCGCACACCATCACAGTGAAGCGAATGCCTCGTTTCAGATCCTTTTGCCGTCTCAGAAGAGCAGAGGAGTTCCTGTTGGACATAATAAAATTGAGGATGGTTGTCCTTTATGATTTTGTTTTTTACGCGTCCATAAATAGCTCCAATATTTCACCTCTGTCATCAAATTACCCGGGTGAAAAGTTTATTGCCTTTAACATCACCATGTCTTTCAGAACAATACAAGCAACCAAGGCAGCCCTGCTGGATCAGGAGCTCATGTCCACTATGGGGTTTTCCATTGATCAGCTGATGGAATTGGCGGGGTTGGCAGTGGCCCAAGCTGTCTACAGCGAGTACCCTCCCTCCAGAACCAAAAATTGTCTGATTCTTTGCGGTCCAGGAAATAATGGGGGCGACGGCCTTGTGGCAGCCAGACACCTCAAATTATTTGGGTACACGCCGCGGGTTTACTACCCCAAGCCAACCAACAAGGAGCTGTTCCATGGCCTGACCAAACAGCTGCCAACGTTCAAGGTTCCGTTTGTGAGTGATCTGTCGCATGAGCTCCGGTCATGTGACCTGATTGTGGACGCTCTGTTTGGCTTTTCTTTCAAGCCGCCAATTAGAGCACCTTTTGACACAGTGATCAAAGAAATGCTTCTTGCCCAAAAGAACGACAAAAAGATCATTGCGGTGGACATCCCGTCCGGTTGGGATGTCGACAACGGTCCTGTGGCTGACGAAATTGCCGGTTACCAGCCAGACATGCTCGTCTCGTTGACGGCACCCAAGCCCTGTGCCAAGCTATTGGCGCCACATGTTCTACACTACGTGGGAGGAAGATTCATCGACAAAAGTACAGCCGAAAAATGGGATATCGACGTGCCAAAATATAGCAACACTGATCAATGCACCAAAATTTGATTAAATACCATACAACAAAATGGTCAGCAATAATATATGCAATTCACAATCGATGAGACACTGTAAGCAAAAGAACTGAACAAACACGCTAACTGGTGAATATGTAAAATGTCCCTGAATCACTAAAGAAATCGTCAAACTTATAACACGAGCTATTAATACAATGGGGAAAATTCATTAAGGACAACTTCCTTCATTTGGGATACTGAGAAAGTGGAATTTGCTGGTAGGAGTACTGTTGCAGTCCCAATTGACTGCCTCCGTTCTGAACACCGCCTGTGTTCGAAGTGCCATTTTGAGATGAGTTTGACTGCGACCCGTATCCTGGGTTGTTGGAGCCTCTTCTGTTTTGGCCTGGACCCCTAACTCCTAATGGGTTTTTACTGAAACTGAGTCGAATACCACCCTTGTTGTTGGACGTGGATCCATTGGCACGCGGCAAGGCCCGACCATACAACTCTGCCAGAGCCCGGGTGGCGTACGCAACATCTTCGAACTCAACGAAACACATTGGTCCATGATGAGAGCTTGAGCCATTACCGGTGCTTTGTTTGGTGCGGAATGATAGTCTGCGGAATCCCTTCTGTGGTTGGAACAGAGTACGAAGCTCAAGCTCTGTAGCGCCAGGTGGCAGATTTCCCACATACAAAGTATTGCAGGGTGGATTTTGGTCGGCTGGATTAGCGGGAGGTGGGACTCTCGCCAGCAAAGATAATTCGGGAATATGTTGCTGCTGTTGTGGTTGTTGTGGCTGGTTCTGATTCTGTAAAGATTGTTGGAATGGTGGAGATGTGATCGAAGGAGTTGATTGCCCGTTAACGACGATGGATTGTTGACTTCCATTTGACTGGGCAGGTGGGACACCTGAAGCCGGCGTGGAGGAGTTTCCACTAAAGAACGAGGAACCTTGTCTTCTTCTATCCCACTCATTCGTAATAGGTGTGGGCAATCCAGCCGGAATTGAGGAGGTCAGACCAGTATTAATCGTGAGGGACTCTGGAACGCTTTTGGATGTGGAGTTAGTTGAAGCTCCATTATTGGAAGCGTTGAGGTTTTGTTGCGATGGAGGTAGACTGCTACTTCCGGTGGACCAAGGTCTGACAAGCTGATCGTAGTCATTATGAGAATCCATGAGCAGCATCCCTTTACCTGATGATGCCAAAAGAGGAGACGTCAACTGCTCTAGCATATTCTGCGTTGAGGAAGTTGATGTCACAGATGAAGCACTTTGCTGACTATGAGACAGGCCAGCAGGAATGGAATTAGCTGGCTGGGATTGTAATGTTTGGGCTTGCGAAGATGTTGATGATGAGGATGATGTGGAGGATCCCGGTGGTGGAACACTAGTATTACTCTGGCCAGAAAATGGGTCACTGAATAGGAATCTTGACCTCTGAGTGCTTAGAGGAGGTCTCTTGTTCATACCGAGGTTGGATTGGTGTCCACCGAGTGAGCTTAAAGCTGGGACAGCAGGTGAGCTCGTTGACGGTGACGTTTGTGCATAGGGCGAGTTAGCAAATGGGGCAGGCTGGTCTGGCTGTTCGTTTATTAGCTCAACCAAGACCGGTTGATATGCAGTACCAAAAAGGCATTTGTCATCAAGTAACTGAGCCACTTGCTGAGCTGTTTTCAATGAACTAAATTTGGCAATAATGACGGGGCTAGATGAAAGAGAGCCATGGCTTGACATCGATGTTGATATAGCACCGTTGTTCAGCTGAACAGGCGAAGAACTATGGGTTGGAGATTCAACTTCATGCACGATATCAACAAAAACTACCTCATCCAGACACAATGAGAACACCAAGAAGGCCTCTCTCAATGTTGTGTCAGACGGAACGTTTTTTATTTTGAGTACGCCTGAGGGATGAATGTTGGACGTTTTCAATGATAGGTTAACCATTTGATTGCTGATTTGGGAGTCGTCGTGGGAGTCGTCTCTGTTTCCCGATGTTAGCGTATCCTCAGACGCATTGTTCATTTTCGTTTCCAACATTCCGGACATTATTTATGATTTTATATGCACCTTAAACGCGTCTCTTGATGTATTCTGGAAAAAAAAAATGGTGCGCAATAGCCAAATGGAGTAGATAATTGATAAGTCGATAAGTAAGATTATCTGATGTTGGCTGTTTCTAAACAGGATTTCGTGGTAAATGGTGTTGGAATATAGTTCACAAACTTGGACGCGATGTAGGCTATTTCCTAGAGTGAATTGTGATACTCAATCCAGTGGGAAAACTTGCTGTTTGTATTTAATTCGCAGGTAATTTGTTCTTATTGAAACGATAATGTTGTCACAAAGTCAAAAAAATATTGAGTTTGACCGACTGAGACTGATTTATATGAGTTTGACCCTTCAAAAGGGATGGAGCATAGTTTTATAGGTAATAATCCTCCTGAATAAAGATAAAAATGGGTTCAACTTTTTCTTTTGCGGAAATGGGAAAACGTCGATTTTTTTGCCCTTAAGTCGGCCCAGATTATGTAATTTGAATTCTTGATATGATTGGCTGAAATAATTGCAATCAGGGTCGATTTTCAAAAAAAATTGGCAGCACTTTCCTAAAACGAAAAAAAACATTGATGAACCAAACCCAGCCATTCATTCACATGCTGCTACTTCAAAGCCGGGTAAATAGATTACAACTATTGTTGTTACCCTGATTAAAGGTTTCTGCGTAGCGCATATTGTTGCGGTAGTATTTTAGGTGATATCCCATTTCCCTTATGTAATCTCATGTATCTAATTTATGCACGAAGCCCCTCCATACATTAAATTGAACACAGTTCGAACTTGTGATTTGTCTTGTTTCCCATGGGACATAAATAGCATCTGCTCCCCACGCCCCATATTTTCCTTTTTATTGATCTGTAGTTCTTCACAAATGGGGGCACAGGATAGAAAGATGAACAAGAGAAAGCAAAGTGCTGCTACCAAGCAGAAAAAGCCCCATAAAAAAGAGCCAAGCAAGGAGATTATGAGATCTACAGCGCCAGACATCGAAAAGGACTTGATCACCATTAAATATAATGATCTGGCTGCCTGTTGTCTTCCTTTCCTTGTTCCAAAAGATCATCAAATCAGCCCGCAAAAGTATGATTCAGATGTGAGTTTAAGCTTGCTATACAAGGAAACAGCGAATCCTTATGCATCGAACTATAAATCTACAAATGACATATTACAAAGCCAGTTACTGAACAACTTGGCCGAGTCCATGAAGTTGTTGGGACTTTTTCCAAAACACAGCGCAAACAAAGAGGGCGGAATTCCCATCAAATCCTCCTATCCGGCTCTGTACTCTTCAGACTCTGAGGAAATTGACCTTGATGATGAGTCTGAAGTTGAACAACGACTAGGACAGATGGACACAGAGCATCGGGGTCTCTTTGGTCCAATTGCTGCTGAGTTACTCAAAAACCAGGACACAATCGACTTTGTGCCTCATGAGGACTCTTTTAGTTCACAGCCAAAAATAATAGGACAATTGGGCTCGATGGCTCTGTACTGAAATTCCACCATCTTTGTTGACCTTTTTAACGACATATCACATGCCATTTTTTGCTTTTGCTATTGCTATGATTCTTCACCACTCGCAGTTCGCAGGTCGCAGATCGCAGTTCAAATATTGATTATCTTCAACAATTCGTCATCCCGCTCTTTCGCTGAAGAATTCTTGGCCTTTTCCTGGATCGAGACACTTATTTGTATCATCCAATCACACCTGAGCGTATCTCTTACCGAGATCCTTTGGCCGGGCTCCGGGTTCAGCATTTTGACTATGGTTTCCCTGCTCTGTTGGGGTAACTTCAAAAAAACCGAATTCAAGGTTTTACTCAACTGGTAGGAGTCCAACTTGTTCAGCGATTCGTTTTCGTATTTCGTTTTATAGCTTTTAAACTCGTTATTTTTCAGAGTGGCTTCTGTCCATGGTTTCTGCAAGATGGAAACGTAGAAGTACAGAATGGCCAAGGACCATGTATCGATGGCTTTGAAATCGATGCTGGTCGAACTGATTTGGTCCGGCGGCATTTCTTTGTAATCGTACAGTTCGGGAGGCATGAACGACGATGTGCCAAGAAACAGGAAGTCGGCTGAGATTTTGTATGTGTGCAGTCTGTTGAGGTCCATGGCGTTGCCGAAGTCTCCGAGTTTCAGGTCTCCTTTTTCGTCGATGAAGAAGTTTTCCGGCTTGAGGTCTCTGTGAACGATGTTTTTGGAGTGCAAGAACTTGACTGCCTGCAGACACTTGTAAAAAAGCAGGTCTTTTTTCTCCGTGGATATTCCCAGGCCCAGCTTGCGGGCCTTTGCTATCAGCGACAGCAAGTCTCCGTGTCTGCAGTACTCCAGCAGGATCGAATATCGTGGGGCCCCGTAGCCGGTATCCAGTAAAATTTCATGAGTTCCCACTATCATGGAGCTGTCTCGAACAGCCTTCAATATGGCGTACTCGTTGAGACTGTTGAACGAGTATTCGTCCTGGGATTGCTCAGGCCGTGGGATCAGCTGTTTCAGAACGTAGATGGCCTTGCGGTCCGAAACCGAGCGACACTTGTAGATTGCACCGCCTGCTCCTTCGTCGATCTTCTCCTCCTTGGTAACAACAGAGTCAACCACGGGGAGAGAGTCCTGCAAGTCGTCGAGCAGGGGTGGAACAGAAAGCTCTTCCGTTAGCGGGTTAACCTGGTTCATTAAGATGTGGTAGTACAGGATCAGCTTTTCGCATTCATCAGCCTAGAAATGGAGAATCTTGCGACAAAAAGTAAAGAGCAATATGGAAACGGCTGAATTCCAGCACTTTTCTTGTCATTATTCCCCCCCACCGTTTTAGTTGGTCACGTATTTGTCCAGTGCAAAGATGTTTTGTTTTTTCGTAATCTGGTGTTTCTCTTCTGTCCCCCAAGCGATGGCCGCCGTATCTCAAATGTCTGTCTCGGTTGTCGATCCAGCACAACCGTCGGCACTGGCGGATCCGTACAAGTCCTCGTGGCTGCTCAAGCGGCTGTTCGACTCCTTTGCGGACGCGATCATCGACCAGTCGAACGAGGCTGGCATTCCCAGTAACCGCAGCAAGTCCATGATCTCGTACTGCATCTCGCCGTTCGCCTTCTTCTGCATGCTGACTGCGACGCTCTTGAACAGAATCGTTATTTTTGCCAGCACGCGCACCAATAAGCGGCTGCCGAAGGCGTCCAAGGTGCTTCTGCGATTGACAGCCATCTATTTGCTCATGGAGGGAAGCTACGGTCTCATCGCCGCTTTCAAGCTGTACTCCTCGTGGTCAATGGTCAAGCTACTGATCCCGAGATACTACGACTTCGATGCGGCCCACTTCTACAAGTACACGTTCCTGGGCCTCGGTTACAGCACCAAGTACTTTGAGCGCACTGTTGTCCACCAGGGCATCAAGCATACCTTTTATGGGCCCACGCCCAGCATCCTGAAACCGTTCTATCTGTGTTTGTGTCTGAGCCAGATCGTCGAGACGTTTGTGGCTGTCACCAGCGGCGCCGAGCCGTGCATCGAAAATGGCCTCACTTTATTTGAATACTCGCTGGCATTCCAGGAGGTCCAGTCTGCCAAAGAACCGTCTGTGGAGCTGCTGCTGATATCCATGGCGGCTCTGGCACACCAGCTGAACATCCACATCCTCGGACTCTTCGATAAACAAAAATATAGACTGGTGTTCTCCATGGCTGTGGGCGTGTTCACCCTGGGCCTGTACTGCCGGATATTCGTCACCGGGCGGATCTCATATATCCCGTTCATCATCGTGATGGGCTATCTGCCGCAGATGATCACGCTGCTGGTGATTCTGTCCAGTCTGGCGATCTTCCTGTTGGCTGCGCTGTTCAAGGGCTCCTTCTCGGACCTCACATTCAGCGCGCTCACACAGCACATGGACTCGATCCATATCAGTCTCTCGGACGATTTCTACACCGCGCTGGTCAACGTGGGCACTTTTGTCATCAACGCTGCGTCCAAACAGAGCTACATCAAGGAGCTTGATAACATTAATATTCCTGCCACCACCTATATCGAAAACTCCGTGGCCACACCCGGCTACGGTCACCAACTGGAGACCCACCCGGACTTGGCGTCCCGCGAGTTCACACAGAGAAAGCAGCGCTCCAAGCTGTGGATGGTGGTGCGCAGAACTCACGACATGCGCCGCCTGCTGCTGTCGTTTGCTAAGATGATGATACTGTATGTTGCGACGGGCCAACAGAACGTGGCTGAGGATAACAACCCGGTCAGCGACATCCGAGAAGAGGACTGGCGCAAGCTCAAGGACCGCAACTCGCAGATGCTGGCTGCGCAGGCTCTGGATCTGGACGAGATTGCCGAGTCCGAACTGTTGGCTGGATATGCTCGTATCCTGCTGGAGAACCAGATCTCCGAGGTGGATAACTCTGCGGACTACGAGCCGGGATCGGAGCCAAGCGACAGCGACGAGGACGAGCTTGGCAGCGACTCTGAGGCAGCAGACACAGAACAGGGCCGTCCGCTGGACCCGCTGGACCCGTTGGTTTCGTCCAGCGAGCTTGGCGCTCTGCTGGCTCCCCAGTCTGCCGAGGAAATCCAGTTCGCCAGGATCCTAAAACAACACCTCCAGGCACCGTCAACCCTCACAAGAAGAAGATTCACAGAGTCGTACACCCCAGAACTGCAGCTACATGACCTCATAAGAGAGAAAAGAACCGTGGAGGACTACGAGCTCGGCAACTGTGTGATCTGTCACGTGAACGCGAGACAGGTGATCCTGTGGCCGTGCAAGTGTCTGGCCATCTGCGAGAGCTGCCGGGTGTCGCTATTTGTTCGCAACTACAACGAGTGTGTCTGCTGTCGTGCCAAGGTCGAGGGCTACAGCAAAGTGTATATGCCCTAGCAACACCTGAATGGTTGTGAAGCCCTGGTACGTGCTTCAGATATCTATCATGTATTTATTCGAAAAGTAAACAAGACGTGCGCAGCCCAAAAGTTTGGCGTTGGGCAAATGTTTTTTTCAAAAGCAGTAGTAATTTGTTTACATTTGTTAAACAAGATACCAGACCTTTCTTACATCTAGTTAGTGGATTTTATACAGGTCTATCAGCTTTAACAACACCGCAAGCTACAATGAGAGAAATTGTAAGTATCCGTGCCGGCAAGAAAACACGCCATTTTGGCCCCCTGTCTTGCTCTCGTGCCCTTTTCCCACTGCACTGTTTCGTGTAGTGAGTGTTTTGTCCCAGTACTAACTTATTCCAGATTCACTTGTCCACCGGTCAATGTGGTAACCAGATTGTAAGTATATTCAACGCGTTAATAACAGCTAACATGTCTAGGGTGCTGCCTTTTGGGAAACTATTTGTGGAGAACACGGTTTAGATGCTGACGGAAACTACCATGGAACCAACGACATTCAAAAGTCTAGATTGAACGTGTACTACAACGAGGCAAGTAGCGGAAAGTACGTGCCAAGAGCAGTCCTGGTCGACTTGGAGCCAGGTACCATCGACACTGTCAAATCTTCAGAGTTTGGTAACTTGTTCAGACCTGACAACCTCATATACGGGCAATCTTCCGCAGGTAACGTCTGGGCTAAGGGCCACTACACCGAGGGTGCTGAGCTCGTTGACTCTGTCTTGGATGTTGTCAGAAGAGAGGCAGAAGGATGTGACTCCTTGCAAGGTTTCCAAATCACCCACTCCCTTGGTGGTGGTACCGGTTCTGGTATGGGTACTCTCTTGATTTCCAAAATCAGAGAAGAATTCCCAGACAGAATGATGGCCACTTTCTCGGTGATGCCTTCTCCAAAGGTTAGTGATACCGTTGTCGAACCATACAATGCCACCTTGTCTATCCACCAACTGGTTGAAAACTCAGATGAGACCTTCTGTATTGATAACGAGGCCTTGTACGACATCTGTGTGAGAACCCTGAAATTGACTCAACCTTCATACAACGACTTGAACCACCTCGTCTCCTCCGTTATGTCTGGTGTCACCACCTCGCTTCGTTTCCCAGGACAATTGAACTCCGATCTCAGAAAACTGGCTGTCAACCTTGTTCCATTCCCAAGATTGCACTTCTTCATGGTTGGATACGCTCCTTTGACCTCCATTGGCTCTCAATCTTTCAGATCTCTCACTGTCCCAGAGCTGACTCAACAGATGTTCGACTCCAAAAACATGATGGCAGCCTCCGACCCAAGAAAGGGTAGATACTTGACTGTTGCCGCTTTCTTCAGAGGTAAGGTTTCCGTGAAGGAGGTTGAAGACGAGATGCACAAGGTCCAAACTAAGAACTCGGACTATTTTGTTGAGTGGATTCCAAATAATGTCCAGTCTGCTGTCTGTTCTGTTGCTCCTAAAGATCTCGATATGTCTGCCACCTTTATTGGAAACTCCACCTCTATTCAAGAACTCTTCAGAAGAGTGGGTGACCAATTCAGTGCCATGTTCAGAAGAAAGGCTTTCTTGCATTGGTACACCTCTGAAGGTATGGATGAGATGGAATTCACAGAGGCCGAATCTAACATGAACGACCTTGTCAGCGAGTACCAGCAATACCAGGACTCCAATGACATTGACGAGGAACTGGACTATGCTGACGAAGCTCCATTGGAGGACATGCTGGAGTAAGCGCAAGGTATCTAATTTTCCGCTTAGTTGAGTTTCATTTCTTTGGGTTAATACGAGATCCTCCCTTTGTGCCTTGCTTTTGATAGCCGAACACTTGCAGACGACATACGAATGGGACTCTGTCACAAGCTTGTCTCGACTAGTTTTATTCAATATACCCCTTAAGTTTTCCAATATATCAGGATTGTAGTTTATTCTTTTTGGCTGTGTCTTTTTAAAACTACTCTTTAATGTTTTGGCCGAATTTAGTTGTTTCTTGCCAGACACTGCCAGAAGTCGAGGAACTGGCCACGCAGTTGACTCCAAATGGCTCCTCCGCCTCGGTAGCCCACGAGCCCAACCCTCATTGTGATCCTATTTTGCAGGTCATCACGAACAACATGGATTTTCCGTACATTGTGATGACATATCGCTCGATTTATGTTTTTGATTCGCGAACAAACTCGCCTATTGGCGCGCACATTCGTTCTACCTCGTCTTTGGAGGAGTTTGGAAACAACTTGAAGATCAGACGGTCGCCCAATGGCAAGCAGTTTGCCGTCGAGACATCCAAAAACATCCTGCTGATTTTTACCCTTCGCGGCGATTTGACGGACGAACTGCTGACCATATTCAACAGGGAGGGAAAGATCATACAGAACGGGCTTCCCATCGTGTCTCAGATCCACGACGATTTCAATAGCCCAGACTATCTGGTCAAATCGTTTATCAATGTCTTAATGAATGGAAACAGCGCAGAACTCCCCAACTATGACTACGGCTTGCGACTGAAGCTGGTTTTGAACGTCCAGAGTCCTCTGGCAGACTACTTTTTTTCCTCCAATGGCCATTTACTGCTTGTGAACTCGGAGCCCCACGCTTTCCAGCTTATCCAACTGGCCTCGGCCCAGTCTCAATCAGATATAGATGCCAAAGACCAAGGCAAACACATCAAGTTTATTCTTGTGAATGAGCTGGAGTGGTACAAAGGCGAGACCAATTCCGTGACCAAGGAGCTATTTTTCAGCCACGAGCTGGGATGTTTTCTATGGCTCGATCAGGAGGGTGGGTGTTGGATTGTCCAGAAACAAGGAGGCATTGACAACGTGGACTTCATGGGAAAGCACGTGCACGACTCTCGGGGTGGAAAGGTGGTAAAGTGTCTGATTAACCACGCAAAAAACCTGGTTTACTTTGGCCTGGATGGTGGTGATTTGGTGATATATCGTCTGGCCCCCAACTTGTCGCTCCGGAAACTCAAAATCATCCGCAAACACGTCTCTTCTCAGAACATCGTGGACCTGATCCTCAGCCCAGATGGAGACTCCTTTATAGCCCTATATGATAACGGCTGGAACGTGTATTCGACTTTGGGAAACCTGAATTTCTCGACGTTCGACTACGAGCATTCGGACTGGATGAAACCCAGCAACATCGGCTTCCTAAACAACTTCGAGCTCGTTGCTACTTGCACAAACAAAATCTACAAACTGAATTTGATCACGCTGAACCATTCCAGGTCTTCAAGCCAGACGAACTTTAAGCGGCCCGTGCTGATGGGGAATGACAGATTGTCGTTATTTCGTGCGTTTGACAAAAATCTCATAGATCATGTGAAGGGAAGGATGTCCGTCACAAACAAGGAGTCCAGCATATGGCTGGATCTGATGCTCCCTGTGTCATTTGTTCTCAACAACAGGGAGATTCGATGCTGTTCCATGAGTGATGACGGGAATAACATTTGTGTGGTTGGAAATGTCGACGTGCTTGCGTACAGCATTCTGACCGACGAATGGAAGGAGCTCCGTCTGGGCCCCAAGGGAGAAAAACAGGAGGCCAATCCTGTGCGCATGTGCAACTGGTGGAAAAATCATCTTGTTCTGGGATCAAAGACGTTCGACACGAAGCCAAAATCTGAGGTCATTCTGTTTTCCAATAAAATCACTGAAAAGAGCACACCCTTCACGTACGACCAGATTTTGTGGGGATTCAATTTTGAGGAGACTGCTTTTGAGGAAAACCTCTTGAACTTCAACATTGACCTGTCCAACGACGAACTGCTAGTGATGAGTGACGTGCTAAACTGCTACACCTGGAAGATGGGACCAAATAGCCAGAAACTGAACCCAAACTCCGTCTTGTTGACCAAGTCCAACGTTTATCAGCTTCGAAACTGTTTTGAATCAGAGCTGGACTCTGCTGTTTTCAGCTTCAAGTCTGTGGTCAAAATTAATGACGATCTCCTCGTTCTTTCCGGTTGCAACCTCACTTACATCAGAAAGGAAACCGTTGCTTCCAAAGCGATCTACCACTCGTATCCCATCAGCTCTGCTGTGGAGTATGTTTGCAAACTGAATTCCAACCTGTTGGCAGTCTTTGATGGTTGTGAAATTAGTCTGTATGATTTCACAAACGAAAAAAACATGATGAGCATTCTGCCTATAGCTCTACAGACTGGAAACCAGACGCAGACCACCCAGAAGGGAATTTCTATTGTTGAATGCAATGGAACCAACTCTTACCCGCTGACCATCATGAACGACAAAAACCTTATATTTGGCATCGAGATCGATTACTCCGTTGACTGGAACCTGAAGGTGGAGCCAACGAGAAAAAACTACTTGAATAACGTTCTGGATCACTATATCAGGCTGAACTTGGAGGTGGACCAGGGCTCCAATGCGAACATCTTGAGTCTGACCGCTATTTACAAACGGTTCCACCGCTTCAAACATTTTGCTTATGTGTTGGAGCTGTTGCTGATGAACCACATTCAAAAGTCGTATGACGGGCAAGATGATGAGCAGTATTTCGACAGATTGATCAAGCTCATCAAAATGACAGGCATTGAGTACTCGATATACCTCAATTGTTTGAAGAAAATTGAGGTCCACTACTGGGCCACCTTCTTCACCAAGTACTCGGAAACCCCGCGTGAGATTCTGCACAAGATCTACAACGAGTACAAGGATTTCAAGCTGTCTGCTCATTATTTCATCATCATGCTCAATTACGAAGAAAGCGAGGGCAAGATCAGCGAGAAGGATGTGCAGCTGATTAACGAGATCCTGGTGAAACTCGTGCTGATAAAAGATTTCGAAACGTCGTTTGAGTTGGTTAGATTTATCAAGCTGGTTGACGATAAAGTGTGTGACACGATCATTGCCAACCTGGAGTCTGCTCTTGAAACGTTTTCAAATAATAAGTAGATGAATAAATAAAGTATAAATAAGGGATGATCTAACCGGTTCCTTTGAGGAACTTGTCCACAAAGGTGTCGTTGGCTGTGGTGTCGTATGACTCGAACGGCTCGAAATACATCATCACATGGCACTTCTGCTTCCAAAAATTGACCAGCTCCTGGAATTCCATCTGGGCTTTCATATAGAGCACGTTTTGGATGGCCAAGTCGGTGACGAACCGCTGTCTCTCGAACTCCTGCCGAATCTTGGTCTTCACTTGCGAAGCAGGAACATCCAGATCGTAGTTGTTGACAAAGCCGCGCGCATGTCTCAGATATCTTCTATAGAGACTGAGCACTCTGAGTCTCATCTCTGTTTGAGACGTTGAAAAGCGAGTAGCTTCCGCAAAAGCTGTAGGCCATGTCATTTTGATAAAAAAAACAATTTAGTTCTCCACTTTTTCCTATTTCTGTCAAAGGATTATTATATCAGGAACCTTTATCAAAAAATAATTAAATTATTATGGAGTCTTGTTTTGCGTACGAGAACCCGTCCACTTTTGGGTTTTTGGTGGGCTCTCTCCTAGCTTTGGGGATATATGTTTCTTACATACCTCAGCATATGAAAATTATCCAAAGACGTTCAAGCGAAGGACTCTCGCCCTTGTTTTTGTTACTAGGATCCACGTCTGGATTCTCTGCATTCATCAATTTACTGCTAGTGACGTCCCCGGCACGTCAATGCTGCGTCGAGTCACTATCTAGATTTCAGTGTATCAATTCCCAGTTGGGGCTGATCCAGGTGGGACTTCAGGCCGCCGGATATTCCCTGATCCTGGTGTTATGTGCATATCTGACACGACCTCCCATCGATGTTCCTCACTCGGATAGTGACAAAATAGCAAAGGCTTATCGGATTTTCCTTGCGTATTCGTTTTTGAGTACGCTTTGTGCGTTGTACTTCTTGTTATTCAACTCGGACTTTGAGAAAACCATCAAATTTGCCCATGTGAGCGGAATTTTGTCCACTGCATTGTCCATGGCCCAATATATCCCCCAGATACACACAACTTATACACTGAAACACGCAGGAACACTTTCGATACAAATGATGCTCCTCCAGACTCCAGGAGGCTATTTATGGTGCTACTCGCTCTATCTCCAGCCAGGCTCGTCCTGGAGCAGCTGGCTGCCTTATTTCACAGCAGCCAACCTCCAACTCGTTCTCCTGATCATGTGCTTTTACTACAAGGAAAGGAACCCAGAAGATGTACCTCTATTAGAATAATTACATACACAACCTCAGACTGAGATAGTCTTCCAGACATTTAGTCCATCAGTTCCCGTGCTCACTAAAGCTCCAGGAATCTGTTTGTGCCATCTCACATCCTTAACCTCCTTTTGCCAATGAACGAACAGCAGTTGAGGAGGAATGTCAGATAGGTCCTTGGACTCCTGCTTTTGCTGCTGGATTTCCTCGTCGTCAGCTTCAACTGCCAAATCCCATAAAGTCACAGTGTTATCCTCGGACGAAACGGCAACAATGGATTCGTCAAGAGGATTGAATGCAATCGAGGTGATAGCCGATTTGTGGAAATCGTAAGAGACAACTGGCGATGGTTGCTTTCCTGGTTGGAAGTTTCTCAGATCCCAAACTCCCCAAGAACCGTCGTCGTGGCCAGAAGCAAGAAGGTAGTCGAGCTTGTCGCACCACGAAATCACGTTCACGTCGGTTTTCGATGCAACCACATTTAAAGCTGGCTTGTGTTTTTTGGATCTGGTGTCCCATATTCTGACGTATCCATCTGTTCCTGCGGTTGCGAACACTGTTGTTTCTGAACGAGACCACTGAATATCCTCAATCGATGCATTACTGGCCTGGTATGCTGTTTTGTCGGTAGTCCACTTGCTGTTCGATCCATTGGTCAGATATATTCTTCCTGACATGTCTCCACTCAACAGTGCACCGTTTTCTATCAGAGGGGACCAGTCAAGACCGTAACCTTCCACGTTTCCATGGTTTTTCACGATATGCAAAGGACGTTTATTTTGCTTAGGAATCACAAAACCTGGAGTGTCGAAAGCTTTCATTTGTGCGCTCAGATCGAAAATCAACACCTCTGCGTTCTCGGACATTGTGGCAGTGTAATACTTGCCTGTTTTCTGTGCCAATGGAGAAACACGGAGTCTGTTCGTGGTATGATTCAAAGAGATGGTTTCGCTTTCCAGAATTGGATCACGGTCATCGTCTTCGTCTTCATCTTCTTCATCTTCTTCATCGTCATCATCTTTGACCAACGTTTTGGCCAAGGAGGAAAGCTTCATCACGATCATCTCATTGTCTTTATTTCTTTGAGCCTGTGTGGCTGTGGTCAGGTACATCGTTGCTGGGAATCCACGTCTTTCAGAACCCAGGGTGTCTGGCATGACATCCAATGTCAAACAAGGCCAAGGCATGTTCACGTTGTGCAACATTTCGTAAACGCTTGGGTCTGCCTCCAGAACCTCGTCTGGTCCCAATGGGCGAGATCTGTGAGGAAGATATAATTCTCTCTCTCCAGTTTGTTGTTCCTCTTCATTGGCATTATGCAAGTTCTCCTGAACGGTTTCCATTGGCTCGTCGTTGTCTTCTTCTCCGGAGGTGTCAATTTCAATGATTTCTCCTTCACTCTCATAATCATCTCCGGACATGTCCTCCATGCCTCCCTCGATCTGTGCCCGATAGTCATCAGCTGGTTCTTGTTCATGTATTTCAGACCCCGCTTGGGTGTCTCTTTTGGCTGGATTGCCAGAAACTATGTCCTCAGCTGCTCTTTTGGACATGCTAATGAATTTTATAATTTTTTTAAAAAATTTTTAACTAGGCAAGCCCGAAATGGAAATAATTTAGAGATTAAAACCAGTTTCTATCCCATGGAGAGAAAAAGTTTCCTTGACCAGGAGCCTCCCCCAGGCTATATTGCTGGTATAGGTCGTGGTGCCTCGGGATTTACCACACAGGCGGATCTGGGTAGCTCTCGTAGGATTCCTGCTGGATCTTTTGCTCCCGATGATGACAATAACGACGACCCCGAAGAGCGTTTCCTGGACGCTGAGGTCGATGAGTCCGGCTCATTAGGACTACTCGCAAACGACGACGATGATGCTGATAGAATTTACGATGAGATTGAGGCAAAAATGGCGCGCAAAAAGTCCAGACCTAGCAAAAGGTCTCACAGTCCTTCACAAAGTCAAGACAAGCTTCAGGTGCAGAACATAAGTATTGGTCAATCAATCCGAACAATTGGAGAAGAATTCAAAGACTACAAAGAGAGTTTGTCTCAGGTTTCGGTAGATGAGTGGCTAAATTTGCCTGAATCGGGAGACTTCACAAAGCGCAATAAGAGAGCTCGAAAGGAATTGCAAGAAAGACAACGATTTTATAGAAATTCGGATTTTGTCACCAGCGATCTGCGCGATTCCGATGCCAAACAAGCCGAAGTTTTGCTGGATCAGCCAGAAGTGGATTTTACGAATGTTTCTGTGGCTCGAGAAAAGGTTCTTGCAGGTCAGCTTGCAAGTTCAGGAAAAGACGCAATTAATGGCTCTGTGGATGCTGAACAGTATCTGAGCGAGTTGCAAAACGAAGCCAGCGTGATTACTACTGAAATTGGAGACTATCAGAAGACAAGAAGTCTATTTGCAAAGATGAGACAGGCGAATCCCTACAAACCCGATACATGGATTGCCAGTGCAAGGTTAGAGTTCGAGGCCAAGAAATTCAAGCGAGCGCGAGAACTGATTCAGCAAGGTTGTGAAAAATGTCCCAAATCCGAAGAAGTCTGGCTGGTGAACGTAGAGCTGAATAAACAAGATGTTGCGATCTGCAAGGTGATCATAGCTGAAGCTGTTCGATATAATGCCAAGTCCCTTCGGCTGTGGCTCTGTGCGGTTGACCTAGAGATCGACAATCTGTCGAAAAAACGCATAATTAAGAAAGCCCTGGAATACCTTCCTCGAAGCAGCGAACTGTGGTTGCAGGTTGTGAAATATGAAGAAGATTCGACCATGGCTATTCGAATGCTCCAGAAGGCGTGCGAATTGGTGCCCGAAAGTATTCCTCTCTGGCTAGAATATGCGCACCGGTCTGATACGCAAGCAATTTTGCAACTGGCTTTGGAGAAAGTGAATTCTAAAGACGTTCATGTGATCTGGATTGAAATGGCAAAAGTCGAGGAAAATAAGACCGGCAACGAACTCAAGATCGGCAAGATCTTGGAATCCTGTTTGAGAAGTACGTCTTTAGAGAAGAGTGTCTGGCTCTCGACTGCGTCAGAATGTGAACGAGAAGGATTTCCTCTGGTTGCACGAGCAATTGTGCTCAAATACCTCGAAATCTTTGCTCCTCAGAACGAGGATCTTGAAGATATTAAAACAGAAGCACGTGTTCAATCGCCTGAAATATCGCGGTCCATTTACATGTACATTACCGAAAACAGTCCCAGTGATATTGAGAGCTGGATGAGCTTCATCCAGATGGAAAAAAAAGCCAAAGACTACGATCAGTTGTATGTTGTCTATGAAATGGCCATACGCTCCAACCCAAAACACGAACTGTTCTACCTGATGTATGCGAAAGATAAGTGGAAACAGGATGGGGCTGTTAATAGAGCGCAGCAGATCATTGCCGAGGGTCTGGAACGAAACCCAAGTTCTGAAGACCTTTGGTTTGCAGCTATCAAACTGCGCACTGGTCAGGATGCTCGGAATTTGTACAAGGAGGCCCGACAGAAACTCGGAACACAAACCGCTCGAGTTTGGTACAAAAGCATTCATTTCGAGAGACAGTGCAACAATCACGCTGCAGCGATAGAGCTCGCCAATGAAGGACTGGCCCTACATCCAAAAGAAGAAAAGCTACATTTGCAACTTGGCCAAATCTTTGAGGATCAGAAAGATCTTCGCCAGGCTGCTGCTGCTTATTATAAGGGCACGATTTTGTGCGCTCGGAGCTGGTTGCTCTGGGTCCATCTGGCCAGGGCATACGAAAAAATGAACAATCTGATTAAAGCACGTTCCACTCTGGACCAAGCTTTAGTTCAAAATCCTAACAATGATAGAATCCACTTGGAACGTATTTTACTGGAAGAAAGACAGAACAATCGCTCACAGGCAGAAAGAATTCTTGCTACTGCTTTACAGAAAAGTCCAAAGTCTGCCATTCTCTGGCGACAGAAGATACTTTACACCAAACAGACGCATCGCAAAAACATATATACTTCAGCGTTAAACTCCACAGGAGACGATCCGGCCATCATTCTAACTATCGCGAACGATATGTGGCATTCAGGTAAAGTTGCAAGAGCCAAGCAATTTTTTGATGCTTGTTACGAGAAAAATCCCGGGTTTGGGGACTACTACATCCATTGCTATGCTTTTCTGAAAAAACATGGAGCTAAAGGAGAAATAGAGGATCTGGAGCACAAGTTCACAGAAAATGATCCCCATTCTGGTGATGAATGGTGTGCCATAATGAAGGATCCGCACCATAAAGAGTCGGGGTTGGATTTACTAAGGACGGCTGCTTTGCAAGTATAGTTCATGAGAACCGATCATACTTATAATGTACATTGACTGTAATTTAATGTGAATTTAATAATTAGAGTTATCTAATTACGAGCCACCTGTCTTGGCATATATTTCTAGACCAACAACAGCATGTCTGAGAATACTGCCAATATGATCATTTTCCCAGAGAGTAGCTGCGAATTTGGTTTATTAAGTTCGTTTCGTGTAGTCACTTGACCGGTCCAAACTACTGATACAACAATTTTTAATGTTGCACTAATTTACGAAATTTATTTTACTCATTTTCATCCATGAACAGACTGATTGGCATCCGTCCAATTTGGCTGCACAAATCACCATCCTTGGTGAAGAAACAGCTGTACTTTCCGAAAAGACGGTATGCTTCTGTCAAAACTGACAACATCGATTGGAACCCAATGAAAACTACCAAGCAGTTGGTTAAGGGCAGAGAGCTTGAATCCAAAACAAATAGACGAATAGTGTTTGCGCTATTGTGTCTAACTCCAGTAGTGACTTTTTTCCTTGGTTGTTGGCAGTTTCAACGGCTCAAGTGGAAGAACAAACTGGTTGCCGATTGTGAAGATAGACTCACCTACTCGCCTCTTCCTTTACCAAAATCTGTGACACCAGACCAACTAGGAGACCTTGAGTACCGCCGTGTGCTGATTACAGGTAAATTTGATTACTCGCGTGAGGTTTTTGTTGGTCCGAGACTGGAGAACGGACAGAAGGGTTACCTTTTGATTTGTCCCTTCGTTCAGTCGAATGGAGCGGGGGAAGTCCTGGTCAACCGTGGATGGATAAGATCCGACAGAGTGGTTCCAGAATCTCGGAGATTGCAGCATCTTTCTTGTCCACAGGGGGAAATCAGTCTGGAGTGTCTTTTGAGAGTTCCACCTAAAAAAGGAAAATTCCACATGGACCACGAGCCGGGCACGAAGCTTTACACGTATCTTGATCTTGAAACCATGGCAAAAGATCTGAAATCACGCCCTTTGTACGCAGTCGTGATCCAAGACTTCAAAGATCACCCGGAATGGCTACCAAAATCGGAATCGGGGTCTGAGAAAATTCCATGGTGGAAAGTCTGGAAAAAGGCCGCAAATAAACCAGAAGAAAGCGGAAGCGCAGATGAAGACCTGGAATTCAGTCCTCTACAGTTCATGAACGCTGGAGTCCCATTGGGCAAGACACCAACTCTGGATTACAAGAACAACCATCTGCAGTACATGGTCACCTGGTGGGGAATTTGCTTCATTTCGGCCATTTTGCTCAGAGTTGTGATCAAGGGCAACAAGATTGTCAACCCGAAGATGGAGAAGATACAGCACGCAAATAAATACCTGGGCTGAAACCTGTATATAGCTAAGATAGGGCCGTTCGTCTCATAGTAACACCCGTGCACCAGATATAACCTCAACACGCGTACTGGAAAATAAAAACATACCTACTTTTATTCGCATGCGGCCATCAGACACTGAAGGGGCTGGCTCCAGGCTGCCGATAGTGCGTCCCACGACGCCCAATCAAAACCGCAGAAGCATGCGCTCGTCGAACCTGATCGGAACGTCTACATCCCCTGCGACAAAGCAGCAACATTATCCACTCTCATCCCCTTATCGTTCGCAGCACCAACCTCCTACACTGTCAACTCCTGGATCGCTTGTAAAAGGCGACAATAATGATGGCTCAGATGACACTGCGCAAGCCAGTGGCGAATCAGATCTTCCCTTTTTTGACAGAGATCGACAATTTGAATTTATTGATCATCTGGATAGTATACACATGAAACTCCTGAAACTCAACGAGATCCACGAGTCTCTTACAAACTTCAACGAGTCCTTTGGATCGTTCTTGTTTGGTTTGAACATCAACGCTTGGTGTGTTAATTTCGAAGAGGCTCCTACCTCTAAAACTTGGAATCAGAAACAACAGTTGGACGAGATCCAATCAAAAATCGACAGCTTACGTGAGGAGGTGATCAGAATGGAGAAGGAAGGCAAGGACAGAGTTGTGATGCCTCCTCCAGGTGCGAGTAAAACTACAAACACACGACAACCACCAGCTCGAAAATCGTATCTTAGAGGCACCTCGCGCGCTACGAAAGGTGTCAATAGACGCCAATCCTCGATTCCAAAGCTTGTGAGGTCAAGCTCATCGTCCGTGAGTCAAACTCCTATCCAAAAACCCTCCGCAACGCCTTCATCAAGACTTAATCTCTCCTCTGCGACAAAATCTAATATTCGACCTACAAGCTCAGAGAGCGAAGATAAATGGCAAGTTAAGGGTCGGAAACCGTTCAGATAGGTCTTTCAGATAATTACATATTGACATTTAAGGTTTAGGAATTTTCAAGCTCTTGCTGATCATCACGCATCCTTGGAGGATGAAGATTCCACTTAATGGGTGCCACTCATAAAACTTCCCCTCCCAAAGTAGACCCAGAGGTAGCTCAGAGGCGTACCAGCTTTTGTAAACGAAAAATGACATCAGGAAGACGATCCACAGGGACGAGGGAATAGGAAGACCTTCAAAATATTTGGATTTTCCGGTCTGGTCTTTTGGAATGTTGGCAACAGTGACATTGAATCGAGCTAGTCGTCCCAATCCACACAGAACGCAAAAAGTGAGACAAAGTGCATCAACTGTTGTCTGCATACCAATTGCAAATGCAATGGAAGCTGGTGCCACACCAAAAGAAATGAGATCAGCTAAGGAATCCAACTCTTGGCCAATTAACGACGCCTTGTTTCTGAGTCTGGCAACCTTGCCATCGAAAAAGTCGAAAAACAGTCCGAGCAAGATGAAGAAGATGGCCCGTTGCACATAATGCGATTTGTTCGTGAGTGTAAATCTTAGACATGAAATGATGGAATAGAAGCCGCTGAACCCATTCAGCATGGTGATGAAGTCGGCCATGTGTAAATTCCGAATAAAAGAAAGGTGTCTATTGTCAGAGGTAAATGCAATAATGTCTGTTTCGTTGGGTGGAGGCAATGGCTCGTCTGTAAAGGAGAAGATCGAAGACATGGAGGAGGAGCGCCTTTTCTTCAAAATCTCCGTCGGGTTACCTTCTGAGTCCGAAACGTCCGACATTGCAGATTCAGAAGGAGGGATCGGGTTTCTGGTTGAAGATCTTGTTGCTCTTTTCGACATTGGGCGAGAGAAAAAGAAGCAAGCAATTTATTGAGTGTTTATCATTTTGGAGAAAAACCCAGCGAGCATGTGATAGTGTGGTGTACGGATGTGTTTTTATTTCCAGGGTTTAGTTAGGTACATTTACGTAGCTATTACACGTTTCTGACGACCTCGTCAATGCATTGGGCCACATGCTTGACGTTGCCCTCATTTAGACCAGCAATACTTGCTCTTCCCGAGCCCACCAAGTAGACTCCGTGTTTCTTCTCGAGTCTTTCCACCTGTGCCGCACTCAAGCCCGTAAACGAGAACATGCCCTGTTGCTCCACGATGTGTCTCCACGAGCCAGGGGTTCCCAGTTTCTCCAGCTCGGCAGTGAGCATCTGGCGCATTTTCGATATTCTAGAGCTCATCGTAATGAGATCGTCCTCCCATTGTTTCATCAATTCCGGCGTGTTGAGAATCAGCGAAACGACTTTAGCACCGTATGACGGTGGATTCGAGAGCTCTGATCTGATGATCTTAGAGAGCTGCGACAAAACCGCCTTGTTGAGTGCTGTGTCGTGTTCCGGCAGGATCACATGCACTGCCCCCACTCTCTCACCGTACATTCCTGCGTTCTTTGCAAACGATTGGCACACCACAATTGGGAACGAGTAATTGTCGACCGCGTGACGAACGGCCCATGCGTCCTTGTCGAGCGAGCCCGACGAAAAGCCCTGATACGCGGAGTCGAAGAGTGCCAGATGGTTTCCTTTGTGAACGGCATCTAATATTTTGATCCATTGATCCGGTTTTGGGTCGAGTCCCGTTGGGTTGTGGGCAGTGGCATGGAGCAGAAAAACGGAGCCCTCAGGGGCCTCGCCGATGGTCTTCAAAAACCCTTCCAAGTCCAGCGAC
This sequence comes from Ogataea thermomethanolica, assembly GCA_030674565.1. Classification (NCBI taxonomy): domain Eukaryota; kingdom Fungi; phylum Ascomycota; class Pichiomycetes; order Pichiales; family Pichiaceae; genus Ogataea; species Ogataea thermomethanolica. Next base: position 700,966 of record JAKTYW010000002.1, read on the forward strand.
TTCGAGGCGTCATCCCAGTACGGATAGAATGCGGTCTTCAAACCCATATACTCGAAAATCTGCACATGGTTGGCCCAGGTAGGCTTCGAGAGGTAAATCACAGGAGGCTCTTTGGTGCCCTTGGAAATGTAGAAATCCTTCAAGAACTTACCAGCAACGTGCAGAGCACCAGTGCCCGATAAACTCTGAATGGAAACCAGACGGTCTTCGACAATGGCCTTGGATTGCTTCCCCAGGATGATTCTGGCAGCCGCATCTGTGAATGATTTGAATCCAGAAATTGGCAAATACTCATGGTTGTATTCCTTAGAGTTTTGCAAGAGGTTCTCCGCAAGTCTCACAGATGGTAAAATCCACGGTTTGCCGTCGTTGTCTCTGTAAGCACCAATTCCCAGGTCCACCTTATTGGTGCGGTCATCCTCTGAATATCTGGCTTTGAGACCAAACAGAGGATCAGGTGGCAATTGAGGGATGTTTTCGATACTGAAAGATCTAGTCATGGTACACAAAAGAACAAAGTGGCAACTGAATCAAATTAACCTTTTATATTGTTGATAGGCTATACAGTACAGCCCGGAGACTTGGGGTGAACGGAAAAAAATGACACCTGGTTACCCGGACACCACCGGAAAAGGGCCGGTCAGGTGAGGTCTCCATCACCAAGGAGCACTTCAGACGACGACTCGAGGCTGGCAGAAACTACTGTGCCAGAAGGAGTTAGTCTGGGAGCAAACAGCCAACAAGGATGGGTGTCCTGACTTCCTGAGCTGGTGCCACCAAATGCTGTCTCTGTTCTTTCGCACACCAGTCCTGCTCTACATGGTATTTCTTGGCATCCTGCATCAGACATCAAGCCGCGGGTTGGATTAGTCCTTCGGTTGGAAAGACATTCGTGTCAGCCAGACACACCCATGAGTCATTAGTGAGGCATTTGTCGAGCGGAAATTTCAAACCGGCCAGGTCATTCCGACACCCTCTGTTTCCGGTTCCGGTACGCAAAAATATATTTTTTGCATTATTATTAAGTTTATCTGAAATGGATCTGTTAGGTGACATTGTCGAGCATGAAACGGTCACAGAGCCACAGGCTCCAGCACCAATGATAACAGGAGCGTCCAGCGGCTTCCCAGTCGCCACCAAGAGAAAGCCTCTACGAAGAAACGTTAGATCATCAAAGTCCAATTCCAAGACCGGACTTTCTGAGAAAGAGCAGATTCATATGGAGAATATCGAGAAGCTCAGTCGCATGTCCAACGAGGAACGCCAGAAAGCAAAGGAGGAGCTGATAAACACCCTGGATCCCAAAATCTTGCAGATGCTTCTCAACAGAACCAGCTCGTCAGAGACAGAGCCTCCGCAGTCCACAAGCAGTGCATTTCACGACAGCGACAACGAGTCAACCAGTTCGAGTCCTGCTCTTAAGCCTGTGTTGAGAAAAAATAGCGCGTCTTCTAGCTCCTCGGAGAAAAAGGTGCGATTCAGTAACGAGGCTTCTGTGAAATACATGAAACCCAAATCTCCGCTTGCTATGCCTGTGTCCTCCACGCTGGCGTCGTCATCAGAGGACGAGGACTGGGAGGATATTGAGTATCTGGATGACTCAGGACCAAGCTATGAAGAAGCACAGCGCCTTAAACAGGCCTCTGTTCACTTCCCCAGACCACAGGCAGCCGAGACCGTTGATGCTCTGGAGAAGCTTGATATCAATGACCCCGATTTCAATAATAAATTGCACGAGAAATTCTTCCCTGATCTTCCAAAGGACCCCAAAGCGCTGGAGTGGATGAAGGCGGCACCCGAGACCCCTAAAGAGATTGCTTACGACATGGTGTCAGAACTGCGATTCGATCTGAACGGCAATTTGATCACGTCCGAAAACATTCAGGATCGCGCACAGCTATCAGAACTGCACCACCATTCGGCTAACCCAGAACTTCCTGGGTATACATTGGCAGAACTGGCACATTATCTGATGTCCTCGTTCCCCGGCCAAAGATGCATTGCTCTGAGAACCTTGGGACGCGTTTTGTTCAAGCTCGGACAAGCAGAGTTCCAGGTGGTTGATGAGGAAGAAGAAGAACAGAACCTCGCAGAATTTGAGCGCAAGTGTTGGGGTCTCGTTCTGGACCTGAAGATTATGGACATCATTAACGATTGTGCTTCAGATAAACAGCGAAACCTGAGCATCAAAAACTATGCCATCGAGGCACTGTACTTGTGGAAAAAGGGTGGTGGAGACGCCAAGATGAGGAAATTGATGAACGAGCGTCTCAATTCAAGTGGAAGGTAACACTAGACAGATTTTAGTCCCCCAATTGATTGATCCGCACCTTATTAATGGTAGAGTTCAATCTTTCGTTTCGAATGATCTTGTAGTAATGGTCCGTAAAATCGATGGCATTCATGCACCTCAGGAACTTCTCATCGTGCGTGATGACAATAAGCTGGAAATTCTTCTGGGCTGAGCGCTCTTGGATGATATTTCCTAGGGCCTTCGCCAATGACTCGATATTCTCATCGTCAAGATTTGTGGTAGGCTCATCGAGAGCAATCATGCCAAAGTTGAGTCCAAAGCATTCTGCAAGAGCCAGTCGAATAATTAAAGCAGCAAGAACACGCTGTCCTGCAGAACACCGTCCTCTCATGTCCAGTTCTGTACCATTTTTCACCATCACAACACGATAGTTATACGAACGTGTTGTCGAAGAGGCCACAGACTTTATAGGGTCCGCTTTAATCATGATACTGTCCACATCATTACCCATGTAAGTTTTCTTCCACAGTTCGTCAATTATTCGGTTGATTTCCTTCATTTTAACCTGATGAAATTCCATCACGGCATTATCAATCGCCTTGTAGTAGGTATTCAAATCAGTAACCATAGAGAGCTTGGTCTGTAACTTCGCGTACTCCTTAGTGAAACGATCATCAATACCTTTGTAGTCACGCCGCAGCTCTTGCTTCACATATTGTATCTGCTTGGATAACTGGGTCATCTCTCCTAGCCTGGAAGAGTACTGGTTTTGTAGATCAGCTTGCTTGCGTCTCAAAGACTGACTCTTTGCTATAAACTCCTCACGTTTGGACTCCGCTTGCTGCCGAGTGAGCTCTTCTATGTTATCGCGAATTTCTGCGAGTTCTCTTTGTAAAGACAGATAATCAAGATTATACCGCAAATTGCGTTCTGCGCTGTCAGCATCTTTCAAATCGTCCTCTAGAGACTTGAGCTGCACAGTAAAATCATGTATGGCCTTTTCCTCATCCTGAATGCTGTGTTTCAGTCTCAAAGAAACTTGATCAAAGTCCTGCTCACCTGCATACTTGGTTTCAAAATCACGCATCTGGGATTCTAATGACTCAATCTTGGATTTGATCAATTTCAAAGATTCGATCTCAGGTGAAAGTTGTGCCAACTGATTTTCACCATCCTCTTTGGTGCGTGTATACTTCTCCTGTTGTAATGCCAAATTTTGTCGAATTGAACTCACCACCTGCTCCCTTTTATTTAGTGATTCCTTCAACTTGTCAATTTCCAAATTGACCTCCTCCATAGATCTTTGGACATTCACACTGTCAAGATCGGACTTCTCCAGCTGTATGATTGACAACCTCCGATCTTTTATCAACCCTTCTAAACGCATCAAGTTTCTTGAGTACTGCTCACGCTCACTCACCAAGCGCTCTAGAACCATTCGCAATCTTTTGGCCTCATTATTGGCTTGCGATTGAGCTAATTCTAGATCATCCATACTTTGTGCTTCACCTCCAAACATTGAAAGTTCCATATTTAAGCTTTCCAGTTGTTTCTCGAGAGAGTCTTTTTCATGAAGTAATCTTGAGATCTCTTCCACAGTTGGCAAGAGCTTTTCAAGTGCCCCTTTGGAGGTTGCTTGCTCTTCAAGAGATGTTTTTTGATTCTCGAGCAACGATTGCACCATTGATTTTTCTCTCTCAGAGGATTCTATAACTTTGGCCATCTCGGCATGCTGGGTTTTTAAACTTTCATAACGCTCAACTTTAGTAACAATCTCTTTCAAACTGTCGAGTTTCTCCTTTGCTGAATTCAATGCTTCTTCAGCAGAAGTGTTACTCTCTAAAACTTCTGTTTGTTTGGATAACAATTCAAGAACTTTGCTTTTCTGTTCAGCAGCTTCGAATTCACGGTGGCATAACAGACAAGCATTCTTGTGATTGAGAAGATCGATTGCCCGCTTATTAAAACTAATACAATACTCCCGGACTTTGAAGCCACCATCAAAATCGCTATATTCGTACTCTGCATTTTCCAGAACAGTGCTGAACTGCGAGATCGGCGTGTCTTTGAGAACTTTGACAATATCCTTGTGCAGAGTCTCCAGCTCTTCTTGCGCTCTGAGCTGTGCTTGAGTATTATTTTTGTGATCAGTGACTATATTCGCCAACTTGGCAGATATCTCGTCATATTTCTCCCGTCTGGATATAAACTCATGTTCAATTTCGTTGTATTTTGATTTAAATTCATTAATGTTTTCCGTCCCCAGTTTATCGTGAGCAGCGCGCAATTTTTGCTCCAAGGTAGTTAGTGACTTCTTTGTATAAAACACTTTAGCCATAGTTTCTGACTGTCTGCTCGCCTGACCGACTTTTCTCATAAATTCGTCCTGTTCAAATTCCAATTGGCGTAGCTGTCTCTCTGTCTGGGTGATTTTATCATTTATCGTAGCCAAAGACCCGGACTTTCGAAACAGGTCCAGCTCTTTTTCTTGTTCATGCAATTGAAATCTTTCTTCTTCAAGCTTAAGTTGGTTGGAGCTTGAAAGCGATAGAATTTGTTCGTACTTGTCCCTTTTAGCTGTGAGAGTATCGATGTCTTTCCTCACGTATTCGGAATGCTGCATTTCCTTCGACAGTTCTTCTTTCAAGGTAACCACATCAAAATCTATATCTTCTAGAGTGGCTTTCAAAGTGGACGAATTGTCTTCATATCGGGCTTCTAATTCTTGGAGTCTGTTTTTGTCAAACTGTTGCTCGAGTTCCTGTTTATCTCGTTTGTTTGATTCGAACTGTTCAAAAAGTCCACGAATCCGGCCTTCCTCCAGAACACTAGTGTTGTACTCCTCTCTCTTAACAGCTAACTGTGAAGTTCTTGTTTGCAGCTCGGTTTTCATGTTCTCAACCGCAGCCTTTTTGCCGACTAGCGAATTGGCAAAATTATCCAGTTCCTGCTGGATTTCCTCAGCAGACATATTCACAGGCTTTGTAGTACTCTTGATGATGTTCATTTGTTGTTCTGTGCTGGACTGCTGCTGCCTCAAAAACTCAATTCTATTTATTGTCTTCTCATAGTCCTGATTTGAGGTAAAAAGTCGTTCTGCCTCGGTATTAACTTGCTCAATCTCAACAGAAAGAGTCTCTGATTCCGCATTGAGACGATCGACTTGCTTATTGAGCTCCAGGATCTGCTGCTCTTTGTGATGAGCCCTGTTTCTATCGTTACGCAAATGTTCGACTGTGTTGTTGATCAACTTGATTTCGCTGTTCATTTCCTTCTGGAGAACTTTGAAGGTCTCGAGGACTTTCATGAACTTGACAGAGTCAAAGATCTCGTCAAACTTCTTTTTCAAATTGGCCGAATCACTAATGGGCCACAAACTCTCGTCTTGATGACAGAAGATCACATAATTTAGAACCGCGCGAGAAACACCCAATTGGAGCGGAACAGTCATCTCGATATCGGCCATCTTGGAGGTGACTGTCTGTTTTTCGCCGTTGTGGATCGCAACAAGCTGATTTTCGCGTGTCTTGAAACTGGTGCCCTTGGTGCGAGAGTTTTTGAACGCAGCCAGCGACTTCGTCAGCACCATGTTTGTTCTATTCACGTTCTGAAACGCGAGTTTCACCTGCGCCTTTGTCTCTGTAGTGCCTGTCATGTCTGGATCGTTGACAAATGCCCCGTTTTTCGAATTTGGAGGGAGATCTCCCGTGGTGGCGTACCTCAGGGCCTCAATGATGGTGGTTTTGCCCGACCCATTGGCCCCAACAATTAAGGTGAGTGGCTTGTCAAACTGGATGGTTTCGTGGGTGTCGGCACTGAATGACCGCACCCCAGACACGGACAGTTTGTAGATGCTAGCCATGGAAACAAGAAAACTTACATAAGCGGAAGTAAAAAAATTTCTTATATGAAAACTTGGTCATTTTTTGGGGGAAGAACGAAGCATAAGTTATTCAATAGTATTCATTTGCCCAAAGTGTTCATGACGACGTGGATCCAGCCCGAAGAAGTAAAGCCTACAGGCTTAACTCTTTACAACACGCTCACGCGGTCGAAGGTGCCCTTCATTCCAGTGTCCAACGACGAGGTTACATGGTACAGCTGTGGACCCACAGTGTATAATTCCAGTCACATGGGTCATGCCCGTAATTATGTGACCATCGACATCAATCGCAGAATTATGCAGGATTATTTTGGATACAACGTCAAATTTGTACAAAACGTTACAGACATTGACGACAAGATCATCATTCAGGCTAGACAGGAGTATCTTTTTGACAAGTTCAAACAGGAACATGCAGAGGTTACCGAGGAGTTGAGACAAATTGTGAGGGACGCCTTGAAGATCTACACAGCCAAAAATGTGACTGAATTCGATGGATCCGTGGGTTTTGTTTCGTGGGCCAAGACCCTAGATCTTGCGACCCTGGGACTACAAAAGCCCAAACTTCCTATGCATGTCAAGGCCTGCGTTTCTGCTTATGAGACTGTGGAAACAGAACAGGACGTGGAAGTCTTCATGTCCAAGACTAAGGACATCTTAGTTCCAAAACTTGACTCGGAGCTGGGACACACTGTTAGCGACCCAGAGATTTTCAAAGCTTGTACCTCATACTGGGAACGCAAGTTTGACGAAGATATGGCTGCTTTGAATGTTTTACCACCAACAGTGATCACCAGAGTGTCCGAATATGTTCCTGAGATTGTGGAGTTTGTCCAACAGATCGTGAATAAAGGCTATGCCTACGCCACGAACGATGGATCTGTGTATTTCAATGTTGCCAAATTCGACAACGACCCTTCGCACGAGTATGCCAAATTGCAACCATGGTCCAAGGGAAATAAGGAGCTGATTGAGGACGGAGAAGGGTCTCTTTCTGCTGCCAACGGAAAACAAAGCTCGTCAGACTTTGCTCTGTGGAAGGCTTCCAAGGTTGGAGAGCCTTCTTGGCCCTCTCCATGGGGACAGGGACGTCCGGGATGGCACATTGAATGTTCTGTGATGGCTGCGGACTTTGTTGGCGACAAGCTCGACATACACTCGGGAGGAATTGATTTGGCATTCCCTCATCACGACAACGAGCTTGCTCAATCGGAAGCACATTATGATTGTGAGCAATGGGTCAACTATTTCCTTCACACAGGTCATCTGCACATTGAGGGCCAGAAAATGTCTAAATCGCTGAAAAACTTCATCACTATTGAGGAGGCCTTGCAGAGGTTTTCTGCTAGACAGCTGCGTTTGTGCTTTGGTCTGGTCCAATGGAACAACCCTCTTGACTTCAAAGACAGCTTGTTGAACGAGGTGAGATCTATGGAATCGTCGTTGAGCAAGTTTTTCAAGAACGTTCGGGCTTTGAAGGCAGACAACGATCACAGGTTAAACTCCGGTGAGATCATTTCCAAGAAATACGGCCAGCACGAGAAAAAGCTGATGGCTGACATTGCAGCATGCAAAAAGAGCGTGCATGCAGCTTTCTGTGACAATCTTGCCACACCTCTAGCCCTGAGGGCAGTCATGGAACTCGTCAACAACTCCAACACGTACATAAGCAACGCTGGAGCTTCGTTGAGGATTGAGGTGCTGATTCAAAGTGCCAACTACATCACCAAGTTCCTTTCGATTCTTGGGTTTGATACCAGGAAAGATGGTCTGGGATGGGAGGACGAGACCAAAACGCAGAGCACAGGCAATTTGGAGGAGCAGGTGATGCCGTACTTGAAGGTGCTCTCTCAATTCCGGGATCTTGTGCGCAGCTCGGCCATTGCTAAGGCCGATTACAAGGTGTTTTTGGATGCCACAGATACGCTGAGAGACAAGGACCTACTAAATCTGAATGTTTCTCTGGACGACCGTGCTGGTCAGGGTGCACTGATTAAATTCCTAAACGAGTCCGAGAAGCAGGAGCTCATCAAGCAGCAACAGGAGAAAGAGCAACAATTGCTGGAGAAAGAGAGACGCAGAGTTGAGCAGCTGAGACTCAAGGAGGAGAAAGAAAAGGAGCGACTAGCCAAGGCCAAGATTGATCCGAAGGAGATGTTCATGAGTGAAGAATACAAAAAAATTTACGAGGAGTGGGATGAAAACGGACTTCCTTCCAAGCTGGTTGGAGGCGAGGAGGTGACCAAAAGTGCAAAGAAGAAGCTTGCCAAATTGCAAGAGCAACAGCGCAAGTTGTTTGAGGCTAATAGAAATGCTTAATGTATGCAGTAATACTGAACAAATTTTTGTCCGACCGGGCTGAGCGTATTACGTAATTAACGGCTAGACAGGCTGTTTTTCCCAAGTCCGGTTCCCGAGACAAAAAACGTAAGTTGCGGGGACAAGGAAGCATGACAGCAAAGGTTCCAAGACCCAGTACTGTAATGGCAATGTAGGCGGCAACGTTGCTGGCTAGGGAATCTGGAAGGGGCCAGCACTACGTCATCAAAGAAAGCAAATCCCCACATGATTCATGAATCATCTGAGCGAAAGTGGTCCGGTGACCGTAGTGGTGCCATTTCCCAAAAAGAAAAAACCGGGGTTTATGCAATAACCTTGAAGGTGGGGATTAGGCTAAAATAGTCATGAGATGGCCCCCGGTAAATGATAGCTGATAGGGTGAGATGTGGAGCCACTTGGAATTCCGCAAAGTCGTGTGAGTGTGCGTGTCAGGAGAGACAATACGCGATGGGCCCTCTGCTATGCGGCCATGCTGGTACGAAAAAATCCTGCACCCCATTTGTTTGCCGCCGTAAAAAAACGGAAAGGAGATTTGCGCATGATATTTCCTGCCAAACATCCGACACGGACCAGCGCGGACTAGCAACTAAAGCCAATCAGAGCAAGACAATACGCAACATTGGATATTGTACAGTGAGGCCCAGCAAGCTGCCGCGCACGTTAGAGCATTCAGAGGCCGCGCATCTGTCCCCAATAAGGAAACAATTCTGCTCTCCGGACTTACGGACATCGGAGTTCCCCTCTCACTCCACGCACCCCATGTTGTCCCTCCGAATTTTATGGGTGCAGTTCCGTGGGGAATCGATGCAAGCGACTTGGGTGGTTTTCCAGCCTATAAATCTCACGCATTTCCGTCTCTTGCAAATTTATGTCTATTTACAACTACGTGAAATCCAAAGTCCCGATAACGGATCTATCTAATTACTCGTTAGCTCTTAACGATAACATCCCCACCTACAAGGCTTCTCTGCCTCGTGGAGAACGTATTGCTCTTCCGTCTCTTTCTAAATTGGCGCTCCCCAGTCATGAGCCTCGGCTCGACATCAGGAAGCCCCTAACCAAATTCGACCTGCTCATCCAAACAGCATCAATGCACAATATCGAGCCTTCCCCGTCCACTTCGGCTTCCACAAATTACGTCTTAGCTCCCAAACCTTCGCAAACATCCCCGAAACTCGAGATCTCCAACCTCATCATCCGAACCACGCCCAAGAACAGTCCCGCACCCGCATCACTCCCCGAACCATCGACCGCTGCTGTGGCCGAGAAACCCCAAGCCGCAACATCTGCAACGATCCCAACTCCGTCCCCGCCGCCGTTAGCGGAACAGAACGCCATCAAGCTTGCTTCTCCTTCAACCGCTTCCAAAAGACAAAGGTCCGGACCATCGTGCGACTGCTGCCGTACGCGCAAGATCAAATGCGACTCGGAAATATACGTCTTGGCCGAGTTGCCAAAATCAGTCACTAAAGTTGATACTCATGTATCGGAAATAGCCAACTGCAAGTTCCTGTACGAGGATACCCAAGGCTACCAATACTTCGAAATCGACACAATCCAATACCAAAACCAGCGGTTCAACAGCAAGCTCAGCCAGTTTAAATACCTCAAGTTCAAGCCATGTTCGGCCTGCTCTGTGAAAAAACTATTATGTTCCTTCTCGAAGGGCTTTACACGCAACGATATTATTAAGTTCAACAAGTCGGAACGCATGAATCAAAGTCCAGTCAAGGACGAGGTGCTAGGAGAGCCATCTTTTCCAATAGTGCTCGGATCGAACTATGGCAAGCATCCGAAAAAGACGTCATGCAGCACTTGTCGCTTCAAAAAAATCAAGTGTATCAAACCCGAAAACAGCTCATCCTCCAACTGTCTCAGTTGTTCCAAAAAACATCTGGAATGTGCCTATGTGTAGTCGAACACATTGCACCACTACATAGACTGTGTATCTTCTAACGATAATGAACATGCGTAAGTTTTAATTAATTACTGGTGTCCTGGCCGTTTGCTGGACTCGGCTTGAAGATTTTGGGCATCGGAGGAGGAGCCATTTTCGGCGGAGGAACCATTTTTGGCGGAGGAGGAGGAGCCAACATTGAGGAACCGGGCACAGAGTTGAAGCTCATTCCCGGTGGAGCGGTGATAGTTGGCGGAGGAGCAGGTGAAGCAGCCACAGACGGCGCCGTAGCGACGTGCGTCTGCTCCGTAACCGCAGGACCTGGCCACTCCAGTTTCTGTCTTTTGACTTCTGACTCCTCGTATCTTTCGGTATCTCCTGTGAGGTCGCGCATCATCATGTCAAGGTCCCTGTCGTGCCTTGCGGTCTCTTCCAAGTTGGCCCTGCAGTCGCGGGCCAAATGGCCCATATTTCCACAACGAGAACACACCACTGACTGAACGAAGTTTTGTTTGTCAAGGTTTGGACATTCGTACCTTTTATGGCCCTTTTCTCCACAGTTCAAACAGATCTTCTCTTCCGAAACACGCAAGGTACCGTTTAAAATAGCCAGTTGCTTGAGTTGATCACGTTTATGTTCATTTTGCCCTTCAGGAGACGCAATCGCGCCCTGGATGATTTCTTTGCAAAGCTTCATCGCCTTCTGTATCTTTTCCTCTGTGTCTGCCGTAATAAGACAGTGTAAGTCGTCATCTAGATTCACTTGGTCGGTGCGCATCAAGGCTGTATTTTTACCTTCTTTAACAGACCCGCGACCGCGAATCCCAATCTTGGCGCCACTTTTCTCCTGGATTCTTTTCAACGTGTGGCCTCTTGGGCCCATGAGCAATCCAATGAAATTAATTTCAGGATGATCCCTGGCTGGAATATATAATTTGTCACTAGTTTTTGATGGTCTTCTGAAATCTGGAGGAGGACGGAAATCGGGGATACTTCGCAGCGCAGTTTCTATCAAACGACCTCTTTCCGCCTCAAACCGCTTTTTATAGCGTTGCTCGCGAGTGTTGGTTCTTTTTCCGCTGGCATCGTAAACCGGAGGCGGCGATGGAGACCTCGTTCTCGTAGGAGGAACAAACGAATCGTGTTGGATCATTCTGTTAATCTCCTCGATACGGACCATCATTTGCACCGCATCTATTTGTTCGGGGGTCAACGACCTATCTAGAACAGTAGACACCTGAAATCCATCGAACCGCGCTCTTCTTTGTGGATTACCAGAGAACATTAATAATTGAATAAAATATTATTTTTTCCTCAATAATTATTTCTCCCTGTTTTAATTTCACCAAATGGCCCCTCTCCAGCAAATATCCAGAGAAGGAGGCCCGAATAAATGTTTTGGGTATTTCCAGAAAGCCCTTGAGTGCATGACGAGCTCTGCTGTTGCAGACAAAAATCAATGCGTGCCTCTGAGACAAGATTATGTTGAGTGTCGCAAACACAAGCTGGAACACTACAAGATGCTGATTGTGGAGAAGCACCTGGAGGACCGCGATGATTTGAATTTAGATGACATAGGAGCTCCGTATCTCAAAAGAAGAGAGCTACTTACGCCGAAGGTGCTGGGTCTTCCAGATGGACACGATAAACCAATTCTGGTTCACAAAATTTAATTTGTGAGGGGAAGCACCAGCGAGAATCGACTTATATCTATTTATTTTTTATACTCAACTTATTTATTTATTCAATCTCGTAATGTTTAAACATCTCCATCAGTCTCACTTTCACCAATGCTCTCACTCAAGCCGGCCAAATTGTCCTCTTCCTCAGAATCCGCCTCCACTATGTTATAATCGTAATTCGTTTCCTGCGCTTTCGTTCCTATCACATTGGCCTTGAATTTAGTTTCGTCGTCGTTTTTCTCAGCGTCGTCTTTTTCGTAGAATTCGATCTTGAGCTCGTGCACAATGTCAAAACACTCTGCCAGCAAAGCATTGAGTGTTCCTTGTCCTTCTGGTATTTGTTCATTGATCATGAATTTTCCGTCTTCCCGCATGTTGTCCACCGAAGCCAGCTTCATTTGGTAGGGATACAATTCTCTGATCGACGAAACCCCGCCCATACGCTTAAGATCTAGCAGACATTTGCGGACAGTTGTCAGCTGGTTGTGGAGAGGTTGCAGACTTTCGCTGACCGGCTCAGAACTCTCCAGCAGCTTATAGATAATAGCATAGCAGCGTCTGAGCAGATACAACAGAACAGCTTGGCCTCGCAGTTCCTTTTTCTCGAAAAACCCATCAACACGAAGTGCATCAATCTGGTTAAGATCCCGCTGGTAATTGAAGATGTCCGTAGTACGCAACACCCATCTCCTGGTAACCAAAAGGTTTTCCAAAGTAGACTTGAGTTTTTCCAATTTATGGTATATTTCAAGCAGCTCTGGACTAACCATATCCTGTCCAATTTTCATGTCCTGAATCAAATAGTGACAGTCATCAATCAAACCTTTGAGAAGACCCTCACCGCGTGGATGTTCTTCTTTGGAAAACTCAATCTCGCAGATTAACTGAATTTGCTCCAGTTGCCCCTCAAACACCTTGAGGTCCTTCCGGTCAACAGGTTCCTCGCTGGTGATCGATTCCAAGATGCGGTATTTCAAAGAGATGAGCTTGTCCATTATTTTTTGCACATTGTCCGGCAATTGGTCGATGGTGTTCTCCAGCATCTTGTACTCTCTGTTTGACTGCTCCAGCTTGCTTTTCAACAAGTTCAGCTCCTCAGGAGATGTGGTTTCGTCCTGACTGATAATATTAGCGATATCATCCAGTCTTTCTCTTATGGGCTTGAGGTCTTGGTGGGTAAAAATCTCATTTTCATTTAGATGCTCCAGCAGACGTTGAACAGTCGACAAAGATGCGTAAGTAGCCGGCGCGGTATTTTTCAGTCCACAAGTGACAAAACAGAGACTCAGGAGCTGGAAAATCTCATCCACAAGAACGTCGACCTTGTTAGGCAGCTCCAATTCAGAGTCCGTGGAGGTGGGCCGAATCGCCCGCAGATGTTTCATTTTCTCCAGAACCTGTTCATAAATCTCGCCGATGTTCTTCGAATTCATGTACGTCTTGTGGTCCCTCTTTATTGTCGAGAGCCGCTGTCTGATTGCAGTCAGCTCGTCATATACGACTTGCTCATTTGGCGGAACGGTAGTATGCATCATTAAAAATGATTATATAAAGCCTGAGTTTTTTTCACGCAAATCTAGAACATGCGTCGATCGTCCCCAAACACGCTCGCGTCCCATTCCTTTTTCGTCTCCTTTAAAAACTTTTCTCAAACATTGGTCTCCTTACTACGATCAACCTCGACCGGATACCCTCGTTTATTCATTTATCGCGCACGCGCGAGTCGGCCCTTCGTTAACCCATGAAGTTACACAACACGCTTATTTTTGCACTGATACCCATCACCGCACGGGCTCTTACAAGCCTCGGGTGTTATTCAAGCATCCCTGACTCTTTCGTTTCACAAGGAACCTATCAATATCAGACCAGTTCTCACTGTTCGGGCCTTTGTAAGGCTTACGACTACATAGCACTCACAGACGGTAACGAATGTTACTGTGGAGACGAGAAACCTACGTCGACTACCTCGTCGGATAGCTGCGACTCCACCTGTGCAGGTTATGGTACCGAATTTTGCGGTGGTCAAGACTCGTACAGTGTCTACGGCCAGGACGGCGAAGACGTGTACATCCAGTCGTCAAGCGCAAGTTCCGAGAGTACCAGCTCGCAGGAGTCAACCTCTTCGACTGCCAGCACCTCAACATCGGGAACGTCGTCTACTATCGCTGCAGATGTTTCCTCGACAGCAACAACCACGTCATCTTCACTAGTGGACACTACATCTTCATCTTCATCTTCGTCCTCTACGACATCGACATCGAGCTCTTCGCAAACCGTCATGGATACCGTGATTACATCCACGATGAGTGACAACGGCTCCAAACAAACCACTGTCGTGTATGTGACGCAGACCACGGGGGCAGCGTCTACATCCGCGTCAGCATCTGCCTCAGCCAGCTCCAGCTCCAGCAATTCCAAGTCGTCGAATAATGGCGCCATCATAGGAGGAGCTGTTGGAGGTGCAGTGGGCGCCTCAGCAATAATCGGATTGGTTATATTCTTCTATTTCAAGAGACGCCGTGATAACAACCTTGACGCAGGAGTCGATGACCTGGCCTACGAAGAGGCTTTGAAGTCAAATCGCGACCCATTCGCTTCTGTTGAGGACGACATGTATTCTTCCGATAACTCGCACACGGGCTCGGGACGAATAATGCTGGGGCGCAGACGTTTGAGCGAAGGCTCTTTAGCCGATGCCGCAGATTACTACAAAAAAGTGTTGAAGGTTGCCAACCCTGACGATGACAAAAACTAACCTAGTCGGTAACCTCAATATATTGATTAAGCTTTTTATAAGTATTTGTATGGGTTCATAATCCCTTGCGGGTCGAACTTGGTCTTGATGTCTTTCATGAGACTGATTTCCACCTCAGACTTCGAATACCCGATGTAGTTTTTCTTCTGGAAGCCCAATCCGTGTTCCGCAGAGATGGATCCTTGGTGGTCGCTCACCCACTGGTACACGAACGGCTCCAGACACTTCTCCACTTCCTTGTTATATTCTCTGACAACCACGTTGACGTGCAGGTTTCCGTCTCCGATGTGTCCATAACCAACAACGTCCACCACAGGCTTGGAGGCGTCTTCTTTAGATAGCAGACCGTGCTCGTCCAATCTTGTTCTGAGCACCTCGATAAGGCCGTACATCACTGGCAGAGGCAGCGAAACGTCGTACTTGTACACTCCGCCGTCGATGGTTGAGGCCTCACTAATACCTTCTCTCCAGTTCCACAGGGTTCTGAGCTGGGTCTCGTCTTGCGAAACCACTCCATCAGCAACAACACCCTCCTCCATGATAGACTCCAGGAATGTTTCAAGCTTAGCATCGTCGTGCTCCTTGCACGATCCTGAGGTCTCAATCAGAACGTAGAACGGATACTCAGGAACGTCAACATCTGGGTCATCTTGGGCCAGAGGATGGTCGGATTTCAAGAACTTTTTGTTCTGCCACTGAGACTGTCTATCCATAAACTCAAAAGCAGACAGAACTTCACACAGCTCCGACTTCGCTCTCTTAAAAGTCTCCTGCACAGCATCGTAGGATTCAAGTCCCAAAAATGCAATGTTGACGGCCTTAGGACGGGAAGGACACAAAATAGAAACTCCAGTGATGACACCCAGTGTACCCTCAGAACCAATAAATAACTGCTTCAAATCGTAACCTGTGTTGTCCTTTCTCAGGGCGTGCATGCTGTCGTAGATGGTTCCGTCTGGCAGAACAACTTCCAGTCCAAGAACAGAACCGTGCAACGAGCCATATCTCAGCAGACGCAGACCTCCGGCATTCGCAGCAACGTTTCCACCAATGTGGCAGGAGCCCTTGGCTCCCAGATCGAGTGGAAAAATGTAACCTTTTTCAGCAAGGAAGTTGTCAGCATTCTCCAAGATCAGACCTGCGTCTGCCTTCAAAATACCTGAAGTCGAGTCAAAAGAACGGATCTTGTTCATGCTGCTCAAAGAAAGCACGATCTCATCAAAAACAGGAACTGAGCCTCCCACAAGTCCGGTGTTACCACCCTGGGGAACCAGAGCCAACTTGTGCTCGTGACAGTATTTCACAATCTCGGACACTTGCTCGGTCGTTTTTGGCTTCACACAAACGGTCGACTGACCACGATATTTGCGCATCTGATCCTCGTTGAAGAACAGCATATCATCCTTGTCAGTAATTACCGAAGAGTCACCAACCACAGATTTGAAAAATTCAATCGATTTAGGAGTGATGCTACCAAAATCCAGACGTTTGACCTGCGGATACGACTCTGCGGTCAAACGAACATTCGAGGAATACCTCACAGAGCAACGCAAGGCCCCTGAAACGCCGAGTTGCGAGACTCTTTGAAACATCGAAATGGTAATTATTAATTCTCGAAATTACTTTTACTTGGATCTGTTTGGTGAAAGCGGCGGAAAAAACCGATCAGGAAACTGACATAAGCGATGATATCAGCACTTCCAGGTTGGGACTGGGGCGATGACCATTGCAGCACGGGGCCGGAGTTTTTGTTGTTCCCGGGGCGCAGGAGGTTTAGCACGCGGTTCACACGGATAGACAGCACGGTTGATACTGTTTTTTGCCCACATGGCCGGGAAAAGATAAGCGACTCGATGCACCGTTTCCCCGTGCTTTTTGGGCTGTCTTTCTTTTGCTGTTGAGTCATCCCGGGGAAATGGAACATGGTGGCAACCATGTAATTTATACTACATTACTTGGACCGTTGTTCGAGTTTCTACAAAGTGCGAGACCAAGACATTAGCATATTGCAACGCACCTAACTTTCCTGTTCATTTATATTTAATTTTGTTCCCAAGAGCAAAAAATCGTGACCCTCTCGGAGTACCACAGCCAGCCAGGGATTGAAAAAATTTAGGGCGAGATAAGAGGGGAACTAAAAAAGTAAGAACAAGAGTGTTTGGACCATAATTCGCACAACATGGTGGAGGGTGTCGATAATAGTTGGGGGCTTCGTATGGGTACTGGAACAGGCACCACGGTGAGCTCGCTCACTTCTTCGAAGTTGAATTCTCCGATGGTGATGTCCAGGGCCAATTCTTCCTCAGCCCTGACGTCTGCGATATCCATACCAGGACAGACTGTTAACCTTCAAGTAGTGAACAGCAACACATCCGACTCGATACAAATGAACCTGTTGCCTTCCAAGAGCCAAAACGGGAGCGAGGCCTTAAAGCTGGCCATCATATGTGTTGGACTCCCAGCCACAGGCAAATCATACATCACCAAGAAACTACAGCGATATCTCAACTGGATGCAGTACAACACAAGAATCTTCAACGTGGGAAATACTCGACGTCAGATGAATGCCAAACCGAGCGGATACCCTGTGCAAGGTCCTACGTTGGATAAAACCACACATGACGCCAATTTTTTTGACCATTCGAATACAGATAATTTTCATAAGAGAGAACAGTGGGCACGCGAGACACTGGACGATCTCATCAGCTTTCTGTTCGACGATCAGGGTAACGTGGGTATTTTCGATGCAACAAACACAACAAAGGCACGGAGATCATGGATCATTCAGACTATAAACAACAGAACTAATGGGGCTGTGAAAATCTTATTCCTCGAGAGCATTTGCACGGATCAAGCACTTATAGAAAAAAACATTCGTCTCAAGCTCAGTGGACCTGATTATAGAGACATGGATCGGACTTTGGCCTTGGAGGATTTTAGAAATCGACTAAAAAACTATCAAGTGGTGTATGAGACCATCGATGAAGAAGAAGAAATTGAAAACGAAGTTTACGACATCCAGTATGTCAAGATCATCAATGCTGGCAAGAAACTCATATCATACAACATCAGTGGATATCTTTCTTCACAATGTGTTTTTTTCCTGCTGAACTTCAATTTGTCAGACAGACAGATTTGGCTCACAGTCAATGGTGAGTCTGAGTTTAACGAGCAGAATAAAAAAGGTGGAGACTCGTGTCTTACTAAAAAGGGAGATTCATTTGCTAAAGCTCTACCTAAATTCATTTGCAAAAAGCGCCAGGAATTCAAATTACGCCATCTCAACAAGGAATATGTTAACGATGAATTTTCATTCCACAGTAAACCTCAACACGAACAAGAATTCAACGTTTGGACTTCGAATATGAAAAGAACAGTTCAAACCGCTTCATATTTCCCCCAGGAGGAGGAAGAAGGCGATTTCCATTTCAAGTCATTCCGCATGTTGAACGATCTCGGATGCGGTTCGCTGGACTCTATCTCGGAAAATGATTTCAGGACCATGTATGCAGACGAATACCACTCACAAATGGCAGACAAATTATCATACAGATATCCTGGACTTGGTGGGGAATCATATCTGGATGTGATCTCTAGACTCCGCCCAATGATAATAGAATTGGAGCGCCTTCGCGACAATGTGCTGATCATCTCGCACAGAGTGATTACCAGAGTGTTGCTTTGCTATTTCATGAATCTGAATAAAGAAATGCTAACCGAACTAGATGTTCAGCATGGTTACGTCTATTGTGTGGAGCCAAAGCCTTACGGTTTAGATCTTAAGATTTGGCAATACGATGAGATGACGGACGACTTTTACGAGGTTGACGAAATTGAACTTATGCAGAAAAAGAGAAAGCGTGGTTCTATATCCATCGGCAGCAATTTTAGACCGATCTTCAAAAAAGTCGTTTCTCCTGACTCATCAGTGAGTTCTTCTGAGTATTCAAGCAGCTCCGAGGATGAGGACGATCACTCCACTCGCTGTCTACCAAAGCTACACAGACTTGCTACGGAATCGGAAGCATACGAGTTTTTGAAACTGTGTTCTGACACTATGTCTGAAGATGCAGATACCGTGATTATGGATGAAAAGCCGCGCCAGGAATCAGATATTGGAGCTCAGGTGGATGAGATACTAAAAAACAAGAAACTAGTTGACCTTTTGAGACAGAAGTTAGATTCTGTTTCTTTATAGATTTTAAATAGGATTTAGCTTTGGTTTATTGTTGCAATTAAGCAAAATTAAGCATAGTAATAGTAGGGACGTTAATCTATTATCAGTGCCAAACAAAAAAATAAATCAAAAACCGATTTATATATATTAATTATGAACAACTGGATGGACGTCGGTGCCACTTTGTCCCAATTTCAAAGCGAAAATGGGGAGAAAGAAATTCTAGAACTTCACGAAAGTGCCATTGGAATTGGATTGACAGATCCAGATCAGGTCCATCGATTTTACGAAGAGGAGTCAGATCCAAAAATTCTGGAGTCCAAGCCGTGGGTGCAAGATCCTCACTACTTCCACACAATACACGTAAGCACTCTTGCTCTGATGAAAATGAGTATCCATGCGCGCTCAGGTGGATCCATAGAAATCATGGGGATGATGACGGGCAAGGTGTTTGATGGCATTTTGGTTGTCATGGACAGCTATCCATTGCCCGTCCAAGGTACTGAAAGTCGGGTGAATCCACTTAACGAGGCTTATGAATTTATGTTGCAGTACTTGGAGCAGCAAAAGAGACAGAAGAACCGCTCTGAAAATATAATAGGTTGGTACCATTCGCATCCTGGATTTGGCTGTTGGTTATCAGGAATTGACGTCAAAACCCAGGAATTGAATCAGGGATTTCAGGATCCATATGTGGCTGTGGTGATCGACCCTGAGCAATCTCTCAAACAGGGCTATATTGACATTGGAGCGTTTAGAACGTACTATGCAGACCATACGGTGGACCAAGAAAAACATAAGTTGCAGTTGGAATCTACCAGCATTTCGTCTTCTAAACTGAAGGATTTTGGTCATCATGCAGACAAGTACTATTCATTAAAGGTGAAAATATACAGATCAGAAAGCGACAAGAACCTTTTGGACGGACTGAACTCCAGGTTTTGGTATAAGGAGTTTGCTTCAGGGCCCCAGCCAGATCTGAGAGCCGAAACAAAAAAAATCAATGACATTACACAGGCTCTACAACACCTCAATTCCACTTCCAAAAGTGCGGCAGCACCAAGCTCGGCCAATTCCATAGGAGCTCCAGAATTTCGCCTCCAGAACGCTGAATCGAACAAGTCTTGCAAAACGCAGGAACACGCCAAACGGATAGGAAGCATGTTTGGTGCTCTGTCCCTTGTCGAATACGAACGCATGATTAAAAACGAAGTCGGGAAGTTCAAAAAGTAAACATTTATTGCTCTTCTTGGTATTTACGGATCTCGTCTTTGCTTGCCTGGGCTGCTTTCACTAAGTTATGAAAGGTTGCGGCTAGCGTGTCGCTCTTCAATTTTTGAGTATCACTTGACTTCTTAATTTCCATCTTGTTGAAATTCTCCATGAGCTGCGAGTCTGTGGAATTCCCGTGAAATATGAAATCCTCATCTCCATCCTCAAAACTCGAATCGGTGTCTTCGCGGAGCTGGCGCAGTTTCTTGAGCTTGTTCTGAATAATAACCAATCTGACCACTTTGCGCAACTTGTCTTGGGCGTTGAAGCCTTCTTGGATGTTTCCAATGATATTGGCTTCGTTGCGAGGCTCTTGCTTGGCGAGGTAAGTTTGAATCCATGGGTGTTGCAGCAACTGTGATGCACTTGGTCTGCGACGGTTATCTATATCCAGACTTTTGAGAATAAAATCCTTTGCATCTTCCGAAATGTGCTGCCAATATTTCTGATGGAATACCACGAAATTATTGCTACGCACCTCATCCAGAAAGTCCTCCGGTGTCTCGGCTCTTATTGGTGAGTAACCCCCAATTAGTATAAACGTCACCACTCCCAATGACCAGATATCGCACGACTTGGTGTATCCGCCTTTCCCGAGCCCATATAGTTCCCCATAACCCTCTGAAGCGTATATTTCTGGCGCAATGTAACCGTAAGACCCGGCAACGCCTGTGATTTTTTCCTTATTTTCGGGATCAAGCTGTCTTGAAACTCCGAAATCAGCCAAGACAACGGGCGACTGGTCATCGGGCGTCAAGTACAACACATTTTCGGGCTTAATATCCCGGTGCACAATCTCGTGCTTGTGGAGATATTCAATGGCTGTCAATAATTGGTAGATAATGTTACAAGCGTCAGATTCGGTATACGAGGTTTTCTGAATTAGTCTTTCAAAAAGTTCTCCTCCGGTGGCCAATTGAGTAACAATGTAGAAGTTGTGCTTTGTCTCAAACCAGTCAACAAGCCCCACAATATGTGGGTGATGGATAGTTTCCAGTAGCTTGATTTCGCGCAGCACAACATCCAAATGACCCTTAAGTCGCGACTTCAAGATGATCTTCACTGCCACTTGTTCACCAGTTTTCTTCACCACAGCCTTTCGCACAGTTCCGAAGGAACCGGCACCAAGCGTCTCCAGAAATGTGTACTGTTTTTTCTTTTCAGATAAGGGGAACTTGTCGAAGAACTTGTCCATTGCCAATTAATTTGAGTCTAAAAGAAATGAAGTATTTTTGGCAGCAGATATACGATGAAATTATTTGGCACACCTTCGCCCGGATAAGAAACACCTCAGTGGAAATATACTTTGTGCTGCACTTTTAAGTCAATATTGTTGGGCTTGTCTTTCTGCTTGCTGTCATCTTAATAAGCTGCGCCACAAATAAGCCTGATTATTAGCGACAATCTCGTTCTAAAAATTTTAAAATATAACTCACTATGGATTCCTTGATTTGTCGGTTTCAGTTTGAACGTGTCCTCACCTCAGACTCGCAGTTGAAGACAATAGCTTTACTGGGAACCATTGGCGAGGATAAAGCGATCATACAGCTTGAAAAAGCTCACTTTGATACCAATAAGCTACCTGTTCTTCCTGTGCAAGAAATTCGCGAGATAGCTTCCAATGATGTCTATCACTGGGCAATGGTTACCCTACAGCAATCAGTGGATGCGGATCCAGCTGCTAAGCTGAATATCATTTATCCTGCCACTGAGACGCATATTCGCAAGTTCGAAAAGCCGGTTTTGCATGTCGTCACAGAGACCCCGGAAGTGTACCAACAAATCGTGGTGCCATACATTCAAACCATGCGTGGAGACAGGATCAAGTGGGTGCGGAATATCCTCTACGAGGGGGCAGAGGCCGACCGTGTAGTCTTCAAGACCAAAGACTTCATAGTGATCCCCGACATGAAGTGGGATGGAACCACCATGGAGTCGCTGTATCTGTGCTGTATCGTTTATCGGGACGATATAGCGTCGATTAGAGATTTGAACGACTCTCACATAGATTATCTGGAAAACATACTGAGCACACTGAGAACAGAAATCCCGCAGCGCTACGCCATATCTGGTGATCAGCTGCGCATATTCGTACACTACCAGCCTTCCTACTACCATTTCCACATCCACGTGGTGAACGCAGAATACAGCGGTCTCGGACAGTCGATCATTGCAGGAAAAGCGATATTGCTCGAGGATGTGATAGACAATTTACGCTTCCTGGGCCCCCAAGGCTATATGCGCAGAACCTTGACCTACACAATCAACGAATCCCACAAGCTCTGGGAGCTAGGACTCAAAAAGTCCACCTAATATGGCCACAGTTCCGTCGTATAATATATGGTGCGAGGAGTATTCTAACAATACCAGTCTGTAGATAAATATTTGTATGTGGCGTAAACATAGACATAGGTGGTCAAACAACGCTTAGATTTATCCGAACTAATAACTTTGCTTGTCGATCTTAACCGACTATCTCGTATAGTGCAATGGGAAAGAAAGGGTATCACCAGCCAAATGTAAGTTTTTCGTTTAATATCGATTGCTAACTCCGCAGGAAATGTCCCAGGTGAACGATTTCATCTTTGGCACGGAGGGTTACCAAAATCTCCAGCAAGCTCCCTCGCTTCTTCGAACTTTGACAGGACTACGAAAAACAAATTCTGACCAGTCGTCACTAACGCTGGATAGTCAAAAAGTGATTGGAGCGTCATTTTCGCATCTCGATTTAATATCGTCAGAATCCCCAAAACGCACGGCGTCTCCAGACACCTATTCCCTGCACTCAAGCAGTTCAAACAAGTCTCCACGTGCAAGTTTGAATCTGCAGACTTCCAAATCCAAAAGGTTGTATGATTTGTCCAGACAGGTTGATGACGATGCCGACTGGAACGATGAGATCGATGATATAGCAACTCCGTCTCCACAGGATCCCAAGCCTCGATTTTACCCCGACATATCGGGACTTAAATTGCAGGACTCGCCTATCATTGGACCACCGAAGCAAAAGGTCGAGGAACAGTGTGAAGACACCTTATCGAAACAAGACCCAGCATACTATCTACGAAAAGATTACGAGAGAATTATGAAGGATCCGTTTTCTATTTTGGACGAACCCAACAACCAAGCGAAATACGAGAAAATTGTCAAGGCATTACAACAACAACCATTTGATATGAACGAGCTGCGCAAACATTGTTGGAGTGGCATTCCTGCAGCTTTGCGGCCACTGGTTTGGCAGGTTCTCTTGGGATATTTACCCGTAAACGAGGCTACTAGAACATCAGTTTTGAGCCGAAAACGTAAAGAGTATACCAACAGCATGACCCAGCTTTTCAGATCAGAAAAAGATCAGACGATGTGGCACCAAATTTCAATCGACATCCCCCGAACTAATCCAACGATCAAGTTGTACACTTTCCCGGCCACTCAGCGATCCTTAGAGAAAATATTATATTTATGGTCAGTGAGGCACCCGGCTAGTGGCTATGTGCAAGGTATCAATGATCTAGCTACTCCGTTCTACCAGATATTTTTGTCTGGGTATTTGCGTGAGGGTATAGACGTCGAAACGTTCAACACTAACCTGCTACCGCAGGAACTGGTCAATTGCATTGAAGCAGACACCTACTGGTGTCTCACCAAAGTCCTAGACACTATACAAGATAATTACATTCACGAACAACCCGGAATTATTCGTCAGGTGTCGGAACTTCGCAACCTAGTGAAAAGGGACGAACCTTATTTGGCGGAACATTTCGAAGAAGAGGGTATAGACTTCATTCAATTTTCCTTTAGATGGATGAATTGCATGTTGATGCGGGAACTCAAGCTGAGTCTCATCATAAGAATGTGGGATACTTATATTTCAAGCTATCCAACAGGGTTCAACCAGTTCCATGTCTACGTGTGCTGCGCTTTTCTCCGTAGATTCAGCGAGACGCTCCTAGACATGGACTTCCAGGATATGATAATGTACCTCCAGGATACGTCCAAAACCGACGACTGGACTGAGGCTGACGTTGAGATGATGCTCAGCGAAGCGTTTGTATGGCAGTCGCTCTACGAGAATGCTAGTGCGCATCTTCGAACATAATACAATTGTAACTCTAATCATTTAAATTATACAGTTATGAGTTTTGGCTACGCTTAGCACTCTCCAATAAGTTATCCAGCACCATGGCCACGGTCATCGGTCCCACTCCACCAGGCACGGGGGTAATTTTGGAAGCTTTCAATTTACACGACTCGAAATCCACATCTCCGCACATTCTTTGTCCACTTTTCTTGGAGGCATCAGGAACATAATTAGTACCCACGTCCACGATGACACAGCCTTCCTTGACTATGCCGCCGGTTATGAAATTGGCGCGACCAACAGCGCTCACAATGATGTCGGCATTTGAACAGTAAAACTTCACCTGTTCTGGAGTCGATTTCGAATGGATCACGGTAACTGTTCCTCCTGCCTTCTCCAAGAGTTTCGAAAGAGGACCACCAACGATGTCCGATCTACCACAAACAACAACGTTTTTTCCTGTGATCTGTATTTGCTCATGCTTAAGCAAGTACATTATTCCTTTTGGAGTGCATGGGATGAACTTTGCAATGGCGTTTTTCTTGAAAATGGCAGCCAGGTTCAGCTCGGAAAATCCATCGATGTCCTTCTCCTGTTTCACCGCGTTGGTGATCAGCTCCTCGTCAAGATGGGCAGGAAGAGGAAGTTGGATCAAAATACCGTGAACAGCAGGATCGGCGTTGAGTTCTCCGATCAGCTTCATAAGATCGTCCTGCGATACATTCTCGGGGAGCTTTTGAAGAGAGCCATCAATCCCCACCTCTTGACAAGACTTCAGCTTCATTCTAACGTAGGTAGAAGAGTCAGGACGTTCCCCGACCTGGACAATAACCAATTTCGGCGAGAACGATGAATCCTGCGATTTCAGCTCCGCAATCTCGGCCGCGATGGAAGCGCGAAGCTCGCTGCTAATCACTTTCCCGTCAATGATGGACATATCTAACAACAATATTTTTCCACGTGAAAATATTGCAAAATGTTGATCTCGGTGTGAGGAGTCGGGTTCAGGGGGGATATGGTCTGTTTCATATGATCAGTAGAAAAGCAGCACTGTAAGAATTGAGATCTCCTACTGTGCAGTCCCTAAAAAGTCCCGCGGTGCCTCTTACAACACAGAATGGTACATAATTAGGAGCATCGGGCAGAACACAAGCACACGATACAAACGTACTTTGTTTGATGTTTCAAGTCCACCTGGTGAGCTGTCGTGGATAGTAACAATTACCTTCCCCAATCAGGCAACCTGATCATCTGGAATCGATCCACACAATAAAAGGGATCCATACCCATGTTCTTTCTGGAAATTTAGCGCAGACCAATTCTCGGTAAACCTAAAACTGAAATATTTCCACCTAATGTAGTAACATTATTGCAGGTACTGCTGAATCTTTACCCCCTTTTAAAATCACATATATGTAAAAAAATTACTGAAAATTTACTTTCGATATAAACCAGACGAATATTCCTATGATCCCGTGTCATGCTAGAGCAAGACCAGGACAACCCCCCGTCTCGCCAGGACTCTCCACTGCGAAATCCTCTTAGTAATAGAGCAGAACTACCGAGAGAGCCTCTTGCTGACCAGACGAAGGATATGTTGTCACAATTACTGGGTGTCCCACTGGATTCATTGTCTCTTACTCAGGATGAGGTGGACCAAATTGTCCAGTTGAAAATTGAACAAGAGCGCACGCGATATGAGGAACAAAGAGCACGCAACTTAGAGCTCTCGCTGGAATTGTTAAATGGGGCTCGTCAGATGGGCGTTCCCCCAGAATTAATTCCGTTACTGTACGCCAATCTATCCCCTGATGAACTGAGAGAAAAAATGCAGTTTGTAAGCAAAGATCTATCATCAACCACAGGTTATTCGACTCCCGGCCATCGCAACGAAGAGAGTCCTGTGCGCGGCTTCGCCCACAGACGCTCCCATACTGCTTCATCAGCAATGAGCTCTGCAGGGGGTGCGACGTCAGTTTGGAAGGTCCATCTACCACAGCAACAGCAGTTTCAATTTCACCATTGGCCTGGTCCAGGAGCCGGTCTCAATCAAGGTCAAGGTCAAGCCCCCACGGTTTCCAAAGGCTCTTCTATAGATACCACGATGTCGTCCTCGACGTCATTCGGTGGCCAACAAACGCAGCCCCATACACCATCTGGTCCATCTACTTCTTCTCCACTGTCGACCCAGAAACGAAAGTTCTCAGATCCTATCGGTCCTACGCACCAGCGACATCCATCGTCTCCTACCAAGCCGCCCAGTCGCTACTTGGAAAAGCGGCCGCAACCTCAGAATCCTCTGGCTTCCCCCTACATTTATCGAGACGCCAATTATGGCCCTACTCCTTATCCTACGCAGCAAGCTGGTGTCACTTCCCTTTCCAGATTCCCTCAGTCAACCTCTCCATTTCCTACGCGTCATCCATACTACTATTCATCCCCATATCATCAACAATCCTACCAGTTTCCTGCAGCAAAACCTCAAGACTCGGTACTACCCCCATTGCGACCCCCAGAACACGAGGAGAAGCCCAAGAGCAAGTTTTTCATCAACACACCGAAAAATCCTCCTAAATGATACCCGCTGCCTACAATTATGCCAACATCGATAGCATATCTGAACCATCTCTATAGTCCACTTCAACAAGAGCTAAATCACGAAAGTTCATGTCCATTTTATTTATAGCTGGATCTCTATTTTTAAATCACAAATATTCGATATATTAAATCGTTTTTGGGAATTGTTCCGCGATCTTGACTTTTTAAAATATTAAGCAATGATATATAATGAGTGCAGTTTACAGCACCACTGATGAAGGAGTACCTAGGACAATACTCTCCCAACGAGAAAAACTGTTCATGACAGGGATACTTGCGACGGTAGGCATAGCATCTGCTCTAAGTATGCCTATTTATTGGGTTGCCCTGACAGAAATAGAGAACAAGTTCAAGATCAGCGACGAACAAGTGAATCTGACGGTGGTTGCTTATCTCATTTTGCAATCGATCTCTCCTGTGTGTTTTTCCACGGCAACAGACTACATAGGCAGACGTCCTGTGGTTCTGATTTGTCTCTCTGGAGGAGTGATTGTCAACATCGCGCTCGCGGTTTCCAATAAGTATTGGATGATTGTATTTTTTAGATGTCTTTTGGCCACTTTTGTGTCGCCTGTCATTAGCATAAACTCGTCGATTGTCAGTGACTTTACCACACGGAGGGATAGAGGTGGATATAGCGGAGCCGTGAACGGCTTTTTGCTCGTTGGCCAAGGATTTGCTCCTTTTTTGGGGGCTGTTGTGGATACAGGCTGGGATTGGCGGGCAATCTTTTACTTTTGTGCAATTGTCGATGGGGTTCTTCTTATTTCCACGTTTGTGTGTCTACCAGAAACACAACGAGCCATAGTGGGGAATCTTTCAGCAAGACCCGAAGCGTGGTACAATAAGTCGCCAATCCTACTTTACTTTGGGGATAGAATATGCGATCACTCCAGATCTACGGTAGAGAAGAGAGATCTTCCCAGATACAATCCTTTTCATACGATCCAGTTTGTCAAATATCCCCAGGTTTCCTTGATGCTGCTTCCCAGCTCAATAGTGTTCTCCACCTGGACCATTTCGCAAGCTTCGCTATCTACATATTTGACGAAGTCTTACGGTTACTCCACGCTCAAAGTTGGTTTGTGCTTTTTTGCTCCTGGATTTGCAACTATCTTGGGAGCAGTTGCGAGCGGGAAAATCATGGACTACGCTTATCGCAAAACAAAACTTAAACATGACAGGTGCAACTCGCCAGATCCTGTCAATATTATAAAAGCGCGTTTGAACTTTTACATTGTGCCTTCGTGTCTTTGTGCTGCCGCTTCTGCAGTATTTGGGTGGTGCTTCCAAAATAGAGAGAACGTGTCCATCATATTAATTTGTTCATTCCTTATAACCTTGTCAACAATGTACCCACTCAATGTTGTTCCAACACTGCTTGTGGATATGTTCCCTGGACAGACAGGCTCTGTCGCGTCGTTGAATAATTTGGGTCGCTGTGGAATGGCTACCATTTTTATGGCCTGCTTATCTAAGATGACTTCGTCAATGGGTTTGGGTGGAACATACACCTTAATGTCCGCTCTCATGCTCGTCGGCAACATACCAGTCTATTATTTGATTAGAATGAGTGCACAAATCTTGTCAAAAAACCAGAATAGCAAATGAGATTCTCGCTAGTGTACTAAAATATTCCATGCCCACATAATAATTAATTATTTATTTTTATTGTACTGTCCCCATAATACCCATCATACTTATCGAGCAGTATAATGTCCTCTTCGTTTGAAACAGATACAATTAGGCTTCTAACGTTTAATCTCTGGGGACTGAAGTACGTTTCAAAGCATCGAAGCGCTAGAATTGATGCTTTTGCCCAAAAGCTCAGCGACAATCCGGAGTACGATGTTGTCGCCCTACAAGAGATTTGGACTGACCATGACTGGAATGTGATTGTTGAAAAGTGTAAAGGTGCGTATCCGTATACCAGGAGATTTTCCTCGGGAATTTTGAGTGGTCCAGGTCTGGCAATTCTGTCTAAAATCCCTATCAAACGAACTTTCTTGTACAGATTTCCTGTGAATGGTACTCCGGCAGCCATTCACCGAGGTGATTGGTATGTGGGCAAATCTGTGGTGGTGACACTTTTGGAGCCCCTGAACACTAATATGGCTCCTGTTGCTGTTCTTAATTCGCACATGCACGCGCCCTATGCATTGACTGGAAGTTCTGCTTACGCTTGTGTAAGAGCATGTCAAGCGTGGGATATCGCGAATGTCGCTCAGACTTTCACCGAAGCTGGATATGCAGTCATTTTGGTGGGTGACTTAAATTCCAGACCCGGTTCACTTCCTTATAGAATCTTGCAGATGGAGGCTGGGCTCACCGACAGTTGGGAAGAGATACATGGTGTCACAATGGCAACAAAACTGCAGCAAATGTCACCAGAAGATCAAATACGTTTTGGAGGAGCTACATGTGACTCCACCCTCAACACCTGGCGGGCCGATCGCCGTCCAGATGAAGCTTGCCGACTCGATTACGCTTTTATAGATAACAGCAGACTCGAGGTCATTGGGGCCTCGGTTGAATTTACCGAGAAGATCCCTGGAATTGGATCTTACTCGGACCACTTTGCATACACGGTCAGCATGAAGATGAAAGAACGGTCTACAGTCCTATCATTGAAGCCAACAAAATCAGAAAAACTAGATTTATACCGGGAACTTTCAACTTTGGTTTCAGAATACCTAAACAAGACGAATAGCTGGCAGAGTTCTCTTCGCATTGCTCATTTTTGGCTTTCTGTCATATTTTTCATTGCCTGTCTTGCTGTTGTGGTGGTTGTTTCTTTCATCGCACCCTGGACATCCATAATATTCATGTTATTTGGATCTCTGGCTTTAGCAACAGGTGTTGTGGACGGTCAAATTGGATTTCTGTTTGGAAGATCTGAGCGCAGGGCCATGTCAGAGATAATTTTGCAAGTTGGAGACGCCATTCGCTTTTTGGAAGAGAAATAAGGCAGAGAACTTTCGACTCGGGGGCTAATTTAATTACCAAGAATACACTCGCTATTGTGTTTTGAGAAGGGCAAGAGACCATTGATTCAGATGTATTTCTGAAAACGGTGTTCATTCTGGCCTGAAACAGGAGCATAACTTAATTGAGAATCGAACGATGGCTTTTCGGGGTGTTGAGCTTTTACTCTAGCAGTGAACTCATGTAAATCTCAAATTTCAATAGATTCCGGCCATCATAAATCTAGGCCTAATTGATCTGCATGATGCTTAACACCAATCCGAGAGCTCAGAGAGAAGTTGGAATTCGATCATCTCCAGTATGTACATACTTGCTATTTATTTCTTAATGGCTATATTTATTCACCTGGAATAAAAGACGTTCCATCTTGTTTCCTGGCTAGCAAAAATAGCAGGTCATTCTTCTCCAACGCATTGAGAGAATTATGTATTCCTCGGACAGTAAACTGTGGCTAGTAATCTCCGCATCGATGAGTAGTGGGCGAATTGATTGAAGAAGCAAGGATTCTACGCTAGGTACAAGATTTTGTTCAAGGCTACACGACCAGGGTTTCGTTCTCCCGTCGCTAATTGCGTGGTAAATCTCGAAAAAATGTTTCTAGTGCTCTTCTTGAAGTCCAAGGCTGTGGCCAGGAACGCTGAATTCCCCGTAATTCATTATTTTGGAGTTGAGAATTTGTGTTTCGCTTCAGTTTCAGCGCTTCTATAGATGTAGACTATCTTTCACTAGCCATCATCTTCCACAGTCATGAAAAAGTGGTGTCTAAATTGTTCACATAGGGGAACTTGCACCCTGAAATTGTGGATGATCGCGAAGGATTTATTTATCCTTATTTAATTTGACAGCCTAACTTATCTATCTAATAATATATTATATATTTGCTTTTGCGTGATTCACCATTTTAAGTTGATATCACACGTCCCTTTTGCGATCTAAGATGTCAGATCCAGACGCTACTGAAGAGGATCATAGCAGTCAACTCGAGTTACAAACGCCTTTGATCGAGGAGCCAGAAACTCGATTAAGCCGTAGAGATACGGGATCGCTAACTCACAGTCCTTCCAAACGACATTTCACATTTTCTCCGCAACGATTAATGAGCTCAATATCACGACACACATCTCCTAACAAGGCAGGGTCGAAATCTCAACCCAAAGTCCCCACGCCCAAAATGCAAACTCTACCGCCCCATCGATTAGTGGGCCTCGATAAAGATAAGACGTCCATTGAGGGTATCTCCAAATCATTTGTGAGTTTTCTGACCGCTGCTAGCGTGTACGCTGGCTTTGAGGATTTGGAGGGCGAGGAGCATCAAGACTCTCGAGACGAGATGCCCATAGCCAACTTGAGTGGAACTGAGGCAACTGAACCAATTGATGATAAGGGCGACTCGGATTCAGGCGACACTGATGGCTCAGATCTTGTTGTAGATGATGCAAGTGACCAAGAAAATGAAACTTTCTATGCTCCAAGTCGAGTTTCAGCTGAAAGTACAATTAACGAAAACACCCTGCTATACGATCAAGAGCCTCAAATACGACCGCTTAGGAAAACTAAATCTCGCTTTGAGTTCTCCGTGGTGAAGAGGTTATCTGAGAACGAAACGGACCAGCTTGTGCAGAAACGTGCTATTGCTCTTTCCAACAAGCTGAAACGTACTTTCAATATTTCCGATAACGACGAATTCATAAGCGACTATCCATGTTGGCTAATGGGAGATGTACTGCTTCAGGGGCATCTATACATTACCAAATTCCATATTCTCTTTTTTGCCTTTCTTCCCAAAAAGCAAGGTTCAGTTTCCAAGGCTGGGACACTCACCACCAAATCATATCCCTCTTTGCGAGAGCACAGAAGATGGGCGGTTTTAAGGAACAACACATTCAGTCTCTATTCCAATTCGACCGATCTCTACTTTCCCTTACTGGTGATTGATCTTCGAACTGCTCTTCGGGCGGAGATCATGCAGAACAAGTCGCATCAAGATCCTAGCAAGCCAGTGTGGCTAAGAATCATCACTGAGTACAGAACCCACTGGTTCATGGCCGATAATCTGGCTTCTGCAAGATCATGGGTATCAGGATTGAAAAAACATATATTTTCCTCTAAAAATAAGGGTGATCAGGTGGCTATAAAAATACCTTTGCAAAATGTGGTTGATTTGGAACTGACCTCTGTAATCGGAGTCACGAAGAACTTGAGAATTAAGGTCATTGAGAGTGCAGAAACCTTTGCAATTGATGATTACTTTCTGATGTTTTTCTCTAAAGGTGAAAAAGCAGTTAAGGACATAAAACAAGTGATCCAGGATGCCGGAGTTGACATTTCTGAGGGAGTGGTTCCAGAAAGTGAGGACGAATCAGGGATTGAACCACACTTGCTGCAGTCCAAGATGGAACTTCTAAAGAAATCTCCCTCAATGGTCCAGACCTCAAGCAAGGCAAAGATTACCCCCTTGCTTTTAGATCCTTCAATTGAGGAAGCATCAATTGACAATATGTCAACTTGCAATTCCAAAGCAGAACAGGTTGATGATACCCCTTCGATCGATGAGGAGCATGCAAAAGATACCGAGGATTTACTGTCTACTGAAAAAGAATCTGCCGATAAGATGTCCAGAACAAATAGCCGTCGAACATGGTCTACTAGATCCCTGGTTCAGGGACTTTCGGCTCTAACTCATGGATGGATGAGCACCTCACCTATGGCCCACTTTGACGAAAGCTATGCTATGAAGATTGGTGAGGATGATTACTTTGTTAAAGATGCAGATCAGCGACTTGCAGCTGCCGAAAGATTCAGAAAGCACTTTTCGTTAATCGATTCAGAGAAACTTATTGCAACTTATCATGCTTATCTGGTCAAAGGAATTCCTGCATATGGCAAGATATATCTGGGATCGAATGAGATGTGTTTCCGGTCTACTCTCCCCGGCACAAACACTATTATGATACTTCCATTCATTGATATTGAAAATATCAATAAGGAGAAAGGTTTCAGATTTGGCTATTCGGGATTGGTCATTGTGATCCACGGTCATGAAGAACTTTTCTTTGAGTTTGCTACTGATTGGGCCAGAGATGATTGCGAATTTATGCTTTTGAAACAAATTGACATGTTCAAGAAAAGCAGCACTGACAGCAGTCTTCCTAACCACAGTGATTTCTCAAGCGATGAAAGCTGTAAGCTAGCAGAATCCAATACCAGCCTAGCTTCCGCTCGACTAAGGATGTTTGAAAATAGAATTCATGATGAGATAGGGATGGATGTTCCAATAATAATCGAAGAACATCCTTTGACCAAGACTAATGTGAGACCCTTGAAATCTTATAGATTTACGTTACTCACGATAGGTTCACGAGGTGATGTTCAACCATATATTGCATTGGGGAAAGCTTTAATCAAAGAAGGACATCAGGTTCGGATAGTCACACATGCAGAATTTGAACCCTGGATCAAAAAGCACGGAATTGGATTTTCTTCGATTGCCGGTGACCCTTCTGAGCTTATGGCGCTCATGGTCACACACCCAACTATCAATTACAACTTCATCAAACAAGCCAAGTCAAAATTTAGGAATTGGATCGATGATCTTTTGATCACTTCATGGAAGGCATGTCAAGAGACGGACATTTTGATTGAGTCACCGTCATCAATTTGTGGTATTCACATAGCAGAGAAACTGCAAATACCTTATTTCCGTGCCTTTACCATGCCTTGGACTCGAACGAGGGCTTATCCCCATGCATTTATGGTTCCTGACCAAAAACTTGGAGGAGCTTACAACTATATGACTCATGTGGCCTTTGAAAATGGATATTGGAGAGGAACAGTTCACCAAGTGAATAAATGGCGTGTCGAAACTTTGGGGCTGAATAAGACATCTTTGGCGGACATGAAGCAAAGCAGCGTTCCTTTCTTATACAATATATCTCCAACTGTTTTTCCTCCCTCAGTGGATTTTGCTGAATGGGTTAAAGTGACAGGGTACTGGTTCCTGAATGAAAGTGATGATTACAAACCTCCTTCTCAGCTGAAGAAGTTTATGGAAGAAGCGAGACACGACGGTAAAAAACTGGTTTATATTGGTTTTGGATCAATAGTTGTTTCCAATCCCTCCGAGATGACACAGGCGGTGGTTGATGCAGTTCTCGAAGCCGACGTTAGATGTATTCTCAACAAGGGATGGTCCGATAGGCTGGGTTCAAAAGCAGAGGTAGACGTGCAGCTACCACCAGAAATTTATAACTCTGGTAGCATTCCGCACGACTGGCTTTTCCCGCTGATCGATGCCGCTGTCCATCACGGAGGATCGGGCACTACAGGTGCATCCCTAAGATTTGGACTGCCTACAATCATAAAACCATTTTTTGGTGACCAGAAATTTTATGCTAGTAGGGTGGAAGATCTAGGATGTGGATTGGGTCTCAAGAACTTGAACTATAAAAGTCTGGCCAAGGCTTTGAAAGAAGTGACTACGAACACGCGTATAATCGAAAAGGCCAAGCTTGTTGGAGCTAAGATTCGATCTGAATCCGGAGTCCAGACTGCAATTGAAACCATTTACAGTGAGATGGACTATGCCCGTAGTTTGTCTGTGGCAAAATCGAAAAGGGTACCAACGGTTAAGAGCGATGAAGAGGAAGACGAAATCGAGCCAAATGAAGAAGATGACGAATTTGAAGGATCGTGGCTACTGGTCTGAATCCCAAACTAGTATTATTTATTGTTGTACACGTTATAATCTATCACCAATTGGCAACGTCCTCTGCCTCACCAAAAACGCTTTCCTTTGATTCTGTAACCCCATCATCCCAATCAGGATTGAGCTCATCCCTATCCATGATCTCAGGAATGTTTTTTTTCTCGAAATCAAATATAAGGTCGTTGATCTCTTTGAATTCGAGTAAAAAGGCATCGTGACCTTCGGGAGAGTTGATTTTCTTCAGGGTTGAATTTGGCATGTTTTTGGCAATAAATATTTGCTCGCTCAAGGTGAACAGAGCATCGGAATCAATTCCTATGATTAAGGCAGGTTGTTTGAGGCTCTTTAGTGCTTTTGCAGCATCGTTGTCAAACTCAGGACGATCACGGCCAACATCATGGGTGTCTAGCTTCCTGGTTATAGAAATGTAGCAGTTGGCATCAAAACGATGATGGAACTTTTGTGCCTGGTATCTCAGATAGCTCTGTGCCGAAAAGTAGTGCTGAGGTCTGCGTCTTTGACGCGGTTTTCCTGGGGGCGTCGATGTTACGCTTTCTGTGTCTGGAGACGAAACGCTCGAATCGATCGAATTCGACCGACTGGCGTGTCTGGACTCAAATGATTTTCTGTGCGTAGATGCTCCGTCGTTGTGTATATGCCAGTTTTCCTGCTTGTTTGAAGAGCCCGAGTCTTCCACTACAGCAGATGTGTTCAAAGCGCTCTTACTTCTCTGGTCCGAAGTGGGGGTCCCACGACCAAATCTGCTTTCAAAGGAGTTGCGGGATCTGTATGTCAGCAGTGCGGCCATTCTAGCAGCTCCCAATCCATTAACTGGCGGGTCGTCTAAACTGTAGTACCCATCTTCATACTTTGGGTCCGAGTAAATGCATTGTCTTTGGGCCTCGCCCCACGAGATACACCACGCAGAATGTCTTGCACTTGTGGCCAGAGCAACGACATTTTTGACGTAGCGGCCTTCATCAACAAAGCACCACTCCAATGCCAGCATACCTCCCATGGATCCACCTACACAAATGGCAACTTGCTTCACTCCTAAAGAGTCCATAACCAGCTTGTGAATACGGACATCATCTCTGACTGTGCACACAGGAAATTCAGGTCCATAAAGCTCATTGAACTCTGCGTCCATAGTGACAGGCGAGGCAGATCCGTACGGAGACCCCAAAGAATTGAGACAGATTATGAAATACTTGGACGGATCAAACGCGCGTCCACGACCCAGCAGCGGTCCCCACCAATCCTTCACGTCGGCAGATCCTGTCAACGCATGGGTGATCAACATACAATTATCACCCTTCTCATTCAATTTTCCCCAAGTTTTGTACGCCACGGGAACCTTGTAGAGGATGTCTCCCGATTCCAGCTCAAACTCAGGAATTTCCACAATCGTCTGGTCCGGTACAAGTTTGGAGAATGGATTTTCAGGCTGTTCAGCGACAATACTGTAGCCCATCTTGAATCGTTATTTATCGTTGACTCTTTTTTGTGACGAAATTTTTTTAGGTTGCACTGCCTCCCGTCTTCATGCCAAAGGAATCAAAGATCAAGGTTTTTAGTGGAAACTGGAACGATCCAGACTCCCGCGTGGAGAATCTAATTGAGGGACAGAACTTCCCTAACCAGATCGATTTTTTGGTCCCTAAGAGCGACTTCGTCGCCAACAAAATTGACGCTAAATTAAAAGCTTTGGAATACTCATATACCATAGTCGAATGCTCACTTCACAACATATTGCAGAGCCTGGTAGCACAAGCTGCGAGTATTGATATTGAAAAATTACAACTTCTCACCATCGATCAACATGCTGACCATCAAGATACTATAACACTCACGAGAGGTATTTTAACGTTGCGTTTGACCTCGGAGTCTTACTACAGATCAGGATTTAAAGGTGTGCGTTCAACCTTCAGTCAAGGAAACAAGAACACAAAACAGCAATTTTTCGTTGTGAGGTTTTCGATGACCCAGCTAAGCACAGACGATAAGAACACCATTCGCCTGTTCTGGTTTGCTGAAAATTATCAGAAACAACTCAGATTCGCAGTGGTTGGAGACTTGCAAGTTCCAGACGCAACAAGCTCAGCCACCAAACAAGTGAAAATTAGCACCAGTCAGCTCGGAAGACTGCGCACGCCGACGCTGCTACCTCTGGAAGATGAAGAATGGCTGCAAGACACCCTTGAGTGGATGGCCTACGCTACCATGGCCGGAGCGCAGTTGTCTCCTTTCGATCGAACAGACGAGAACATATCGAAATACAAGCAGACCAGCGATCTGGTGGAGGAACACGAGATTGTGAAAATCTCTGTTTTTGGTTTGACGGCTAGCTCTACAGCCATAGAACTGCTAAAACTAATCAACACCGACTGGGTTGGTATGCTCAAGCATGGAGTCCAGGATTCAAACGTCTCATACAACAAAATAGAACATTTGTGCGGGCCCTACGTACAGGCCTTACTCAAAAACGGAGAATCATTTGTTCTTTGGCATTAATTAAATAGACCTGTGTCTCATATGTACAGTATTATTTTCTCTATTCATCCAAATGCTCGGTCTCATCACCGGTCTCACTCTTGGACAACAATTTCCTAAGCTCACTGTTAGGGTTTGAATAAAGCTTATCAAAGTTATCGTATTCGACAATTTCGCCCTTGGTGTTGAAAACAACAATCTTATCACTGGTCTTGATGGTGCTTAACCGATGAGCAATACTGACGGTTGTTAGACCCGCATTCTGTCTGAGCTTCAATGTGCGCTTGATGGCCTCCTCCGACTTCGCATCCAAAGCAGAAGTAGCCTCGTCCAGAATCAATATACTTGGACCCAGGAAAGCTTCACCAGCTTGACCTCTGTGACCCAACAGAAGAGTTCTGGCAAGAGCAATTCTTTGCTTTTGACCTCCACTCAATTGCGCTCCCTTTGCTCCAATGACAGTGTTTAGCTTCTCTGGAAAGTTGTTAATGAACTTCGAGCAGTTGGCTAGCTCACAAACCTTCTGAATCTCTTCGTCAGTTGCGTCCATTTTCCCGTATGTAATATTTTCTTTCAGAGTCCCTGAGAAGAGCATTGGCTCCTGCTGAACAATTCCAACTTGCTCTCTAAAGTTGGCCAGGCTCACTTCTGTCAGACGATGCCCATCAATCAAGATTTCACCAGAAATAGGCTCGTAGTAGCGCAATAGCAACTGTGCAACTGTACTTTTACCACAGCCACTTGGGCCAACCAAGCACACATGGTCACCTTTATTGATTTTCAAGTGCAGCGACTCAAACACCTGGTGAGTTGGACGGGTTGGATACTTGAAATTCACATCTTTAAGCTCGATATTACCCAAAACGTTGATTTTCTTTCCCTCCGATGGTACTATAGCCGGTTTCAGCTTGATAAGATCGAAAACTCGTTCAGAGGCTCCAACACCTTTCATTAATTCCGAGTAAAAGTTTGACAGAGAGTAAACACTGGACGCACTGAATGTTGTGTAGAGCATATAGGACGATAACTCACCAATGGTGAGCTCACCTTGACGAACCATCTGAACACCCATGGAAAGTAGACCGATGAGGAACACGTTCCCGACAAACCCATTACCTGCAAAAAAGTATCCGTTAAGTCTTCCTTCATGAACAGAGAGATCGTACAGCTTCATGACCTCTTTCTTGAACTTTCCAACCTCATACTCTTCATTGTTAAAACTTTGGATAGTTTTCGTAAAGTTGAATTGCTCCTCAGAAACTTTGGTCAAATTTCCCAGCTGTTTCTGGATCTCCTTCGACAAAGCCTTGATTCTTCTTCCAAAAACCAGAGAAAAGAAAATTAGCACCGGAAACACCATCGTCATGTATCCAGTCAGCTTGACCGAAATGGCCAGCATCATTCCAATTCCAACGAAACAGCTGATAGACGACCTGAGTCCATCACTAATGTTCTGGGTCACAGAACGTGCAACGATGGTTGAATCATTAACTAGACGTGAGATCAAATCTCCGCTCTTATGGTAGTCCCAGAATTTTGCATCTTGATAGAATATTTTGCGCAAGATATCCAATCTTAATTTGGCCATGATTCGCTCACCAACCTTTCGCAGCAGAATGATTCTTCCGAAATTTGAAAGTGCTCCACATAAAAACAGAGTCGCAATACCCGCGTAAAATTGATTGACTGGTATATCATAGGAAAGTATATTGATCATTGAATTTCCGTCATCGGCTTTCGCCATGTCCATGACCTTACCCATGATCATTGGAAAGATCATAGAAACTGAAGACGATATGCACAAAAATACAAGAGCAATAGACATGGTGGGTATCTCTGCCTTGGCAAGTTTAAGCAATTCGATGATTTCACTAAAAGATGTCTTCTTTCTTGTTCCTTCGTCCTCCTTGGGGTTCGAGTTCTTTTCGCTAAGCTTTTTTGGCTCGTTCTGCACTTGAGTGGAATTGAATCGGACACCTATTCTAACTGGAGTCAGGTTCAGTATTGGAAGTCCGACCCGCGGTCTGGAACAAGAAAGCACTGTTTGCTCGATCATTCTCACATTTGCAAGAGAACTCAGAGGTGCAAGTCGCAACGCTGGTCGCAAAACAGCTGGTCTTAAGACTCGAGGAATCACAAACATAGTCAAAAAGTACAATTCGATGAAGAGTAGTAACCGAATAAAAATAACTCGACAGATTCTTCAGTTCATCAAGATTGACTGCGATATAATTTTAATAATTTCTATGAATATATTTCGTTTAGGAGAATTTGGCATAGAGCATATTTTCAAAAACCAAAATCCGAATTTCCAAAAACGCCAAAAAGATCATCAACAACGTTGGTGATCAACATATTGTCCGGGGGACTGGTTCCTGACACCTCAGGAAATCCTGAGATATCGAAAGATGGTAGCCAGTTCTCGTCTATCAATTCTGTCAGAGATGACTCTAGCATCAATGGAGATAGAATAGGGTTCGGTTCTGTTCCACCGTTGGTCTTGCGACCGTAATCATCCAAAGGAGGGGTCAAGGCCAATGAGTCTCTCATATGTCCGTTCTCTGTACTAGCAAAAGTCGCCCCATGATATCCCTTGGTATCAGGACTGTATTTCTTCAACGACTCGTCCAGGATCACGCTTGTACAAAGTGAGGGACGTTCATGGTTCACCTCCTGGTTGACACATTTGAGAATACCTCTGATCAGTACTTTCTGTCTGTTTCTATCTGTGAGGAAGAGATTGAGACTGTAAATCACAAAATCGGCCATTGGCCATTTCTTCACGACATGGCGTAGGACGTTTATGCACGCCAAAATGGATCTGTGAGCGATATCGGCTATCTTCTGGTCTTTATTGTAGAGATGGTACACCATCATTATTCCTGCAGTCCACATACTGTATATGATCAGTACATGGTACCGTTCAACAAGCTTGTGTTTGACCAACGACTCCCCGATTAGCATCACAGCATATGCGGACTTGAACGATATACTCCAAGAGGGAAGAGCATCGAGATTGTCCACGTTTTTTTCTGGAGCACGGGAGCTGCTGATGATGTTGCTCCTGTGGACATATAGAAGGGCCGTGTGGTATTCGAGGGCCAAGCTCGCAGCGTAGAAATTTGGAGCTAGTTCAGTATTTTGATAATCCATTTTAAGAACCTCCGGGAGTTGCTCTGTCCACTCAAAGAGTAGCATGTCCGATTCCTTCAACAAGGAGTACGTTGACATGCCTTTTTGGGAAAGTTTGGAGATCAATTTTTGATTTTCCATCACGCTTCTTAGTGTTTTGGCCAGATTGACCTCATGTATGAAGAAATGTTTCTCCACCTCGCTGGTGTCGATCGACGGATCTTCCTCTCCCTCGGCAATATCTTTCAATGTTTCTTTTGTGGGCCATGGAACTTCACACTCACTCAGGTCAATAGTGAAGGGCCGTGAGAATGTGAAGGAGGTATAAGTGTCTCGTATGAACAGTGCCCACCAGATTCTCTGACAGATATTTTTGTCCACCGGCGAGAGTTCAGGGCTTGTATCCATGTTTCTATGCAAACCAATACAGTGGGCAGTAGCAACCGCCATCTTGGTAACGTTGATAAATGTTCCGTTCTTGGTGTTTCCCACATCCGTGTCCCAGTAGTTTCCAAAAATCACCATGGACTGTAACAGCGGAATAGGCTCGACTTCAACGCGGTGCTCAAACAGAGCCTTTGCCCGACTATTCAGAAGCTTGGTAATTTGTTCTTGGCGGTCTCGCTGGTCCTCTGACCAGTCTGGATCAGTGTAGTAACGTGCTCCTGCGAAAATCACAGACTGCAACAATAGCAAGCTATGAGGATTATCAAGGGTAAGGTAGTTCTCCAAAAACTCTCTCTTATTCAAAACAGGTAATTGCGGATGCAGATAGGTAAAGTAACTGTTGATATAACGCTCGAAAAGATCCTGGTCAGGAAGACAGAAGCAACCCAAGTTGTCCAAATACTTGAACTCGACCTCATTTAGTTGAAATACCTGAAACGGCTGGTTTTTACGTCTCTCTTCCATATACTCTCTCAGAGCAACATGGAGAAACGTTGCATTCCCATAAAACTCGTCCACGTCTGACAGAGGAACGTCTCTGTGTAAAACCTTGTTCGGATCCAATCTTCTTGCATATAGTTCCGGAAATATATTCTTGGGGTCTTTGAGCACGAACTCTGGAATATCTTCGGCCTTCTCGCTTCTGAGAAACTCGCTCTCGATTTTGAGCTTGTTTATCTTGACGCTAGTTCGCTTTTTCGGTTCTGGAAGGTGACAGTCGATATCGAAATGCACACAGTTTGAACATTTATCTGGATACGTCAGCATCACATCACACTTAACTTTTCTCTCCCGGCAAACAAGACACGCGCGAGCAGACCTGCTACGCTTCTTGAACTCCGTCATAAAGGGTTATTGGAATCAAAGAAATGTCAAAGACAAAACAAACTAAAATTCAAAACCGTTTGATTTTGTAGTGTAAGGATGTAGGCTTATTATTTACTGAGCCTTGCAGAATTCGATGCATACACAACTGGCATTTACAAGAAGGCGTAGCAACGCTTTGTATTACAGAAATACATCAAGTCAAATCTATTGTTATCTTTTATGTACCTTTTGTCTTTTCAATGCGGGATTTAACAAGGTCATAAAGTTTCGGGAACAAGGCATCAGATGTTAGGCCTGCTATTCTATGGTAGACTCCCCTGGACGCGTAGAACTTTTTGATGGGCTCCAACTCTTGGCGATATGTATCGAGTCTCTTTTTGATGGTTTCTGGAATGTCGTCGGGGCGCTGAAATAATGGCTCGCCGGTGACATCATCTTTAAAGGGAATTTTGGGAGGGTTGTACTCTAGATTGTAAACTCTTCCCGAGGAATGCATCCACCGACTCGAAATCCGCTTAACAATAATATCCGGAGGCACGTCCAGCTCTACGACCAGATTGATGGGCGTTTTGTGAAGTCGCCTCTCCAGTTCCAGGGCCTGGTTCGCTGTTCTTGGAAAACCATCCAGCAGGAATGGCTTACTCAAGACTCTGCGCTGCAGAAGCTCATTTTCCACCATTTCGGCCATCAATCCGTCAGGTAGCAATTTTCCCTCCTTGATATAACCTTCCGCAAGTGTTCCGATCTGGGTCTTATTTTCAATCTCAGATCTCAAGAGATCTCCTGTGGACACCGAAGAAATACTAGGAACTTGTTTTAGAAGCCGGGATGTGAGAGTTCCCTTCCCTGAACCCGGGGCACCCATTAAAACCAATCTCAGTGTCATGTGGGGGGTGATAGCGGCGATAGAATTTGAGCGTAAAAGAAAATCTTGCCTTTTATTTTGGCAGCTGGAGAAACAAATGACAGGCACTTCGGCTCAAAGGATTGCCGTGTGTAAGAGCATTTTAGCTTTCCCAAGTAGAAGTCTTGTAATCGTCCAGTTTCAAACCCTTACAGCCGATAATTAGCAAAAAAAGGATTTTGTTCCTAGATAGACCAGCCGCATCGTTTGGGTGCTCAAGACTAGCTTATCAGACTGTCGTGTGTGCGAATAAAAAAAATTTTTTGAAAATAATTTTGATTTAACTCAGAACCTTAGTGATGGAATTAGCAGTTTCAGAGAGAGACAAGAGCATCTTGCTCGAAAAGAGAAACGTCCTGAGCCCGACAGTTATTGATAAATATAGACTTGCAGGTCAGATCACACAAACATGTCTTTCATACCTCACAGAACTGATCAACGACTCATACCATTTTCAAAAGCACGAGCCATATTCCATCGCTGAACTGTGTTTGCTCGGTGACTCGCACATGAAAGTGGCCCTTGATAACTGCTACAAGAACCAGGTTAGAGAAAAGGGTATTGCTCAGCCAGTGACTATCGATGTCAATGACGTTGTTGTTGGCTACTCCCCAGAAGTTGATGATGGGTCCGACTTCAAATTCAAGGCCGGTGACATCGTTACCATTAACCTTGGTTGTCACATCGATGGATACACTTCCAACTTATCTCACACTCTGGTGATATATCCACCAGGTGCCTCTGTCGGTCCATTATTAGGTTCTAGTGCAGATGCTATTTGTGCATCTTACATTGCATCGGAGACGGTGATCGCGCTGCTCGCATTGTCCATGTCCCCTGAGAAAATCCCACAGTCTCTCAATGATGGTTCGGGATTGATTAGAGGATCCATGATCAGACAGGTTGTTGACTCCATTGCAGAAAGCTTTAACTGTGCTGTCGTTCCAACTTCGAAAGTCAGAAGAATCAGACGTTTCTTGGCTGGTCAGGCCGAGGGAATAGTTGCTGAGAGAGATTTCAAGGGAGTTGTTTGGTCTGAGGCCGATCAAGAACTGAAATTGCTGAAGAAGTCATCCAAATTCAACGATAACCAACAATTGACCGCTTATGACAAAACCAAAAGTGCTAAAGTTACTTCATCCTCAGCTGTTCCAACTGATGACTTTGTTGTCTCGCCTGGAGAGGTGTACACCATCGACATTAAGATGGCTCCTCTGCAAGACACCCAGGGTCCAGGGTTGGTTACATTGCAAACGGTTGACAATGTCACCGGTTCCAACCATTCCTCCGATGCTTTCAAGCCTAAACCAAGCATCTTTGTGCGTGATGTTGCGATCTCCCACCAATTGAAGCTCAAGACTTCAAGAAAATTGCTATCAACGGTCGATAAAACTCTTTCTGTTTATCCTTTCAAACTCTCGCATTTGACATCCGGCTTCCCATTCAAACTCGATGGTGACATTCAAGAACAACTTAAAATGATTAACCAGGAAATCAAGCCAGCTAGACTCGGTCTTGCTGAGCTAGTGAATAGACATCTTGCTGTTGCCAAGCCGATCCAGAGAGCC
Source organism: Ogataea thermomethanolica (assembly GCA_030674565.1). Taxonomy (NCBI): domain Eukaryota; kingdom Fungi; phylum Ascomycota; class Pichiomycetes; order Pichiales; family Pichiaceae; genus Ogataea; species Ogataea thermomethanolica. Next base: position 744,964 of record JAKTYW010000002.1, read on the forward strand.
AGATTCCTTCCTTTGCAGGTGGTTCTCAACGCTTCGACTTCGACCGGTGTCAACGGATACGATGCTGAGAATCCTGTTCTGCCTGGTCTGGAACTTCCTTTGCCTAGATTGGGTGTCACCTCCTTGAAACTCAAATCGCTTTTGAAAGCCTCTAAAGAGATCCCTGTTGCCAGAGAATTGTCTACTGTGGTTCTGAATAGCGAAAATAGTGAATTGATCCGCTTGAGCGGTGGGTTGGCCACCTCAAAGCCAAGCTGGGTCCACTCTCAATTCCAACTCTCAGGATCTGTGGCGCAAGGTGTCAATGACCTTGTTCAACTCACCCAGGATGACAGATTCGGTCTCAAAATCAAGGAGTGTCAGCCTCTGAAGAGCATTGATCAGGCTATATAATGTAGTAAGGTTAAACCCCCCTAATAGATCCCTATTTTTTATACACCCTTACACCGACTCCGGGTAACGAACGTCCTTTTAATAGAGGGGATGGCGCGAGTGGAAATTACGGTGGTGTGCAGGTCGGTGTCGCCAGGCGCCGCCTGCAAAACCGATTTTTGTAATAGCTCCTTTGTCATTTATTTACTTATAATATTTATAATACTATCATCCACTTATATCAGCTTCCTGTTAGTCGAATTGACAAAACCCTTGTGATAAATTCATACCCAGTCATATTTGTAAGTATCTTAAATCCTTAGACAAGCTCGTGAATGATTTGGTGGCAGTTGAGAACTCGTTACGCTCGAAAGCAAATGATAAGGTGCAGTTGGATGGCACCGCGTTGAAATTTTACAGTTTTAGTACATTCGTTTCCAAGATTCAGATCTTAGCCATCGTGGGCAAACTGCGACACGCTGTGTTGAATTTGCCGATACGCCATCGGACTTGTCTCCTTCCGGGGAAATGGTATGCAATGGCTTTTGGATCTGGCTTGTTGGTGACGTGTCTACAAACAAACGATGTTCCCGTATACGTCTTGAGAAGATTCCTATCCGTCTTGCGATCAAGCACAGTGATTGCTGAGCCTATCATAGGTTCTGGAAAGCGTCACCAAGCCTGTTATGCGGTGTAGGGATGTGATATCTCACGTTGGGGAGCGATGTTTTTTTTTATTGCTGAAGGCAGAGCTCGCAACCGTTTAACACGTATTTGGTGGAAAAAAGTGAAAACAAGTGAGGAAATCAAAGGGATTGAATTATCGACTGAATTTGCCACCTGCATTCGAGCTTGAATATTGATAATTGGACAACTAACATTCTGTAAAGATTAGCAATGCCAGCTTCCCGTGAAGATTCAGTTTATTTAGCCAAATTGGCCGAGCAGGCCGAGAGATATGAGGAGATGGTCGAGAACATGAAGGCCGTCGCCTCCTCTGGACAAGAACTCTCTGTTGAGGAAAGAAACCTGTTGTCTGTTGCTTACAAAAACGTGATCGGTGCCAGAAGAGCTTCGTGGAGAATTGTTTCCTCGATCGAACAAAAGGAAGAGGCCAAGGGCAATGAGGCTCAAGTCTCCCTTATAAGGGAATATAGATCCAAAATTGAGCAGGAACTCTCAAATATCTGTGAGGATATCCTAACCGTGTTGACTGAGCATCTTATTCCAACTGCTCAAAGCGGGGAATCCAAGGTGTTCTACTACAAAATGAAGGGTGACTACCACAGATACTTGGCCGAGTTCGCTGTTACAGAGAAACGTAAGGAGGCTGCCGACCTCTCCTTGGAAGCCTACAAAGCTGCTTCTGAGGTTGCTGTGACCGAACTTCCACCAACTCACCCAATCAGATTGGGTCTGGCGTTGAACTTCTCTGTTTTCTACTACGAAATTCTCAATTCCCCAGACAGAGCTTGCCACTTGGCCAAGCAAGCTTTCGATGACGCCATTGCCGAATTGGATACATTATCAGAAGAGTCCTACAAAGACTCCACTTTAATCATGCAACTTTTGAGAGACAACTTGACATTGTGGACATCTGACATGTCTGAGGCTGGCCAAGACGAGCCAGCTCCTGAGAAGGCTGCTGAAAAGCCAGACGAAGAGTAAGTTTGCTAACTGTTTTCTGTATAAATGTGCCTTTTACCTCAGGTTATGTTGTCGTTGCTTTATGATTTATAGTTATTAGTTAGCTAGAAACCTTCCTCTTCTATTTTAAATTTGACAATTTGAAAACCTTTTTAACAGATAAGCAAGATATTCGCTTTTACCACAAATGGAAGGAATTGATTTTGAAAACACAGGTTCTGATTTCAGCGTTGTGTTTAAAGTTGCCAATTTGGTTGTGGCTGTACTATCGGTATGTGAAGATGAATTGAGATGATTGTACTAATAAACTTAGGTCATTACGGGGCTGACAGAGTTGTTTACTGGTTTTGCCTACTTCTTGCAAGGAATTTATATCACTGCCTTGGGGGTTGCGGTTGGATATTTGGAATTTAAAACCCCACCACAGCTGTACTCTTATGCTTCGTCCTTCTTTTCATTCTTAGGACGTGGTCTGATCTATGTTCTAATTGCAATTCTGAATTTCCATGGTTCTGTGTTCAGGGTGCTGGGAGCAACCATTATTTTTTTGGTGGGGGTTATTTACATCGTTTTGGAGTTTATACCTAGCATTCAAGCTCCAGAGAACATGCAAGGAGAGCGTGGTCTATCTACAGACGATTTAGAGGATGTAATTTAGACTTTTAAAAAAAAAATGTGTGAGGCAAATTCACAAAAAAAGAAAACGACAACAGCAGGACTCGAACCTGCGCGCGAAAATCGCAAAAGATTTCTAATCTTTCTCCTTAACCGCTCGGACATGTTGCCAGTTGTTGAGAGATGAGGCCACAAGTAATATAAGTACCCATCGTTCTCAAACAAAAGTCAGAACTGTATTCCTGTTCTGACAACACATATCTGTCTCAAGCTATATGCAAACATCTTTTAACAGGTTTTATCCAAGCTGGACTCCTTCAAAGTTGGAGATTTTTATAAGCTACTTGGAATTCTGATCTATATATTTATTTAGTTAGATTTATTAATTTTATGCTCTCCATAAACTGTGAAAGCTCTCATCGAATAGCGGTCTTTTCTTTGTATCGACTCGTTCTTCGAAATACTATACGATGCAACAATCTCAACGTTAAGTTGAAACAGAAGGCCATAGACAAGATACAGAAGCGGTTTCGAAAAGGAGCCAAAATGGAAAATATATTTCAGATTCAAAAGAACATGAATGAAGCGATTTGGTACAACCAGGAGCTACAAGCCCTTGATAGAGGTGACAAAGAATCGCTTCGAAATCTGGTTTCAAAGCTGCAGAGAACAAAAGGTCCGCAGAAGATGGTGACGATACTAGAAGACCTCGCGGAAAAAGAGGCTTTAAAGATTGACAAAGAGGAAGCCAAGCAGAAACGCCAATTGGCCAGCTGGATGAAACTGTACATAGAGAGACGGCAAGAAGCAGGGACGTTGCCTCGCAAAAGCGATATGGACCCAAAATATGTGGAGGACGTCTTAAAGTCGCGCATGCTTCACGAGAGGGCCGAGAAGAAGTTGCATTCATTAATTGAAAAGTACAAGAGGCCTAGTACCGCGAAATTGAAGTCTGTCTCCGGAACGGTGAATCGACTCTCGGTGATCCAGACGCCGTGGAACGAGTATCTACACGTGACCGGGAGGAATGGCATACATCTGCAACGAGCGGAGTACCAGAAATATGTGGATGCTGTCAACAGCTACAAAGATTGGGAGAGCAAATGGCTCTTTCTACACAACAAGGAGCAGGAATGGGACGAGATGTTCTCCACCACAGACGAGCCTAAATGGACCCAGCTAATGAAAGACTACTACACGGAGCTGTCCCAATGGGGACGAAGGATCGAAGAGCAAACTATATTGCACAATAAACTGAGCCATGTTTATCTCGACAAGTTGAGACCAACTTTCGATGAGATGTGGCAGAGCAGTGGAACGAACCTGAGAAGGATGCGTCATGTGATTGCACTGGAGCAGCGAGGTCCTTACACAGACATAGTAGACGGGTCGTTGGGGAGTCTAATGCGTGAACATGGATTTGCGTCGCCCAACAAGCTTTCGAAATTAGGAATAGAGTAGTGTCGTTAAGTAATGATATGATTAGTCAATGTTCTTTTCGTGAATGATGATGTTGCTGAACTGGTCGATCAGTTCATCAGTCTCCAGCTGTGGGTCATTTATGCTCATTTCGCGGAGCAGAGTTAAAATGTCGTCGGGGTTGGCATTTCCAACAGGGTCGAAGATATCGTCCAACAATATAATGCTGCTTTCGGGTGATTTGGGGTGAAACCATGCAAGATCCAGTCTGATTCGTGAAAATAGTGCGTCCTTCGATAGCTGCTGCTTGTAGAATTCTGAGCACTGGTAGTGTCTTTTGCAGCAATATTTGTGATTGTATGATCTAGGTAACTTCAGCTTGGAAACCAGCTTGTTGAGTTGGATCTCTTTGATTCTGTCTGTATCTCGGAAATCGCACAGTGGATAACCACAATAGTGGTTGATAATTCTTTCCGTGACCAGCTCTTCGTAGCTCTGTTTTGACAAGTACCTGGCTAGCATTTTCAGCGAAATTTTATCACAGGAGTCCACCATGAGCGATTCAATCAGCTGGAAAGTGAGCCCGTTCGCCTCTTTGGGCGTCAGGGTATCTCTCCCTTTGTAGGGATTCAGAATTGGCTCTAGGGTCTTTAAGGTATTTGTGGACGGCATGAAGAAATGTGCATGAAAAAAGAGACGAATATTTTACGGAAGAATAATATGGATTGCTGTGGACATTCGATTCTAGCGCAGTGATCGAGGCCGGCAAAACAATCCGGCTTTCCCACCCTAATAGAATCTGAACATTTCAGATCATGTAGAAGACAATGTAGAAAAATTGAGTACAAATGTTACAGCCCGCTTGGTGCGCACTAATTGTTTATATTCATATTCTACTTAATATTTAAGCGTTCTACTATCTCCTAATTTAATACCATTTTTGGCTTATGAGAAGACGAGCAGAAAGCTCACAGGCTTCTAAACCGTCTTCGACAGATGAACCACCCGCTTCAGGAGGTTCGACAGACCCTCCAAAACCACCAAACTTCACGCTTTTCCGACTTCTTCTGGCAGAGTTGAACATTCTCAAAGATGACCAACCCAACAAATCTCAGTCTCCGGAAACAGAAGACCCTTCCATTAACTCTGAGATCCTTCTCAATTTTGTGAAGCTGCCGGTCTACCTCGAGGGTTTTATGAGTTTAGGACTTATCTACTGTGTGATCGTGTTTCTCAAACAACTGACTGTTGTTCCGTTGAGATTGGCTATCCATTCCTATCGCCTGCTCAGACGGCCGTTTACCAACCACCGAAGCCCTTTTGTGTGCTCAGAAAAAACCAAGAACGACTTTGTTTCAATAATGCTTATGATGTTCAGTCTGGTCCTTCTCAGAACGCTAGACACCAGCAAGATATACCACAATATCAGGGCCGGAACAGCTGTCAAACTATACTTCATGGTTGGTGTACTGGAGATTGCGGACAAGCTTCTGAGTGCCATTGGACAGGACATAATAAAAGTTGTCTACATGATCCCAGTTGTACCTTTCAAAGATTGGAAGTTGTGCATCAACTTTTTTGTCATCAGTGTCGTTGGCGTGCTATATCTCACCTTGCACTCATACGTTTTGGCGTACCAGGTCATGGCGTTGAACGTGGCGATCAACTCATACTCCAATGCCCTCTTGACATTAATTCTCTCCAACCAGTTTGCAGAGCTGAAGAGCTCCGTTTTCAAGAGAGCCGAGAGAGAAGGGCTGTTCCAGGTGTCCTGTGCCGACCTGAACGAACGGTTCCAAATGTTGGTGATGCTGTTCATCATTTCGTCGCGGAATTTGTACCAGGTTTACACCAACACACTCTCTGCATCTCTGTTTGACAATATGCGGCCCCACTCGTGGTACAGCCATCTCACCTTCTCCACTACGCTCAACAACTGGATTGGATTTTTAATGGGACCCATGTTCACGGTGATAGGGTCCGAGTTGCTTGTGGACTGGATCAAACATTCCTACATCATCAAGTTCAACAGAATCAAGCCTACCATCTACCAGAAGTACACCAGGGTGTTTGCTAGCGACTATGTCAACAGCTTCCGCTCCAACCTGACTGCGCATGACGAGGACCCAGAAATGCTGGTGAAAAGAACAGGTCTGCCTGTGTTCACCCTGGCGGTGGTATTCATCAAGATGTGTCTGTATCCGTGGATCAAGCGGTTTGTTTACAGCGAAAAAACGGACTCGCTGAGCATTCTTGGATTTTTACTGGTGATTCTCATTTTCTCGTTGCTCACGGTTGTTCGCTCTGTGCTGTCTCTTGGGCTCCTGAGATGGTCTAATCACATACTGAGGGCCAAACCTGTTAAACATGATTTTGTCAAGGGCGACCCCAATGTGACACTCACAGACGTCAAAGGACAGAGAGACCAGCTATACGATGCCTACGAAAAAATGCCACCTTCCTTGGAGGAATTACGACTCACCAAAAAAGAACGGTTAAATTCGGTTGTTAGATTTGACATGGTGGATAAGCGAATTTGGTGAAAAAAACCATCTTGAATTTAATTTACCTCGAAAATAGATTGTAATGGAGAGTCCGCCAAAAAGCCCGGATTATGGCTCAACAGCCGTTCGAGAGACAACAGAGATAGCTCTCCCAGAATTCAACCCCGTCAACGAGCTCAAACACATTTCAAAAGACAGTATGCCGCTAATAGTAGCGTTTTTTCTGCAATACTTCCTAAGTGTTAGCCCCATTCTCGTGGTGAGCCGTGTCTCTACTCAAGCGCTTGGTGCAGCTAGTCTGGCCACGATGTACATGAACATCACATATTTGGGGGTGATACAGGGAGCAGTGACTGCAGTGGACTCATTTGCTCCACATGCTTTTGGAGCCGGCAATTACGCTGCCGTCGGGGAGGTGGTGCAGAAAAACCTTGTTGTGAACACGATCCTGCTTATTCCAATGTGCTTTCTTTGTTGGAGCAGTGGTGCTGTGCTTGGGCACTTGCAGCCGGACCAAGATATTGCTGCTCTTGCCCAGACATACTTACGTATAGTTACATTTGGAATACCAGGCCTCTTGATTTTTGAGGTTGGAAAGCGCTATCTACAGGCACAAAATATCTTCCACGCATCTACATATGTGCTCCTGATAGTTTCGCCGTTGAGTTTGATACTAACGTATGTGTCTGTCTTCACTCTTGGATGGGGATTTGTTGGGGCCCCGCTTGTGGTGACTTTTTCATACTGGCTAATGGCATTGCTCTTGATAGCTTACGCAGAGTTTGTTGATGGAAGCAGGTGCTGGAACGGGTTCAGCTTCAAGTCGATGTTTTCCAACCTTAACGAACAAATTTACCTGGCGCTATTTTCTCTGCTTTCCGTGGAAGCTGAATATTTCGCTTTTGAAATAATGGCGCTGGCCGCTGCCTATTTCGGGGACACTGCTCTTGCGGCTCAATCCATCTGCTCTGCTGTTGGTTCGCTGTGTTATCAGGTTCCCTTTGCGTTGAGCTGCTCAATCTCCACCAGAATAGGTTCGCATATTGGAGCCGGAAACGAGCAATATGCTCGAAAGGCCACCAATTTGTGTATCAAGGCCACTTTCGCTTCTGGAGTGACCATGTGCGTGGTTCTAATGCTTCTATTAAAACCGATCACCCGCATTTTCACCGACGACCCGGTGGTTGCTGCGGCTTGCTACAAATTGCTTCCGATCTCGTTCTTCACTGAGTGCTACGACACGGTCAACGTGACCTGCCAGGGGCTTCTGAGAAGTCAGAGAAGACAGGACGTTGGCTCTGCGTTTAACTTGTGCGTCTACTATGTGTTTGGGTGTCCTTGGTCGTATTATTTAGCGTTCATACTGGGATTAGAGGTTCAGGGACTATGGTTAGGTCTCAGCACTGGAGTCTTGATTTTGACATTGATTGAGGTTGTTCTCATAGCCAGAAGTGACTGGCCCAAAATTATGGAGATGGGAAAACAGCCTGAGGATGCTCAGATCGATGATCAATTTTAAGATAGTCATATTCACCGTTACATACTATTTATTTGCCCCAAGACGCGATAGTCTGGTAGCTTGTGTAGACCATCATAATCATGCCAATAACCAAAATAAGAACATTCGTGAGTTTGACACTCAACCTTAGTTCCTCAAAGCTGCTCAAATACAACAGCGGCGGATAAACGTAGATCAAGGGGATACACGTGAAGCTTCCGATCAGAGACACAAACCGATCGAGATCGCTGGAACCCAGGTATCCGATAGCACACATCCCTAAAACAATCACCACCCTCGCAACGTTCTTTAGCCATTTGATAGTGGAGTCTCTTCTTCCTGACATCACTCCGTTCTCGTCCACAGCGTCCTCAGGCATACTCTGAATGAGCAATCGATAATCCTGAGTGCCCGACTCGTAAGTTGGGATGTTTTCCAGAAGTGGCTGCATTTCAGTGCGCATCTTTTGTTCAGAGTCTTTGCGAATTTTATGCTTCCATGGGGATCTTTCTCTGTGGAAAAGATAATTCTCGAGAATCTTAATGGCTGGAAATAGCTGTAAAGGAGTCGATAAGAGGATGGCAATCGCGTAACATATTTGAATCCCGAGTGCAAGATTGGTCTGTGGGAAGTTCATCAAGATGACGGTCTTCACGTCGTCTCCAAAACTCAAGTATGAGATAGTCGATAAGGTCACAAAGATTACGGTGACAGAAACCATCACCATACTCAGCAAACCTGGAAACTGCTCTGGGTAAGCCATCGACTCTTTAATAGGAATTATGAGTCCAATTCCTTCATACGCGAAAACAGCAGTTCCCATGAACAAGGTCCAGGTGTCTGGTTTAAACATGGATATCTTTGACGACACACCATTCATAGCGAGGTGGGTTCCAGAACAAAGATATATGTAAACCAAACCCATGAGAATGAAAAGATCAGCAATTAGAGCTGTAAAGCTGAGCTTTCCAATATTTCTAGTCAATGAAAGAGGAAGAAAAATGACCAGCTGAATTGCAACAAAAATGCTGATTCCATATTCGGACTTGAAAACCACATTGAACACCACTTGTAAATTTTGGGCAACAAAGACCACATAACTGCTGGAGAATCCAAGTTGCGACAAGGCTAGCGAGGTAAGAATAAGAAACTGTAATTTAGGACCAAACAACTTCAACCCCAAATCACCATATCCCGAAACACGACTGCGTTCAGTACACTTGATCAGAGCCATAAAACAGTAATATGAAATTACCGAAAAAGCAACGATCATCATATTGCAAAACAAAAGACCTCCATTCGAGAATGACTTTGGCAAGAAAACCACGCCTGTTCCAACAAATGCTTTTAGAAGTAAAAGAAATGCCTTTTTGTTAGTTGTATTGTGGCCAGAATGCTCGTGCGCACGAGCGCCTCTAGCTAGTTTTCTACTGGTGCGAGTCCTTTTGCGATCTCCAGTCGAAATGTTGGATGACCTTGCGCGTCGATCCAAGTGATGTGACATGGGCGAAACAATCAAAGGAGATAGTTGGTCTGGCTCATCAATGACCTCCTCATCATCCTCAAGATCGCTAACTTCGCTTTGCTCTGACTCTGAAACGTCTCCAGCTTCCTCCTCGAGGTTTTCACCTGCAAAATGGCCATATAATGACAGAAATTCGATAAAATTGCGGGTCACAAAATTCGACTGGTGACGGCCGTTTCTATTTCTCAGCTGAGCACGCGTTGTGTAATCTATCAAAGAGTTTTCTGCATCATTTTCGGAATTTCTGTGAGCAACAAAGTCGCGGCGGAAAGCGCCCGGAAGTCGCAAATCTGTTGATGTCGCTGTTGACTGCAGAGATCCTGAACTGGCTGCCCGTCTCAAAGGACTATGCGAGCTCTTTTGATCACTCACCCAATTGTAAATGCCTCGAGTGATATCACCGCCATGTCGTTTAAGCGATTCGAAATGAGTCCCCGCGGGAGAATCACCGTCAATGACAGGCGATGTGTTTAGATGGCGTTCCACAAGCTCCACTGTTTTTGGAGTAGAAGAGCGGGGATCACTATGAGAACTGGCCATCAAATTCGAAAGTATGCTTTGTCGTCTATGACGCGGTGCACTACTGTTGATGGGAGAGGTAGCAGGGTGTAACTCTTTGAATCCTCCAGCTATAGTGACAGGATTGGATAAGTTGACATCCGAATCATTCTCAGTGGGAACATTATTTGATGCCACCTTGTTGTCCTGGCTGATGTACTTTGCAGAAAAATTGCCGGTGTCAAACACGGTGGATGATCCGTCTCTCTTTGTATTATTGGACAACAGCAAAGATCCTCCAAAGTCCTGTTGCGGACTACGGTCTATGGGCTTGTCATCGGCTGTTTTTTGCTCCGAGGAACTCTCCTTTATTTTAACAGGATAACTCATGTCAATTATTAAGGAAATTAGTTTTCTTCAGAAAAATTTTGTGCGGCTCTGCTAAATTGCTGAATAAGGCTGTCCAGCTCTGGGGTCTGATGGAGCGGAAATGCTAAGTTGTGACGATGGATCACGTACTCAGAGTCAACGTACTCTATAGCAGAGGGGAGTTCGTGCGTGTGCAGACCCTTGATTTTGTCGATCTCATAGGACGAGTAGTTGCAACGGCCACGGCCAACACTGACGGCCGGTTGAGACTTGTTCCATTCGCCTGTGTCTTTATCCTTCAGGCCAACTTTGACCTCAACACATTCGAGCTGTCCAAAGTCTCCTTCCACACCGATAACCCCAACAGGCAGAAGTCCCGCCCTGTTAGGACGTGTAATGGCCTGGAAGCATCCAGGATCTATAATCAGACATCCTGCTGGTTTGAGACCATGCAATAACCAGAACTCTTTGTTCTTCACTGCATTCCTTGGCTGGCCAATGAAACGAGTGTGTAGGGGAATCTTTTCTTCCATCAAATGTAAGAATTCTTTGGCATTGGTTGCATCAAACTCTGCATGGGATTCGACAGGACAAATCGTGGAAGACTCTCTCAAATGTGCATCTGTGTCACAAATGTAGTTCGCTATGTCAATCATAGATTTGGGGTTTTGCGAATTGCAAATAACAGTGGTGACTCCAGCATTGGTAGCCAAGTCCGCAGCAATAAGTTTAGTCTCCATTCCTCCTGTTCCGATACTAGAGCCTGAAGACTTGGTTTGCACTTCTAAACTGTTCATATTCTTGACCACCACCACAGGCTTAGCATCGGGGTTAAGCCGCGGATTTTCCGTGTACAAACAATCAACATCTGTCAGCAGGAATAGGAAATCGGCATTGCACATTCCAGCAGTGATGGCAGATAGGGTGTCGTTATCTCCAAACTTGATTTCTTGCGTTGAAATAGTGTCGTTCTCATTCACAATGGGAACAACACCCATGTTCAACAGCTCCACAAGGGTGTTCTCAGCATTCCTAAACTGAGAGAAGTGGGTGATATCATTTCTCGTAAGCAAGATCTGGGCAGTTTTCTGATTCTGATAGCTAAACATGCTATCCCAGAGCGATTGCAGCTTTCCTTGTCCCAGAGCAGCCAGTGCCTGCACAGCAGAAAGATGTTTAGGGCGTTTAGGGATCCCCATTCTATGAAGACCTATTGCGATGGCTCCAGAAGACACCAAGACAATACGGTGTCCCTGACGTCTTAGTTTGACTAGCGTTTCCACAATCATGGACACATTTGCAATCCTAGGTTCGTGTGTGTTCTCGTCGACAATGGAAGACGAGCCCACTTTCACCACGATGGTGTATTTCTTCTGATCAGTCATAGTCGGAAAAAAGAGAAATTGGAAAATTGAATTGTAGCCACCACATCTTTACACCGTTAAAGAGCTCCAGAGCGGGAGAGCAGATGTCGGTGGTCTTAATCGGTGCCTGAGAGTTCCTGCACCGACATGGCGTCACCAATTTGCGGGTCAGACATTTCTGTCAAGAAGTTCTGGTTTGAGTTCGAAAGGTAGCGAGTGGTTTCTGGGAGACTTATTCCTTTGTTGACATCCTCGTCCTTGTTCATTGTGAATGGTTGTCTGCACATCGGGCACAAACCTTTGGCGGTTTCCGTTTCCAACCATTTCCAGATGCAATGCATGTGGAATGCGTGTTGACATTCTCCTATGACTGTTGGTTAGTTATGAAGGAAAGCTATTCTTACCTAAAGGACACTCATCTCCTGGATATTTGCATGTTGTACAAGTTCCGTCAAACGAAACTCGACAAATACCACAGACCTCATCCTCTGCGATATCCCAATGCCAGGAGTAAATTGCGTAGCAGCTATTAAGTTTGATTTGCATTGGGTCAGAACTGTTTGGATCAGATTAAATAATAAATGATTTTCGTGTGAGACATAAAATCTGGTAGAGTGCGGCGCAAAAAAAATTATCATTAAATTCAGCTCGACTTGGGTTTGAGTATATCGCTATGTCTAAGAAATGGATAGATAAAAAGAGCGCACAGAGCTACGCGCTTTTACACCGTGCTCACGAAGATCCCCTGTTTTTTAACGAGGAGGCTGGAGAGAGGGTTTTGGTGCCTATAGAAAAGAAGAAACGCAGTGCTAAGGAGAGACTCGAGACCAAACAGGATTTGCAAAAGGAATTGGACTCAGAAATCGAGAAGGGTGAAATCCGTAAGAATGAGGGTGAGGCTGCTTTATATGGTATCACTTACGACGACTCCAAGTACGATTACATGCAACATTTGAGAACCATTGGAAACGACCAAACCGGTATATTCATAGCCAAAGAGGAAGAGAAGAAAAAGGTTGAGCTTCCCTCCGAGCTTTTACCTTCAAAAGAGACCGTGGAGTACGACTATCAGCGGCAGCAAAATATACAAGACGAGATATCGGGTTTCAAACCGGATATGAACCCTGATCTTAGGGAAGTTTTGGAAGCTTTGGAGGACGAAGCCTATATTGATGCTGACCAAGACGTCGATAATATTGATGTGTTTGCTACCCTTTTAAACGGCAAAGCTGAGGTGATCAAGAACTCTGAGTACGGGGAATACGACGAATGGGACATTGACAATTACGAAGATGAATATGAAGACTACGATTCAAACGGTGAAGGTGGTGAGTTTGATTGGGAAAAAGACTTCAGCAAGTTCAAAAAAGCACAGAGTAGAGGTCAGACACGAAATGACTGGGACAGTGATGACGAATTTGAAGGGGAAGAGGACGAAGAAGAAGAAGACGAAGATGTTCTAGGGGAGCTCCCGGACATGGGATCCAGTGGGATGAAAAGTAAGAGCTCTAAAAAGAAACAAAGACGTCGCAAGGGTGCAAAAACTGATACCTCATCGTACTCCATGTCTTCTTCAGCATTGTGTCGCACAGAGCAGATGACTATCATTGACGACAAATTCGATGTGATGAAAGAAAAATACGAACAGGAAGAAGAGGAGGAGGACTACGAGCCATTTGCTTTTGAAAATGAGCGTGAGGATCTGGCTGCTTTAGTGGATGACTTTTTGGATAATTACACTCTCGAAAAAGGTGGCAGAAGAGTGGTCAAAAAGGATAAAGAACTTGAGAAGATCCAACAGGCAGCAGATAGTGTTTCACGCAGTAAGCTGGCTTTGCGTCGTAGTAGGGACAAAAATGGCAAGAGCGGTGCATCTGCCTTCCAAGGCTTGAGTGATGACCTGAACAGGTTGCGTATGTGATCTGGGGAAGGTCGTGCGAACGCAATAAAATAAATATAATTTTTTAAGAAAAATATTTCAGATATCCATTCAAGATGGCTAGGAAAAGTCGTACAGTTGGCGAAGAGATTGCTAAGGATCTCGCAAAGCCCGTTTTCCGTGATTATGACATTGAAGATGAACAAGATAGTGATTCTGATGTCGGCCAAGACGAGATTTCGCGGGATCATTATATTCAAGGGCGCAGTAAATTGAGAACTGTTGATGTGGGAGAAGGCTACAAAGGAAAGAAGGTTAGTCGTGACCAGATTTTTGAGGAAGATGGAGCAACAGATGACAGTGAGTTTGAAGATGGATCCAACGAATCAGATATCTTGGCAGATGTGACCGATTCAGAAGAAGAAGAAGAAGAAGAAGAAGAAGAAGAAGAAGTAGAGGATGACGATGAAAGCCAGGACAATGATTCAGATGGGTCGGCAGAATCCGATGTTTCAGAAGAGTCTGCTGATGATTCCTACAAGAGAGATCGTATTTCAAAGCTTCTAGCAGAGGAAAAGAAACAAATCATATCCAGATTGTCCTCAACAGCCAAAAGTGACGCTATCAAAGGGTATGCTGTGATGAGCCAAAATCGCATATTTGATCTCATATTGGATGGTCGCATTAAACTTCAGAAGGCCATGGTTTCAGCAAATCAGCTACCTCTGAAAACAGAAATATATAAATCCTTGTCCAAAAAGGAGAGAAAAGAGCTCGAAAAAGTGCAAGAGAGCGTTTTAGAACTTCTAGAGAAGGCTCTCAATGTTCGCAGAAAGTTGTTTTCCAAAGATAAGATAGAGACCGAAGCCAAAAGAAGCAAGAAGAGAACGCTGGAATCGCTATTCGAAGAGACAAAGGAGCTTGACTCCAGTCTGGAATCTTATAAGCGTAGCGTTTTAGTCAAATGGTCCGCAAAGGTTCAGGCTGCTTCCGGTTCATCTGCGTTGCAATCAGGAAAATTCCAAACCATTAACCAGGACTCTTATTCGCAAGTGGAAAGTAACCTTCAAGATATGGATAGACTGGTCAAGAGAACGAGACTCAATCGCCGTGCAATCACTCCGATAGGGGAAGAAAAGGGAGAAGAACATCTAATTTTCGATGACGACGATTTCTACAGAGTTCTTCTTAACGATATGGTTGATAAGAAAATCACCGACAAAGCATCATCTTCGTCAGCAATTGTGACAATGAGTTCTAATCGGATACACAAAAATTACGAGCGCAAGGCCACCAAAGGCCGTAAATTAAAATATACCGTGCAAGAACCATTGCAACAATTTGAGGTTCCTAAGAAGAGTGGCTTTTCCTGGAATGATGATCAAATCGACGAGTTCTTTGCTTCCTTATTAGGCCGCAAAATTGACATGGGTGAGAACACAGAAGAAATTGAGACCGAAGAGGGTGAAGCTATCTTGAAGTCGGATTTGAAATTATTTGGCTAAATAAAATAGCTCTACAAAATGCCATAGATCGATTTCAAAATAAATAAATTAATTATAAATATTCAATTCTCGATTTTAAGGAATGCCAATTAAATGGGCTCTTCCTCTTTGCCGTACTCTCTGACAGACATTGTTAATGATATTCCACTGGAAAAGAATGATAATCCATCGGGGGAAGCCCGTATCTCATGTGTGGAAACATACGATCTCAATTTGTATCTAGGGACAACTATGGGGGAACTGATACACATGTACTGGATTGATGATGAGACGGGGTACATGGTAGTTTCGAGACAGAAGTTCAATTCTAAAAATAAAGCTATTGAGAACATACTCTTGCTGCCCCAGGTCTCCAAAGTTTTGGTTTTGTCTGGAGGCACAGTCAAGGCATATATTTTGCCAGAGTTATCTCCTGCGAATATTGGGAGAATCAAGGACATTTCAGATATTTGTGTTGATGAGAGTAAGCAAAAGCTGGATTACAAAGAAGAAAACTACATGGGTGATATCGAACACACAGACGGTCAAGTTTACACCAACGTTACAGTTTTCGCCAGCAAAACTATCCGTATGGTGCGCATATTTGACGACAGTATTAAACTGGCCAAAGATATAAATTATGCAGGATCGTTAAAGGGAGTACAGCGATCGAACATAGTTGCTGTGGCGTCACAAACTAATTATGATATGATAGACTTAGAGCATGGACAAAAAATTCCCCTGTTTCCGTCTAACCAAACCAATCCATCGATTCTTGCCTTCGGGGACAAGGAATTTTTGATGATCTGTGAGTCATCCGATGGACAAGCAATGGGTATGGTTGTGAATTCGACAGGGGAGATAACTAGGGGAACATTCACATGGACTGAGCGTCCGGCATCGTTGGTGGTTGATTATCCATATTTAATTGGTGTTTTTGGGAGGTCTGTCAAGATATACTCCTTTCACGATCAAACATTGATACAGGAGATTGAATTTGAAACAGATATTGCCGTGCAAAGCGTGAGCCATATCTTCAAAACCGAAGACAAACACCTGAATTCATTGCTACAGAAAGTTCCCATTATTTACCAATCGACGATAGAGGAGGTTCAAAAAATAGCAGAGGAATCAGATCAGCATTTTGGATCTGTGTCCAACCATCTTCTCTACGATTGCGCAGGAAAGAGCATAAAAGTCATAAGATTGCAAGCCAAACCCGAAAGATTATTAGAAGTTTTCCGATCTGCAACCAAGGATAACAGCTTGGAAATTTTGGATGAAATTTTGGATGAGTACAGGAGTCCTGATGTTACAAACAAGGCTGAACAGTTGTTTATTTTGCATTTAATAGGTTTCTTTTGCATAAAGTACGAAATTTTTGACCAGTGTTACGATATTTGGATTGGAAACATGAAAGTGCTAGACCCACGCTTACTGCTATACGCTATGAACATGTCGAAGGATGAAATATATGGCTCTGTCTGGATACAGCGCGGTCTGGCCGACGAAATAGAGACTATACGATCCAGCATGAAGGAGACTACGAGCTCCTCTGAATTTTTACAGCTCTATTTGAGCACCTGCATTCATGAAGTTGATGACCATGATCTTCTTAAAAGTCTTGAAGTCAGCTACGCTCGCCAGGCTCTCAATACTGATAACTTTCTCTCTTGCCTGGAATCCATAAAAGTGGGTAAGAACGAGATCATTGAATTGCTTCTGAATTCCAAGAACTATTACTATCTTGCTCGTTACTACGAGAAGCTTGAAGAAAAAAGTCAAGTCCTGTACTACTGGAAATGTCTGATGGAGGGTGTACTGGTGGATCCCAGGTTTAAAGTGGATAATCCACTCGATTTCATTGTGAACTATCTCCTTGACTGCGACGAACATTTAATTGAAACACATGGTGAGTGGCTGCTCGAAAAATATCCAGAATATGGACTGAAGTTGTTTATGGATCCGAAGCTAAAGCACCGCTCATTCAAGGATGTTAAAATTCTCAACATATTGAGTGGAAAACACAAGCTGGAATACATGAGCTACATGGTTGCAACGAAGGGTGAGAATCAATTCAAAGGCGATCTGATTGTCTTCTTGTTGAAAGAGTTGCTGTCCATGGATCAGGAAGCTCTGAAAATCCAGAAATATGTTTCTCTACCCGTTCCGCGAGTCGAATATTATAAGTTCTTACAGCTGGAAGCTAAGAGAGAACGATCCTCTGCAATAGTGCTGCATAACCAGATATATCAGTATTTGCTTGAAATCAGCGAGGAAACAATGTCTATACTTGATCGCAAAAATGTGGTGCAGCAGTGCGTAGAGCTGATGGAGCCCAACCAGTCTCATTATCCTCTTCTGGGTGCAGCTTTACAGTTTAGGATGTCTAATTATGACAAAGTGGTGGAGGTGTTGCTGCAATTGGGTGACTACGAGTGTGCCGAGGAATTTGCATCGTCAATGAAACTACCTGGTGACAACAAAGATGATGTGACCGACATAATGGATGATGGATCATCCCTAAGCTCGATCACAAACAAATTGCAGATGCTGATCTTCGAAAAGTATCTAGAGATGGATCAGCCCGATCTTGTTCAGAAATTCCTGGACAGCAACAACACTTTTAAGGATGTCGAGGACGAAGAAAAAACACTAGAGAGAATGGAGAAGTTTATCAACTTGCTTGGGCGGATTCCAAACCAGTTCCCAATATACCAGCTTGAGTCCTTTTTGGAGAAAAATCTGATTAATTTTCAAGACCAGGTGGATGAATCTGTTCTGTGCAAAAATCTGAGCCGAGCACTATGTAAGAATTTACGTGAATTGAATGATTAATACGCTTCCCAATGCTTTGCCACAGTAAAAACCAGCAGTTGAAACTAACTGACTAAAATCAAAAAAAAAATAAATGCGATGTAGTCGATACGAGGTTCGAACTCGTGACCTTCCCCGTGTGAAGGGGACGTCGTAACCACTAGACCAAGCGACTTACTCACGAACGTTTTCATACTCAACCAGAACATGAGCGCAAACAGAGCTACCGATAAGAGTCATCAAAATGTCATCATCGTGGTTGCGGATTCTCTATCGGTATCCGTGCTCCATCTACTTCACACGAGGGACGTGGGGTACAAGCCATCCGCATCGGACGGTATACTACAGACCCTAATCGCGGCGCATCGCGAGTGATCGCCAGCATTTTCGTGGCAGTCTTGTCGCGATCGCCTATTTTCCTTTCTAGCGCGTTATTTCAGTTGAAAATTGCCGGAGTTAGTCATTTATCGGTGAAAAATTTTTAGGGTTCAAACTTCTTGCGCAAAATTTATCATCAACATGGCTCAAGCTAACCCATACGGACCGAATCCAAGCGACTATCTCTCGAACGTGTCCAAGTTCGAGATCATCGACACTACTCTCAGAGAGGGAGAGCAGTTTGCTAATGCATTTTTCACACTTGACATGAAACTCCAGATCGCTAAGGCTTTGGACGAGTTTGGTGTTGACTACATCGAATTGACATCCCCAGTGGCGTCTGACCAGGCGCGTGAGGAAGTGGAGGCCATCTGCAAGCTTGGCCTGAAGAATTCCAAGGTTCTGACTCATATCAGATGCCACATGCACGACGCTCAGGTTGCTGTTGAGACCGGAGTCGATGGAGTGAATCTTTTTATCGGAACGTCCAGTTTCCTCAGAAAGCACTCCCACGGTAAGGACATGTCGTACATCACCAAGGCTGCGATCGAGGTGATCGAATTCGTCAAATCCAAAGGCTTGGAGGTTCGTTTCAGTACCGAAGATTCGTTCAGATCCGACATTGTCGACCTGCTCAATATATACAGCACTGTGGACAAAATCGGCGTGAATAGAATCGGTATTGCAGACACAGTTGGAGGAGCAAACCCGAGACAGGTGTACGAGCTCATCAGAACGATCAAGTCTGTTGTTTCTTGTGACATCGAGACACATTTCCACAACGATACCGGATGTGCGATTGCTAACGCCTACACCGCATTAGAAGCAGGAGCCAAGTACATCGACACGTGTGTGCTGGGAATCGGAGAGAGAAATGGAATTGTGCCTTTGGGAGGGTTCATGGCCCGGATGATCGTTGCCGACCCTGAATACGTCAAGTCCAAATATCAACTCACCAAGATCAGAGATTTGGAGAACTTGGTGGCTGAGATTGTGGATGTCAACATTCCGTTCAACAACCCGATCACCGGTTTCTGCGCCTTCACGCACAAGGCCGGAATCCACGCCAAGGCCATTCTTGCCAACCCTTCGACCTACGAAATCCTGAACCCTTCCGACTTTGGTCTGTCTCGTTACATCCACTTTGCTAACAGACTGACCGGCTGGAACGCCATCAAGAGCAGAGTCGAGCAACTGAACCTGAGTCTTTCTGACGACCAGGTCAAGGAGGTCACCAGCAAGATCAAGATGATGGGAGACGTGAGACCACTCAACATCGAGGATGTCGACTCCATTATCAAAAAATACCACGCAGACGTTAGTGTGGTCGCTTCGAATAAGAGACAAAGAACAGACTAGGTAGTGCACGCAGGGTATGTAGAGAATGGATACGGAGATTAGACAGGCGACTGGCTGTAGCTGGCTGTAACTGGCAGATAGACCTCGCGGTGGCACGCTGCTCGGGTGCTTCCGGTCACGTGCGCGTCACGTGATGTGAAACGCTGCCCGGCAGACCTTTTAAAATAATTTTTCACGAAAATATTTCTTCATCCAACACCATGCCAAGTAAGTATCAGAAACAGGATTGGGCGCTGCCCAATCGAGGTTTCGGGACCTCAGCTCTTTCAAAAACTCCATGAGACTCTTGCACTGAACCCCCGACACTTCAGTGCAAGAACCTAGTCGTTCTGACCAGGCTCTCGATGTTGTATTTGAAGTAGCGTAAATCCCTGGAAAAGTTTTCTAACACACGTAGGAGCTCCAAGAACTTACTCTAAGACTTACTCTACCCCAAAGAGACCATACGAGTCCGTCAGATTGGACGCCGAGCTGAAACTCGCCGGTGAATACGGTCTTAAGAACAAGCACGAGATCTACAGAATTGGATTCCAATTGTCCAAGATCAGAAGAGCTGCCAGAGACTTGCTTACTAGAGACGAGAAGGACCCAAAGAGATTGTTCGAGGGTAATGCTTTGATCAGAAGATTGGTGAGAGTCGGTATTTTGCCAGAAGACAAGATGAAGTTGGATTACGTTTTGTCCTTGAAGATCGAGGATTTCCTTGAGAGAAGATTGCAAACCCAAGTCTTCAAGCTTGGTCTTGCTAAGTCTATCCACCACGCCAGAATCTTGATCACCCAAAGACACATTGCCGTTGGTAAGCAAATCGTCACCATCCCATCTTTCATGGTCAGATTGGACTCCCAAAAGCACATCGACTTTGCCCCAACTTCTCCATACGGTGGTGGAAGACCAGGTAGAAACAAGAGAAAGTCTCAAGCTTCTGCTGGTGGAGACGCTGAGGAGGAAGACGACGAGTAGGTAGAAATAATTAAATAAAGATTAGCAGGTAATTTGAACTGTAGCGTGCCTGGAAGTTGAGGTCCCTGACACACATCTCGCACTCACTCCCCTGGCCACCTATACCGCGGAGGGTGCAGTTGAGACATAAAGTCTTCGTCTTCAAGATTCATCACGTGACATAAACACGGGCGCGCGAGCCCGCGAGGCACCTCTGCACCGCTCAGGATATGAAAAATTTTAAATCCATATTGAATTATCACTCTATAATTAATTCAAGATGGGTAAAAGGTAAGTCACCAGCATGCACACAGCAGCCATATTAGCTGCTGTAGGTCAATATCACTAACATCAGTCATGGTTTGAGATCCAGAACTCGTTACGCATTCAGTCGTGACTTCAAGCAACACGGAGCGCTGCCTATGTCCGTGTACCTCAAGACCTACAAGGTCGGAGATATTGTCGACATCAAGGTCAACGGATCGATCCAACAAGGTATGCCATACAAATACTACCACGGTAAGACTGGTATCATCTTCAACGTGACCAAGAGCTCCGTTGGTGTTATGGTCAACAAGATTGTTGGAAACAGATACATCGAGAAGAGATTGAACATCAGAATTGAGCACGTGAAGCACTCCAAGTGCAGACAAGAGTTCTTGAACAGAGTCAAGGAGAACGCTGCCAAGAAGGCTGCTGCTAAGGCTTCTGGAGAGCCAGTTTTGCTCAAGAGACAGCCAGCTGCTCCAAGACCTTCCAAGGTTGTCGCTGGTGTCCCAACCAACCTTGCTCCTATTGCCTACGAAACCTACATTTAGTGATTAATGGATAAGTAGAGTGAAAAACCATCAGTTTTAAGTGCCTGTGTGCATGTAGAGTAGTAGCTTGTGAAAAATTTGTCGCTGGTTCATAAATTCATGGCTGTGCCACAAACTTTTAAAAATTTATCATGAATGAGAAGCTCCAGCGATTAGAGAAGGACATCGAGGAGAGTGTACCCTACTTTGCAAGCGACGAGACTTCTTCAGTTCGCAAGGAAGCACCCGAGGTGCTGTCCAAGCCGCGCCAGATCGAGCCCTGGGTGCATTTTGTAGCCGGCGGTATGGGAGGCATGTGTGGTGCTATCTTTACGTCTCCGTTCGATGTCGTGAAGACCAGGCTCCAATCCAGTGTCTACCGCGATGCATACAGGAGCGGACTTGGCCATGGGAATGTCTTCAGTGGTGCTGCCCTGCATTTTAAAGAAACCTTAATGATATTGAGAGATGTCTACCGAATTGAAGGACCTCGAGCGCTATTCAAAGGACTGGGACCCAACTTGGTTGGTGTGATTCCAGCAAGATCGATTAATTTCTTTACATATGGATACTCCAAGGATATGATCAAGAACTCATTTGCATTCAACGGGGAGGAAACCTCGTTGGTCCATCTTTTATCCGGAATCTCTGCCGGATTTGCCACAAGTACCGCTACCAATCCGATATGGCTGGTCAAGACCCGTCTCCAATTGAATAGGGCCACCACGAAAGTGTACAAAAATTCATTTGACTGTGTGATGAAGATCGTGAAGAACGAGGGTGTCTTTGCCCTTTACAGGGGACTCACGGCTTCGTACCTGGGATCTGCAGAAAGTACCCTGCAATGGGTGTTATACGAGCAGATGAAATTCATTATCCACAAGAGATCGGAGCGGTTGCAAAGAGAGGGAAAACAATCCAGCGAGATAATGGACTGGTTTGCTCGTTCTGGATCTGCTGGGTTTGCCAAATTTATCGCAAGTCTCATCACCTACCCGCACGAAGTTGTTCGTACCCGTTTAAGACAGGCACCTACCGAAGGGGGCAAGCCCAAATACACTGGATTGATGCAATGTTTTAAGCTGATCATTAAGGAGGAAGGATTGGCCTCTATGTATGGTGGATTGACCCCCCATTTAATGCGCACAGTCCCAAACAGCATGATAATGTTTGGCACCTGGGAGCTTTTCACTAGTATTTTGTCGAAACACTGATGTATATAGTCGACCGTGAAATAATAGCTACTTTAATTTTTTCTTGCTACCATGTCTTTTAAATACGAGTTTTCAAAGTATCTTCGGGACCCTGGGTCGTGCCCTGGGCTTGTCTACCAGGATGAGAATGTTCTAATTATTAAGGATCTTTATCCCAAATCGCTGGTCCATTATCTGATCATCCCGTTCAAGAATACCCTGAAGACTCCCCAAGAAGCGTTTTCCGACCGCGATTTCAAGTCCAAAATGGACGTCTACGTCAACAAGGCACGAGAGCTCGTGGCTTCGAGCTGGCCCAAGCACTACAAAATTCCCCAGGGCGCGGAACTTGCCGATTATATCCAGGTTTGCTGTCATTCCATCCCCTCCATGGCCAATTTGCATATCCATGTCATGACTCGGGACCTCTGCAGCGAGCGCGTCAAGAACAAGAAGCACTACAACAGTTTTTCAACGAAGTTTGCGATCCAATGGAGCGAGTTTCCTCTCCAGGAGACCGATCCACGTTGGGATACCGACTACTGTAAACAGCTTTTAAAGCAAGATCTGGTTCACAACGGAATTAATTACAAAAGTTCTTTTAAACGACTACGTCAGGAGCTCGACAGAAAAAGAGACTCGATTGTCCATGGACACAAATTACAAAGCTAGCTGCCGTTAAGTAGACCAACTGTGGATCGCACAATTACTTGGCAGCTCCACCAAACATGTACTTGTACACGTCCACCGCAGACTGTTCCACCTTCTCAGAGCCCTCCAGGGGAGTATCGTCGTCGAAACGAAACTCAGCAACCAGCTGCTCGGCAATTTCCAGATACTCGCGCGCCACCTGGTCGTCTTTTTCCAGGTCCTCCTTTGAGACCTGCGTCATATTACCTTCGATCCATTCTGCCACCTCTGGCAAGTGTTTTTTCCGCAACATTGTCGTGAGCAATCCCTCGAACTGCGTCGTGTCAAATTCCGTGTTCGGATACACGTTTGTGTGCTTTAAAACGGATCGGTTTGCATCCATGCTCTTGCTGAAAGACGTTAGTTGCGACAGTATCACGTTGTACTGATTCTGGAGGTTCGACCAGTTAGGCAGCGTCGTGCTGGAGGCCATGCTGTCTTCCAGCTTGCGCAAAGAGTGCGTTAGCTGGGTGAGACGGGGCCGCAGTTGTTCCAAATTCTGGACAGGCACGTCGGAGAAGTCAAGAGACATGGAACAGAATTAGAGATAATAAATTAATTATTTTTCTCGAATTAATAAATGCCCAAGAAACCGTCCAAACTCGAGGAACTGACCCAAAGGTACTCCACGAGCAGCAATCTGGAGCGCCGGATCCGCAACCTGGACTCGCGAGTCAACAAAACCGCTACGGATCGCAACTATCTGGCGAAACTCCGAGCGGATCTGGGCTTCTGGAAAGCCAAAGAGCAGCCAGAAAAAACTCCAACCACAGAGACCAAGCGCGAAATCAAGCTGTTCAAAAACTCGCTGTTCTACGATGAGGAGCTGAACCCCATGGGAGTCACACCGGAAGGAGGAATCGAAAAGAAACAAGACACGTTTGTGCCAGGAAACGTGGAGCTCAGATACCCCCTGCCGCGTGAAGAGCGACCGCGGTTTTGGAAAATCCACCAGGTTGCAAGCTACAAGGCAGAGGAAAAAAGAACGCAGCTGGTGCCAACTGTTCTACGCAAATAAATGTAAACTATAATGAATGTTAATCTAAGTAAAAGAGATACTTGTTCTATTTCTCTTTAGCAAACAGCTTCTCGACCTCCTCAACAGCTTGAGCAAGAACCTTGTCCTGGAACTTGGCATTTTGCAGCTCGGATTGCACCTTGGAGATAACAGTGGATGCCAGTTGTTCTTGCTCTTGTTGTCTAACCTGGGCCTCGTATCTGACCCACGAGTCCAAAACGGACTTGGCCTCGGATGCAACAGCAACCTTCTGCTTGAGCTCGAAAGCCTCGGCCTCCAAAGCAGCAGTCTCCTTGGACATCTCGAAAAGAGCCTTGGTGGTGGAAACAACGTCCTTCAGGTTGGCGACTTGGTCGATTCTGGACTTGACAGCATTGACGTGGTCTGCTCTGGCTTGGTTCAACAGACTGACAACGTGGTCGGTTCTGTTCTTGGCCATCTCGCCGTACAGTGGTGCAACAGCCTTGGAAATGAGGGCCATGAATCCGAGGAAGGTCACGAGCAAAATGGTCTCATCGTTGACAACGTACAACTCAGAAGAAATGGCGTAAACGGAGGCGGCGGCAGAGGTGGCCAGAATTCCGGTCTTGGAGAGGAACGAGTTGCCTGGGAGCGAGTCGATCAAGGAATTGGCCTTGGATTTAGGGTCCACAGGGGTCGACAAACATCTGATGCCGACAGCTCTGTGGCCGAGGGTGGCCATTGGTCTTGCGGAAGCTGGCGCGTTAGTCAATTGCACTCCATATAACTTACCTCTAGCTGCTAGTCTTGCCAACATGGTGTTTTCGGTAGAGATGTTTAGAAAAATTTGGCTTAATTTCGTTGGTCAGAATTGGGCGGGCACATAACCTCTGAAAAAAGTGCACCGCTACACTACATCCGTACACCAGTATAATGGCGGTTGGCTTCTATTACTAGCTAGAGGTCTATACGCACCCGCTACACATACACGCTGCTGGTTAGTAACTGGAATATTATACTCACGTTTCAAGCTGCTCGCCCAGCTCCTGCTGGTCCTGGTAATTCACGCGCTTCAACACCTCTGATGCGCTGCTCTCCTGTATCACACCGTCGATCACCAGCTCGTCGATCACGTGATACGCCACCTGGAAGTTAAAGATGATATCGAGTTCGCACACGCTTCCGTATGCCTTGTCCATGATCTCGACGTATCTTTGGATGAGGTCTAGCGTTGCCAGTTCGTTGTCGTCGTTTTCGATGCACGCGATGAAAAACAGACTGGCGTATCTTCGGTATATCAGTTTGGAGTCTTTGTGTTCGAGCACGTTGCACATTTTTGGCTTGCGGAGGGGGATGATGGCGGTCAATTCGCGAATAATACGCTGTTTTTCCTTCTGGGAAACTGCAATGTACCATTTTGAAAGGCGCACCTTTCCCTGTTTTGATAAAAGAATCAAGTACTTGATACCCATTATTGAATAAGTAATAAGTAACAAAAAAATTAAAATAAAATAAAATCGAAAATAGCAGGCAAAACCACATATAGCCAGGTTTTCCTGTGTGAGACACGTGCGAAACGGGAATTTAAACTATTGGAATCTTTTCATCTGGGTGAAAGTTGAAGCTTGGCAGGATGGAACAGTTCGTTGGATACGTTATGGCCACAGGTGCCGAACGAGCACAGCTGCTGCGGTTGCTCCGTGAAAAACACATGGAGTACGAAAACCCGGTGGACGAGATGCAGGACTCTGATCACCGCTCTAGTACCGACTCCCTCACGATAAAAAGTGAGTCGGACGATAATATATATCCTCTGTTCCGTGAAAACTTGGCAGAAAGGTTGCAGGAGCCGGATCTCGAGAATCAGCTCAAATCCAACAAGGTGAATTTGTCGTCGTTGGACGATACCCATGTAAAGGAGCTAAAGGCACAGGTGGCGCTGGAATACGAGCAGCTAGCGCGACAGTTTGTTGCCTCGCGAATAGCCAGCATCGACCAGATGGTGGAAAAAATCGACGACGCTATCAGCACCACCAAGGAGGATTTTTTGTATCTCAAAAAGGACATGGACGCATTAAACTCGCAAGATCTGGGCTCTAGACCTGTTGTCGAGGCTCCAACGTTGGACGCGGAGCTTTTTCACAGCCATTTCGAAGCTAATTACGCGGACAAATCCCGTCTTTTGAAACAAATCAGGGCCGTCACCCAATACCGCCTGGACACAATCGACCAGGAGACACAGACTAACCTCGAGATAGTGCAAAATCAGTACCAGGCCGCTTTACTGGAAAATAGAGAAGCTTTACAGCAACAAATCCACGCAAACATGGAAGAACTGAACTCCGAGTTTCCTCCGGTGAATGCGGAGAGTTCAGACATGGGGAACGCCCCTGAAAACGAACTCAAGTCCCGCAAAAAGCGCTCCAGCTCGCTCATTAATTTGGCCGATATAGCACAGGTGTATGGCGACGACCATCCATGATTACCTAATCAACAAAAATATTTAGCACCTTATGAAATAATATATCTGTGTAACAAAGTATATTTGCCCTTTTGTCATGGACAGCTTGATTCCCACCTTTTTGGAGATCACCGGCACCGACAATGTTCAGGTTGCCCAGACATTTCTTGAGATGGCTGGGGCGGATATGGATACTGCTGTGAATTTGTTTTTTGAGCATGGATCAGGGATTGTCGCGGGAGGTTCTCATAACGACGCAGAAATAGCTGACAGATTACAACAGGAAATGTATCAAGACTCCAGTAGAGTTGAGGAAGATGTGCGAAGACCGATTGAGCCTGTTCGTGATCAGCTTGTGACAGATTACATGCGGATTAATCCTCAACAAGGGATGTTTGGGAGAACACAGGTTGGGATTTTCAACCAATTAGACGAAGAGGAGGATGGAGACGAAGACGACGAAATAGAGGTGATCGATCTGGACGACGAGGACGACTACGACGACCAGTTCCGGATGCTGGATGAGGATGGCGAGCCGATTAGACAACAGAACAACCGTAGGGCCAGAAGGCGGCGTGAGTTCCGCACCAGCACACAGCGGCGCTTGGCCAACATTTTCAGACCACCTTGGGACATCATCAGCAAGTACGATCTAGACGGCGCAAAAGTTGTGGCACGCCAGGAGAAAAAATGGATCCTGGTCAACATACAGGACATGACCGATTTTCGGTGTCAATGTTTGAATCGAGACTTTTGGTCCAACACAGAGATTAAAGAGATTGTTCGCGAGAATTTTGTGTTCTTGCAGTATCACCATGACTCTCCGAACGGAGAATACTACATCAACATGTATCCATTTTCTGAATATCCACACATAGCCATTCTTGATCCTATGACAGGGGAGCGACTCAAGATGTGGAGCGAGACTCCAGATATTCACAAGTGGGTCGAGCAGGTTGTGGACTTCATGGATCGGTTTTCCCTGGAGAAAGACAAGAAGAACCCGATCGTCCAGCACAGCGTGCGGCCCGACGTGGGCAGTTTGAGCGAGGAGCAGCAGATTAAAATGGCTATGGAGCACTCGCTGGATCCTGATGCCGCCCAGAAACAGGACACAGTCACCATACTCGATAAGGCGGGCGAGGAGGGGTCCCAGGAGCAGCCAATAGACATCGAGTCCAGCGGGCCGATCATTGAGGCCGTGGACGTTCCTGACCCCGAGGGGCCGGACGTGACCCGCATCCAAATTCGTTCTGGAGACGGAAAGCGTGTGGTGAAGAAGTTTGCACTTGGAGACCCCGTTTTGAAGGTGTACCAGTACGTGAAGTTCCACTTCTCGATCGACAAGCCGTTCAGTCTCACGATGCAGCGACAAAATCTCCAGGACAGACTACACGAGACAATTGAGCACTGTGGACTCAAAAACGCATCATTACTACTGGAAATAGAGGAGTGATTAATTAATTGTCAATCGTATCTTCATTATTTTATTTTCCTAAAAATTCGCTCACTGGCTCTCCAATATGGTCCAACGCGAGCAGGAACGTATCGTGGCCGTAAAAACTGTCTTCTTTGCTGAGCTCAACATGCTTGATGTTGGACCCAGTTCCGCCGTTTTGGATCGCACCCTGTCTAAGCAGATCTGCCATCTCCTTCTGCTGCCAGGCTGGAAACAGAATGTCCGACTCGACACCAATGATCAGCACGTCTTTGTGCGACAGCTTGGAGAGCCCCAGCATCAGGTCCTGAGCAGACTCCTCGGGCGTCAGTCTCCTGGTGCGCTTGTTCTCCTTGATCGGCTCGTCGAAAGAGCACTGGTTGATCGGCTTGTACTCGATTTCGGAGTCTGGAATAAACTCACCGTTGAACTTGGCCTGGGTCTGGAGTCTGCTTTTCTGCGCCTTGGTGCGTGCCGAGTGGCTCATGTCGAACAAGTCCATTGCCTTGGAAACATACAAGAAAGAGTTGGCGTCGAATTCCAGAC
Organism: Ogataea thermomethanolica; assembly: GCA_030674565.1. Lineage (NCBI taxonomy): Eukaryota > Fungi > Ascomycota > Pichiomycetes > Pichiales > Pichiaceae > Ogataea > Ogataea thermomethanolica. The sequence continues at coordinate 773,738 of JAKTYW010000002.1, forward strand.
ACCATTTCTCGCCTGCGTGGTCTAGATACGTCTCGACCAAAAAGTCTGGACAAAGAGCCGGCTGTTTCGACGGATCTGCTCTCTCGACGCCGAACCGCGACTCCCACTCAGGACCCGAGCGATACGTAATTGTAGCGATTTCCCTGGCCAGCTTCATTCCCGTGTGAGGGGGCAGAGACCCGTAGTAGAAACCTTTATTCCAGTTAGGGTCTGTCATCAAGGCCTGACGCTGACAGTGGCGCATGGCAATGGAGTAAGGGTGGGATCTGGCACATCCCGAGATGCTGATCACCTTGTCGACCTCGTTTTCGAACTCGTACGCATACGCGAGACACTGCATACCGCCCATGGACGAGCCCATGACGGCAAGCAGCTTATCGATACCGAAGTGCTGTTTGATGAGTCTGTGCTGGGCCCTGACCATATCGTTAATGGAGATGATCGGGAAACGTGTTGCGTAGATCATCCCGTCGGCCGGGTCCTGTGACGAAGGCCCCGTGGACCCAAAACAGCCGCCTATGACGTTGGTGCAAACGACAAAATACTTGTTGGTATCAAGGTATTTTCCTGGACCGATGAAGTCCTCCCACCAGCCGCGGGCCGGGTTTTTGGCCGTGGAGTGTGCGTGGGACGAGGCAGAGAGCCCTGTTTGGACCAGGATGGCGTTCGAGCGGTCCTGATTCAGCGTTCCCCAAGATTCGTAAGCGATCTGGAACTGGGGCAGATGGCCGCCGTAGTCGAGGAAAATCGGCTCCTGCGAGCGGAAGATCTCCACGTTCTCCTCGGTGATACGCGCGTAGGCCGGCTCTGGCCCGTTCTCGACCAGGGTCTGCGACCTTTTCTCCAATTTTTCAAGACATGGGAACGACAACTGTGGATTCGAGGGCCGCGAGCCGTGCGAGGCCACAGAGGCCTTTCTGGTGGACGTTGGCCGTGGTTTGAGTGTCGCAATCGACTGCGAGAAGCGCCTGGTCAGCGACAGAGACAAAAGACGCCTGTTCATTGGGATTACTAAGATAATTAGAGTCTGCTTGTCTGGTAGCAACAAGCACCGCTTATGTGCTTTCACGTGACCAGAACAAATTTTTCTGGCCACACAGCCAGATTCGCGGCTGTGCGAAAAGGGCCCAGGTGGGATCTTGATTAGGATAATGGACTACAACGCGTTCCTGAGGGAGCACGGCATTTCGCTGCGGATCGGGCACCTGTACCTCGCGAAACCGGCCACGGGCGACATTGTGCGTCTAGCAGAGTATTCTGGCGGGCCCGAAGCCATCGCCGACTACGACGCCGACGGGGGTCTCAGGTTCACAGCAGACCTGTTGGAGGCCATGTGCAAGAGCTCGAAATTCGAGGCCCCTATTTTCGCCTCCTCGCACAGCAGCAGCATACTTTTCTCAGCAGAGAACAGCGAGGAAACAGAACTGACCAAGGAGAGCTTTGCGGGCATCGCCTGCGGAGGGGGGCTGTTTCCCTCTTCCCCTGTCTGCGATTACAACCAGGATCTACATATGGAGACACAGCCGCAGGAAAAAATCGACGAGTCGGACCAGTTCGAGTTCTGTGAAAGCTCCATGTTCGAGAGCATTGATTCGCAAACCTAGCTAAGTATCTATAAGTCGCTGTGATTGGCCCACTTGACGTTCACCTCGATGGCCTCCAAAGACTGCTTGATTCCCTTGTCGAACCCAGTCAGGTCTTTGTCTTCGAAGAACGCCTTGACATCGGAGTACAGCGCCTGTGAGCCGAAATTCGGAAGAGCCTTTCTCAGGACTCTGTCCAGGGTCCATGTCGAGGTGTCGCTGTGGAATTTGGTATAATTGGCTTTGAAGAAATCCCAGAACAATTGCTGGGTGACGGGGTTCGAGGTGAGCGACCCGCACAGGAAGACGTAATCCATCTCCGGCAGATGCTCGGTGAAAAACAGCTCCAGAATATCTTCCATGTATTCAGGGTTGCCAATGTTGCCGAGCGCTTTCAGGGCGATCTCGCGAGCGTCCACGGTAGACGGGTTTTTGACTTCCTCGAGAGCCTTGGCAACGTCCTGTTTGGTGCATTGTTTCGAGCTCAGGATGGTCACCAGCTCAGCCGAACGCAACGACGGATCGGAGACTTTTCCAACATATTTCAGGGCCTCCGGAGACTGGCATTGTCCGCAGAGCTCAAAAGCCAACGCGCAGAGTCCTGATTCCTGGAACGAAAGCTCTGTTTTCTGCATCAGTCTGTTCAAAATCGGCTCGAAAAGCTCTTTGGTGAGACTCTTCAGCTCCTCCAACTGTGGCTGTCCGAAATAAAGCTTTTTAAGCTTACCGAGTCTGCTGCTCACCTCGGTCCAAACATAGTATTCTTCTTCGTCTGCAAATTTCTTGACTAGGTCCAGAGCCGATCTGGTTGAGGAGAGACCGGCTTGTGCAGCAGCAAACGCATCAGCAATCAAACCGATTTTATCTCTGGCGTTCAAATCAACCAACACCTTGTCCAACAATTGGGAGTCGTACAGAACCCGGTAGAAGCCCGTGCTAGATTTGTTTAATTTTGTGAAGCTGGCCAGCGGCACGGTGATGCTTTTTTCCGTCATGTCCAACTCAGGAATCCACCAAACGGTTTCGTCGGACTCGCCTGAAATGAGGAACCGGCGTTGCGTGATCTGGACCTGATCGTTGATCAGCTTGGCTTCCAAATATGGGAACCCAACGGCACGGATCCATGGCTCCACCAAGGACGTGATATCTTTACCAGTAGCCACGCTGATTGCATCCCAGAGATCGTCCGAACGAGCATTTCCAAAACTGTGATCCTTCAAGTATGCGGACACACCCTTGAGGAAGACCTCCACTCCAACGCTCTCTGCCACCATGCGAACAACCGAGCCTCCCTTCAGATAAGAAATATGGTCGAAGATCTGGTCAATGTCGCGTCCATCGAGAACTTGCACTTCGACGGCATGGGAGCTGGCCAGAGAATCAAGATCGAGCGCAACCTGGACTGACGAGGAAACAAAGTCCGTGAAAACGTCCCATTCAGGATGCATGTTGTCAACACACAGCCACCCAATATACGTGGCAAACGACTCGTTCAACCACAGGTCGGACCACCAGTTCATGGTACAGTAGTTACCAAACCACGAGTGCGCAATTTCATGGGAAACAACGTATGCGACTTTGCACTTGTAATACATATCCGACTTTTCCGGATCGTAAAGCAGTGCTGTTGCTCTGAATAGAACCAGGCCCCAGTTTTCCATGGCGTTGGCTCCAAACGCAGGAACCGCAATGAGATCCAGTTTTGGCAACGGGTATGCAATATCAAACACCTTGGAAAGGTACGTGACGGATTTCTCAGCCACCGACAGTGCGTATTTTCCACTTTCAGACTGTCCAGGAAGCGTGTAAACTCTGATTGGCAGTCCGTTCATCACAGACTCCACATAGTCGAATTTACCGATACACCATGCCACCAAGTAGGTCGACATTTTTGGAGTGGTCTGAAACTCAACAATTTTCACGGAGCCCTTGATCTCGCTGTGTTCCACGGGCATGTTGGAAAGAGCATCGTATTGGCTGTCCACTTCGAGAGTCAGCTTGAAGGTGGACTTGAGAGCTGGTTCATCGCCGCATGGAAACGCTAGTCTGGCATCAGTCGACTCAAACTGTGTGCAGAGAAGAGCGTGTTGAACATCGCCGGACTTGTAACTAGAATCATAGAAACCCTTCATGTCTGTTCTGATCTGGCCACTGTACGTCACCAAGAGGCTCAGAGGACCGGGGTTCACAGACTGGCCAAATTTAAACTCAACAGTCTCATCTTTGTTTTTGACAATAGTATCTGAAACCGTCACGGTCTGGTCATTGCTCAAAACAGTCACGCTCGCAAACTCAAGCTGGTTTTGGTTCATAACAATCGATTGCGACGCTGAAACAACATCAAAATCAATTTTACAGGTACCTCTGAAAGTTTTGCGTGCAATATCTATATCAAAGATCTTCACATCATAATGCAGAGGTTTAGCAGTGTCTGGAAGACCGTAATGGAACGATGTGTCTGGATACTTCATGGATATACGTCGAAAAAATATTAATGGCTTCGAGTTGAATAATGCTCGAGTAGAAACAATTCGCATATCCACCGTTAGAAATTTATACTGAATGATTAGCTAATGAAATTCACGATTCGAGAGGTTAATTGCAAGACAAGTGTTTCCGGCAGCCACCATGGATGGCATTAATGTATATAACAAAACACTATGACATAAACACACCACTGTTATACAGGCTCCCTTTCCAGGTGGATGGTTGATAGTGTACAAGAGTTCAGCCCAGCTATGAGATCACGGGAGTGCAACCAATTTAATTAATACCGATGAGCGAAACGTTTGTCCATTGAATACGGCCCCGCGATAATGGTAGATCATACCAACCAGCACGCCAAACACACTCACGATCGGGTTCGGGACGAAACTTTCGCACGGCTCATGAAACAGTGTTACGTAATCACACTCTTTCATATTGTTGATTTACATTTTTAGTGCAGGGTATTTTTATTAAGGCCTAATTGAAAACGAAAAAACATAGAAAATGCCAACAGCTAAGATCGCCAACCCAATTACTCAACAGTGACAGATTTGGCTAAGTTTCTTGGGCGATCTGGGTTATTTCCAGCAGCAACAGAAAGATAGTAGCTCATCAGTTGCAGCGGTATAATGTTAAGAAGCCCCTGCAAACAATCAACGGATCTTGGGACCTCAATCACAGCCGAGGCTTTTGACTTTTCTATTAATTGATCCCCTTCAGTTGCAATGACAATCGGACGGCCATCTCTTGCTGTGATCTGCTGGATTGCAGAGTTCATTTTGGCCGAAAACGAGTCCTGGGTTGCAAATGCAACAATTGGCATATTTTCGTCAACCAGAGCAAGAACACCATGCTTCAGTTCTCCTGCTTGTATACCCTCAGAGTGAATATAAGAAATCTCCTTGATCTTGAGTGCACCTTCCAAGGCCGATGCGTATTGGTATCCTCTACCAACAACAAGAATCGACTGTCTCTTGTGCAAATACTTGACGGAGATTTTCTTTATAGCCTCACTCTGTTGCAATATTTTCTCAATCTGAGTAGGGATATCCTCCAATCCCCGAATGATCTCCTGGTGGCGCTTGGCGTTGGTGACAACGTGGTTGGAGATTTGCAGAGCAAGCATGATCAGAGCAATGTATTGAGAGGTGTATGCTTTTGTTGAGGCAACACCGATTTCTGGACCCGCATTAATATGAACACCACAATCAGTTTCTCTGGAAATACTCGATCCAACAGAGTTCACCACACCAACTGTCAGCGCACCAGCTGCACGACATCTTTTCAAAGCCATCATGGAGTCTGCAGTTTCCCCTGACTGAGACACGAAAATGCAAGTATCATCTCTGAAAATCGGAGGAGATCTATCTAAAAAGTCAGAAGCAAGGTCCACAGAAACCGGCACCTCGGTGAGCTCTTCGAATAACGATCTCACTGCCAAACAGGAATGGTACGACGTTCCACAGGCAATCATTTGGAATCTTCTTGAACGTCTAATACTTGTCAAGAATTCCTTGATACCTCCAAGAGTTATGCTTCTGTTCTTAAAATCGATTCTACCTCTCATAGTGTTGAAGGTCGAGTCCGGTTGCTCAAAGATCTCCTTGAGCATGAAATGGTCATATCCGCCTCTCATTATCTCGGCCAGTTGCATTTCTAAAGTATGAACAGGTCTTGTGGTGGACATACCTGCTGCTTTAGCAGCTCTGTGAATATGCAGCTCGCCGTTGTCAATGTGGGCAATATCATCGTCTTCCAAAAACAGAACCTTTTTTGTGTGTTCAATAACAGAAGACGCATCCGAAGAAACCAAAAACTCGATAGGCTTGTTGTAATCTGGCAAAATTGCTCTGGATTCAGACTTTCTCAGAGACATTTCATTGTTGTTTGGCATTGTCAGATAAGAGTTGGAGTAACTATTGCCATTTGTTCCCTGCACGTTTGTTGTCGGGTCAGAAATAAATTCAACATCAACAAAGTCAACCTTGAGTTTCTGCTCGCTCTTGACACCAATCAGTAAAGGAGAACCTTTTCTGGTTGCCACCAGTTCGTTAGGATAATGGATCGACTTGACCAGCAATCCGTACGAGCCCTGCAGCTGGTAAAGAACCTCCTTTGCCAGTTGGTAGAACTCAAGATCATTATCTTTGTCGAAGTAGTACTTGAATAACTTTGCAATCACCTCTGTATCGGTGTCCGACCTGAAATTATAGCCCTTTCCCTTGAGAAACGTTTTCAGCTCTCTGTAATTGGTGATGATACCATTGTGGACAACAACAAACTCGTTTCGTGGGTCAGAAGGGTGGGGGTGACAGTTCAACTGGGTCACACCTCCGTGGGTGGCCCATCTGGTGTGAGCAATTCCCACATGGTTCATGAATGTCTCAGACGTGTTGAGGTTGTGGGACTTGATCTCGTCCTTCAGGTTGGCAACCTTGCCGACCTGCTTGTAGATCGCAATCTCTTTGGCCATGGAGGTCTCGTCGAACTCGTTCTCTCCATCGATACCAATGCCCGCCGAGTCGTATCCCCTATACTCAAGTTTCGAAAGACCCTCGACCAAGGTGTCGATGATCTGGCCTCTCGACTTGCCGACGTTGTAGTTGGCGTATCCAAAAATGCCACTGAACTGTTAGAAACCGTTGCGATGTTCTGGTACTTACCACATGTCTAATCAAATGCGACAATAACCTAGGCGCCAAACTCTAATTCCAACTTTGCACCTGGATACACGCACACAAACTGATCCGCTAGACAAAGCACACTTCTAAGCTATCTAATTCCACCAGACCGCTAGAATCACTGCTATCTGAGTAATAAAACACAAGATAATTAAACTTTTTTTTGTCTGGTCTATTTGTTTACGTGTTGCCACATCCAGGTTTTGGTCTGGCCACGAATATTTTATTTTATTTTATTTTGTTCTTGAATTAGCTACGTCTCTTGATCTTGCCCTCGAAGCCGGCTCTCTTCGGGCCCCGCACTGCGCCCTTGAATGTTCGGAGCTGTTTGGTCTGGTGCTTGCGCGACTTGCCCTTGTTTTCGCGCCGGATCCGCAGGTTCTCCTCTCTTCTGTCCTGCTTGGCCTTGATCTGGTCGGCCACAAACTGTTTTCTGTCGTCCCACTCTCTCTCGCTCTTGCGCTTCTTGGCCTCCTTGCGCTTCAGCGCCTTCTTCAACAGCTTCACGTCGTCCTTCACCTTGACTCCCTGTGCGTTGGCCAGCGCCTTGTTCCATTTGTTCTTCTCCTCCACCAGCTTGGCCTGGTCCTTGTCCATCGACTCCAGCCGTGCCTTCTCCTGCTCGGCTTTTTTCAGATGGGCCTTGATGTCCTTGTTGGCCGGGCCCTTTTTGCGCGAAACCTTGCGAACCCCGCTGAAATCAGACGTCACCTTGTCGCCGTTCGTAAACTCTATGTTGTTGTACATCACCGCGCCCGAGTCCGCGTCCTCATCCTCGTCGCTGCTCGACCCAACGTCCTGGTCCTCCAGGTCCTCGGGGTCCTCCTGGGCCTCCTGAGCCTCCTTGGCCGCCTTCTTCTGCTGTCTGCGCAGAGCCTCCTTCTTGCGTCTCTCCTCCAGGATCTGCTCCCGCGACGTCACCGTGGCGAACTTCGTGCCCGGGGCCTTGCGTCTCTCCTTCAGCATGCTGATTTTCTCCGCCAGCTTGGCCCGCAGCTTGGCCAGGTTCTCGGCCTTCTCCTTCTTCTTCTCCGGGGTCAGCTGTTTCTTGCGCTGGCTGACCGGCGCCACCTCCGTGTCGCCCTCGTCGTCAAATACTATCGTAGCGTCGTCAACATTGAATTCGGCCTCCTCCTTCTGCGCTGTGGCCTGGGGCTCGCCACGAGCGCTCGGCAGTGTCACCGGCACCGCCTCACGCGCGTGCTCGTCCTTCTCGTCCTTTGCACTCACGTTGTGGCTGCTCGATGGATCGAGCTTGGCCTTCTTGTTCTCCTTAGCCTGCACCTTGCTCTGCTTCTTCTGTTGCCATTGATTGGACGTGTCGTCATCGTAGTAATACTTGGCGGGTATCAGAGATAACAGCCCGTCAAACGCGTGCGAATGCTCTTTCAAACGGTCCTGGAAATTAGTCGCGGGAGGCGGGGCTGCAAATACGTACCTGTAAAGAGTTGTCCCCCATAATGCAAAGAATTGATTTTGAAAATTTTCAGATATTTTAATTTTTTTGAGCCGCACCAGGATTTTTACTCGAAAATGCACGAGGTTATCACTGTGTCTGTTGGTCCGCACGCGAACAACGTGGTGACGCATTTTAACAACTTGCAAGAAAGCAAGCTGTACCTGGCTGGGCGGATTGCAGACAACCCGGTGGACCCTGGCGTGCACATGGAGTGCGAGACGCAGGGATCGAGCTGTACGTTCTTCCCGCGAACGCTGTACTGGGACTATGAGAACGGGTTCGGGGCGCTGGGGAAGTTTGAGAGCGACCCGGTCGACACCAGCGGTTATGAGGTTATTGCGCAGCCGCGCGTCGAAAAAAACAGGTACCAGCAGCTGCTGGACACGGCCGGACCCACCGCGAACGTGCTGGCGACGGAGAAGGTGCGATACTGGACAGACTTCACGCGCGTGTTGCACAAGCCGCGGTCTCTGCTCAGCGTGCGCAACTGGGACCTGGACCCCAAGACCAGCACGGGGTATCTGAGACTGCATCCCGAGCGACTCTTTGAAGGTTATGACGTGGGGGTGGCTGAGTACAATAACCAGGCCGATTTCATGGACGATTCTTTCAGACTCGCGATGGAAAAGTGCGACCTGGTCAACGGTATCAATCTGGTGACCGAGATAGACTCGGCGTGGGGGGGCTTCTCCGACCAGATGCTGGCAGACATGAGAGACGAGTATGGCAAAGCCAGTGTCCTGACGTGGAGCATAACCAAAGACAGCGAGCGACTGAGTTTTGCAAAACTCATCAACAGGATCCGCGCCACGGTTGGGCTGGTGCAGAACTCCTCGCTCTACATGCCGCTCGCAAAGTCTCCCCTCCTTCCCGATTGGGTGGAGCCGGACAACCTCTGGAAGGTGTCTTCCTTCCAGGCGATCCCGTTTGAGTTTGTCAACAGCCTGTTTTGCTCCAGGTCCCCTAGCCTTATGTCCGACTTTGTGAACGGTTTGACATCCTCGCGGGGCCAAAATGTGGTGGCGAAGATCGAATCTGCACCCCATATATTAAGCTGCTCCAAAATGTATGGGGCCGAGGGGACGCATGTTTTCGCGCAAACGGCCATCAACAAAGCGCGGGGTACCGAGACAGACTTTGGGCCTCTGGTAGAGTCGGGAACGCCGTCGAAGTGCTGCGTTGAGTACCATTCGGAGCAGGTTTTCGACAGCTCGCTTGACAGTTTCCCACCTCATTTTAGTTCGTGCACCCCCACTTTATGCACCCTGGGCGTAACGAACTCGCCGCGAAAATGGATGCAGGAAATGGCTAAAGTGACAGCAAAATATTACAGAGGCGACGACCGCGAGGAGCTCAGAGACCAGCTGGAGTCGATGGGCGAAGAGTACGTGTGGGGGTACGAGTCGGACGAAGACTATTGAATACATAATTAGTGAATATATTGTCTATTTGCAAGCTGGCAGCCAACGGACTTACTCGTTAGTCAAGTCTCTACCGAACAAGGAGACCTTCAGCCAGTCAGCAGCGACCAGGGCTCTCATTCTAGCAGAAATGCACATGGCAATGTAACTGGATCTCCAGATCAGGTAGGTGAAAGCACCACCGGTGGAGGTGGAGGAGAAAGATCCCCACACCAAGTCGGCAACAGCCTTCTCTCCACCCACGTAGGACAGGGATCCCAAGTGGTTGTATTTGAATGGCTTGATCTCGGCCAGGGCGGCGTCCAGTCTGGCCTGCACCTTGGCTCTCTCGTCGGAGTTGGAGGCTCTGGCCAACTCGGAGTTCAAGTCGTCGATAGCAGCTCTCTTAGCAAAAGTGTTGGCAAGGTAGTGTCCCTCCTGGTGGGCAACTTGACCGGTAGGTGGGTGGCCAGTGAAGGCACAGTCTCCAATAGCGAAGATGTTCTCGGTACCCTTCACCAGGAGGTTCTCGTCGACAAGCAGTCCTCTTCTGGCCTCGGCTTGGGCCTCGATCTTCTTCATGAGGTGGTTGGTGAAGTCGGCAGGACGGATACCTCCGGCCCACACAAGCATTCCGTATGGCAGCTCCTTCTCCTCCACCGATCCGTCGGTCTTCTTGGTGGCGGCAGTGATCACGGTTGGGGTGACCTTCTTGACGGCGGTGTTGAGGGCCAGGTCGATGTTGTTCTCAGCGAAGGTCTTGTGGGCGTAGGTCCACAGGCTCTTGGAGAACGAGTTCAGCACGTTAGGCAGGGCCTCGATCAGGGTGATCTGGACCTCCTTGGCAATGGAAGGCATCCATTTTTGCAGGTCCTCGTCGACGTAGTCCTTGAGCTCACCCGCAAACTCCACTCCGGTTGGACCTCCACCCACCACCACAAAGTGCAACAGTCTCTTTCTCTCCTCCGAGCCCTCTGGGTACAACGAGGCCTTCTCCACACACTCCAGGAACTTCTTTCTCACCTGCACGGCGTCCGGCAGCTCCTTGAGGAAGCAAGCGTGTTCAGCCACACCTGGGATGTTGAAGGTGGAAGGCTGGGCACCCACTGCAACAATCAGGTAGTCGTAGTTGATGTCCTTGACGAGCGCAGGGTCATCCGAGTTGTCTGGGAACTTCACCTTCAGGGTGTTAGTGGTGGTGTCCAGATCGGTAGCGTCGGCCTCCAAGTAGGTGACCTCAGCAGGGGTTCTTTTGGCAATGGATCTGATTGGCTCAACAATCGATCTGGCCTCGATGGTTCCCGTAGGAGCAGAAGGCAGCAGAGGCGTGAACAGGAAGTAGCTTCTTGGGGAAACAACAGTCACATTGTACAGACTGGTGTCCAGGTCCTTCAGCATGGAGGCAGCACCCCAGCCACTTCCGAGAATGACGACGCTCTTTTTCTCTGCGCCGGCGGCAGTCAGAGCGGTCTGCGGCTTCTGGGACTTAGGGTTGGACTCTCTGTAGATAGATGCACCCATCCAGGTGGTGGCCAAAACAGTACCAATGGCACCCACATCAAGAGGAATCTTGAAAAGCTTGTGGAACAGAGTCTTGTGTTGGGCAGATGAAACTACAACCGAGGAGCTGAAAGCTCTGGTGGCGACACTGTTGAGACGGACGGTCCTTCTTGCTGCCAACATTGAGAAAATGGATGAAATGAAATGTTTAGTGAATGTCGGATTTTTATAAAGGAATTTTTTCGTGGAACGTAAGTGGATGTTGGGAAACAATAGAGACAAAGAGACCGGTTGCCGAAAACAGACGTGGCTCCGTTTCTTGTTCTGCGGATTCGGACTGGGAGGTACGCACGATGACTACGGGGGGTGTGCATTTCTGGCCAATAGGAGGCTGTCTATTTTTGGGTCCTGACAAATCCGCCCGGTCGGAAACAGCCTTCTCACCGGTTGCATCCGAAACGAGCGAAAAACGTCCCTCATTTTGCTTACATAACCCATTAGGTCATACACAAGTCCGCGGGCCCGCTGCTGAGCTAATCGTACTTGGCAAAGTACTCGTTGAAGAACCCGCGGTAGTGGAACTGTCTGCCCACCTCTGCGATCCGGTCCACGTCCGCCTGCTCGAGCTCAAAGTCCCACACCTGCATCGTGGCCTTCAGGCGCTCCTGGTTGCTCGACGTCGTGATTGGCAGGATGCCGTTCTGGTACACCCATCTCAGCAGCAGCAGCGTGTTGGTCACCCCGTACTTGGCACTCAGCTCCTCCAGAACCGGGTCCAGCGGGCCCTCCGTCACCTTGGTGGGCACGATCGGCGTCAGCGGCGAGAAAGCCTCGACCAGGATCTCGTTCTGCTTGCAGAAGTCCACGATGCCCGGGCTCTGGTTCTGCAGGTACGCGTTGTACTCGATCTGGTTGATCTGGGGCTTGTACTTGCACACAGCCAGGATTTTCTTGAGCATTGGCTCGTCGAAGTTGGACACGCCGATGTTTCTGGCCTTTCCCTCGTCCACGAGCTGCTCCATCTGCTGCCACGCCTCCTCCACAGTGACGTCATTCTCGCCCTCGCCGAAGAACGGAGCGTGGATCAGGAACAGGTCGACGTAGTCCAGCTTCATCAGCTCCAGCCCCTTGCAGAGCGACTCGTACGGGCCTGAGGGGGACGAGGACCGGAACTTGCTGCCCCATCCCTGGTTCCACTTGTCTGTGATCCACAGCTTGTCTCTGGGAACCTTGGTGGCCTCGATGGCCAGTCCCACCTCGATCCGCGTGGTGTACGTCTCGGCCGTGTCCAGATGGGTGAACCCTCCGTCGGTCAGAGCGAACTTGATGATCTCCACCAGGGATTCATCCACAGAGTCCTTGACACTTGGGTCGGCCTTCTTCTTTCTCTGGTGCTTGGTGCCGCTTCCAAACGCTATGGCTGGGATCTTGTCCCCGGTACGTGCGAGAGTGTATGTTGGAGTCATTGAGATAGAAGAAATTGAAAAGTTTGTGGTGATAAGCCGTGGTTTATATATGCGCGAGCGGCGGGAATTCCAAATGCGAGCGATGCGATGGTACATCCGTGCACGGGTGTTTTGGAAATAGTTGGAAATATTTTGTTATGGGAACCTGTCTGAACATCGTCAAGCTCGTGGGTATCGGATCTCTGGGACTGGCCACGTCCAGCTTTGGCCTGGCTGCGTACTCCACGGTGCCGGGGCTCATCCGGGACACCAGCCTGAGCATCCTGGACTCGCAGCAACTCTCCAAGAAAGTCAAGTGCCTGCTGGTGCGCGTGCGCTCGATCCTGGGCGTGTTCGGGTCCACGGCCTCTATGCTATTCTATCTGGCCTACACCAGGTCTCCGGCCACGGGAAAACACCCCTACCTGATCTACGCGGCCCTGGGAGCCCCGGTGTGTGCCGCATACTACTGTTATAGCGTTTTGCCACTGGAACTGCAAATTTTCCAGTCCCCGCAAAAACCGCCGGTTCCAGAACCTTCCAAGTCCGCAGACGACCTCACGTCGCCCCTGGACAACAGCGTCTACAATGATCTCGGCCAGGACCAGCTGCAAGGCGAGTCTGTCAAGGAGGAGCCCGTCGAGGACCAACAGTTCAAGGAGCTGGAGCTGAAATCCGAAACCATGACCAAATTGCAGTCGTTGAAGCTCGGATACGCATATTCCTCTCTCATCTCCGGAACCGCGCTGCTGCTGGCCGCCATTGGGTATCTAGGAGACCCTCTATAATGATCTATAATTATACTATTAATACTATTTTAGCAAACTGTGGCTTATCATGTCAAACCTAAAAACCTAGAATCTTCTGATAAGAGTGACTCACGCGGGGTTACCCGGAAATGGTGATGCATGATTTTGACACCTATGACCCACCCCCGCCTCCCAATATAAAGGCTTATCTATCTGCTCTCCAATTTCACCTTTCTTCCTTCGTCACTTTATAGAATCCGGCATTTTTCTCAACACATGACATCTGCCGTCATCGCTCCCAACGTGGACTCGCAGCTAAAGCTCCTTTCCCAGGACTTGCGGAACTCCATGGACGAATACCTTGCCTATGAGAAAGGCTCGTACTTGAAAGACAAATACCGGTTTTTGTGCAACTTGCAAAACGGCTCCTTTGGCCAGGTCACATGTGCTCTTGACATGCAGAACAACACCAAGGTGGCCGTGAAGGCGTTGAAGAAGACGATTCCCGGCATCTCGTTCATGGCTCGGCACGAGATCTCCATCATGCGCAAAATTGGATTCCATCCGAACGTGTGCCAGCTCTTGGAGAGCTTCGAGACCAAGAAGTACATTGTTCTTGTGCTGGAGTACGTTCCAGGAGGCGACCTGTACGACGCCATCCACACCCAGTCTCCTCTTGGAGTCGAGTTTCAGACCAACCCACACATGTTTCTGAGTCTTGTCAATCAGCTGGCTGATGTCATGAAACATGCGTACTCGAAGGGAGTTTACCACAGAGATATTAAGCCAGAGAACGTTCTGCTGATGAAAGATGGAAGCATCAAGCTGTGCGATTGGGGTCTTGCCACCAATGCCGGCAAGTGCAGAGACTTCAACGTCGGCACCGAGAAGTACATGGCCCCGGAGGCACTACGGCAGAAAACCGAGTGGTACGACGCGAAGGCCGCAGACTCGTGGTCGCTGGCCATCACCCTGTTGTTCACGCTGTTCGGTAAGTGTCCTTTCCGTAAGGCCGATAAGAACGACATCAACTTTGTCAACTTCCTGAAATCGAAGGAGTTCCTTTACGACTACTACTCCAACATTAACCACGTGTCGTTCAGGGCAATTGTTGACAAGTTCATGATCGAGAGAGATCTGGACGGAGGTCTGGATCTACTCAATGCGGAGGCACCTTTCAAGGGACTGACTCTGGACCAGGAGTACAAGCTGGAGCTCACTAGACGCTCACAGGAGTTCACCACCCACTCCGACCCTGTTGTGGTGAACATGCACGACGAGGACGTGATGGGCGGCGAGTTCTTCATGTTCGATGCCGAGCCCGACTACCGCGTCGAGATGCAGGAGGACCAGAAACAGCCTTCGTACGTGCACCCATCGGTGCGCCCAATGGACATCCGCCCTGTCTCGGACTCGGTGGCCACGTCCTACTCCATCTTCGACACCCAGGCGCCTCCTTCTCTTACATTCTCGTACGAGACCAGTAATGGACTTGTTGGTTCCTGGTACGATGAGTTTGACGAAATGTGTGGCACGAAGACCACTGCCTAATATAGGACTATATACATAACGCTAATGACTTACGAGCACGACACCCACCGCTACACGCTCTTCCGCCGCCGCCGCTGCGTCTGCCTCGCTCGCCGGCTGCTGACGTAATCGCCCACGAGCCGCACGGAGCTCTTTTTGAGGAAGCGCAGCTTTTTGTAGATGTCTTTCCACATGACCAGCACGATCAGCACGAGCGTGAAGGGCGCCGTCACCTCCCAGTAGAAGCCCACGCCGTTTTGCAGGTTGCCGAACGGATCGAAGTTCATGCCAAAATATCCTGCCCAGAAGCTCAGCGGCAGGAAGATGACCGTCACCACAGACAGCTGTTTCATCGAGTTGTTGGTTTCCACAGACAGCGTGTTGAAGATCAGGTTGACCAGGTTCTCGATAGTCCGCGACATCGACTCGATATCGTCCACGTACGACACCAGATGGTCGTATATGTCGTTCATGTACAGGTGGCTATTTTCGCTGATATATTTGTGGAAATTGGCTGCGTCCTTCATCTGGTTGATCACGTTGCAGGTGGGCAGAATGTTGGACTTCAGGTTGGCCAGCTCATTGATCATGAGATGCAGTTCCTGGGTGTGTGTGATGGTTGGGTTGGTGAGGATGTCGAGCTCTATCTCGTTCAGTCTTTGGTCGTAGGCTGTGACGACAGCGTAGAGCAGGTCGACTATGGCGTCGAGAATCGAGTGGAACAGAATCGACGCCTCGTCGCTGCCGCGGAGCAGCGTGTCCTGGGCCGACAGTCGGGTGAGAATGGCTCTGGTGATGTCCTGTGCGGAGTGCTCGAAAAACGTGATCACCGTGTCGTCCTCGGTGAGGAAAATCGAGACCTGCTCGATGCCCACGGCCAGGCCCTTATCGTGGAGAGGTCTGCGCACCTCGAGGTTGCGCAGCTTGCGGCTCTTGGACCGCTTGTGCTGCACCGACCGGAAACTGACGTCCGACAGCTTGGTCATCTTGCTTTCGTCGCTGAGTTTTGCCCGCAGTGACATGTCGCGGGAGTCCACCGAGGAGCTCCGCGACCGCCTCAACGAGCCAGAGTCCTGTCCGCTCTTGTTCCGTCCCCTGGTAGCGTCCTTCTTGGCGGTCTTGATCAGCTTGATCAGAGGAACGACCGCAAAAAGATGGTTCGGATATATATCCACCTTGGTGCGCTGCGGAATGTCAACCATGTCCTCTATCGAGAGCCTGTGCAGGTTGTAATGTTTGGCGACGGTAGAGATGGCCTCCCACGAAAGTCCGTTCACGTTGATCCATCTGATTCGCGACCATTCGGGCCGCTCCTTGATCCCGCGCTCAAATACACTCTTGGACCTCTCGACATTTTTGCTGTGTTCCTTGAGCTCTGCGTCCAGCGCGTCGAGCTCGAGATCGTCGTCCTGGGGGCCGAAAAGACCTCTGATGTCCAGCAGATCGTCGTCAGCGCCCGCATGCGACAAAACCTCGTAGTGCGCAACACGGTATCTCTTCGAGGAGTAGTCTGTCACCACGACCCACGACCCGGGCGTGTTCAGAGCCACGCTGGTGGTTTGCACGTCGATTCCTGGCTCCCAGCCGGTGCGCACTTTTTTGGACCCAGCTCCACCGTACTTTCTCGCGTGTGTCTTGCGTCTGCGACGCCTGGCAGGCTTGTTGACGGTCACGTGTGCCTCTGCGGCGTTTTGGTGGTCCTTCGTGGGCTGCAGAATCGATTGGGGTTGGCCGAACGTGGTGGTGTTTAAATTAATGCGCTGTGTTGTTTTGGAGGAAACGGACTGGGCACTGGACATGGACCCTGTGTCGCTCATATAATCAGAGTCCGACCAGGACGCCGTTTCCGGTAGATTGGGCAGATTGGGATCGGCCGAGTCAAAAACATAAGCCATCTAAAACGTACGATGCAAAATAATTAAAATATCTGATATAAAATAATCATCTATTTATCTGAATTATTTTTGTCTTTAAATCCTAACAAGGCCATTTTTATCTTCATTTATTTATTCAATTTATTCAAATATTATTTTATTTCTTCCCGTCTTGTTCGCCTTTGTCTCATACTTCATGAATTCTAAATAAATGAGAGTCTACGCACCCATCCGATCTTGTACCGGACAGTACAAGTTCCTGGCGGCACGCCCGTTGAGATTCCCGCAGCGAGACAATTCCAGAAAGGCTAACCTCGGGACAATCATCCAGATGCTACAGTTGAAGGTGCCCCATCTATTGCAGCAAAGCATCCCCGTGGACTTCCTCACAGATGACGTTGTTCTGCGGGTCTTGCCAAACCATGCCACCCATCTACCCGTTTTCCGCGGCATCCTGCTGTACAACACTACAGTGAAAACGCTCCAGCTGTTGCTGACTTCGTTGTATCTGAACCCTGCAGTTAAACTACATATAACCCACATGCACATCAAGGAAGCGGCGCAGTCGCTGTCCAAGGCAGACCTGGTGAACCTGTCAATCAACAACAACCTGCTCGACCTCGAGGAGTCGCAGGAACTCTCACCCTTCACCACCAAGATCACTATCAAATGGCGAACTTGTCTAAACGGGTGTCTGCATCTCAACGACAACAAGACTGCAGACGCGAAGCTCGGAGCGTTCGACCTGGACCCGTCAAACCTGCTCCACATGAAATCCCCGCCCTCAAACCTGACCAAGCTGAACGACAGCTCGATCGAACGAGTCCTGACCGGGATCTTCGTCTTTGAACTCAACAAGTCGAACGAGAAAATCGCTGTACATACCATCGACAATTGCGAAATCATTGAGAACAAGCAGTCGTCTCCAAACCCCGACGGCATTGGCTTTGTTCCCGGAGCCTAAACCTGTACATAACTGGCTTCAATGTTCCGTGATCCGTTGCAACAACTCTGCGTTCAGCCGAATGCTCATTTCTAGACTTTCGCTGACGCTTTTCATCCTGTGCAAAAGATATAATTGCGAGATCAAAACTAACACGATCAATAACGATGTAGAATCCATTTTTTTCGTCCAGCTCCAGTCCATCACCTGAGACAACGAGAGTGAAGAGCTCACTGCGGATTCTGGCTCGGTCTCCACAGGCTCTGCTGGACTCGAAACTTCCTCTTTCTCTTCGGTCTCTGGTGTCTTTCCTGTCTGCAAGTCCGGTAAAATCTTGGCCATTTCTTCGCCTATTAGATCCGCAGACTTCTGCTGGCCCGCTTTTGTACCCTTCTCAATGACTCCTTTTATCCAGCTGGAACCAGTCCAAACTATCTTGTAGCTGATTTTCAAACGTGTGTAACTATTCTCACTCCATGTAAAAATGTATCTGGTTTGCACATGGAACGCTGTTCCACTAGGAACGTTTGGTGTTTGGTTGATGGTCACCACCTCAATGTGCTCGGTGTAATCTTTGTACATTATCTGCTCAATGGCCTTGACTTTAGCGGACTTGGGTCCAATCGAATTGTTTAGCTTCTTTTGGTATTCAAACTCCCGAACTAGCTCGTCTTTCTCGTTGCGAGAAAAAGCTCCATAATCGCTAAAGTTGTAGCCGTCGCTGAGCTCCATGATGTGTCTATGGAATGTGATTTTCTCGCCAAACAAAACGTTGTACACAAGCCCCATCGGAGCCTGGAAAATTTCGTCTAAAACGATGAACTCGCCGTTTGCTTCCGGCTCGTAATCGTAGTCTGTAGCCGGGTGGGTGTCTGGGCCCTCGTTCCGGTAAACAGGACTGACCACCACCTCGCCCTCAGAATCATCTTCCATCCCGGGACCGTTCTCGTCGATTGTAAATATGTCGTCCTCCGAGAGCTGCTGCACAGGCTGGGACTTCAGGTTGCTTAAGAAGAAGTCCAGGTTTCTGTTCTGCTCTCTGTTGGCCTTGCTGAGCGCAACGGACTTCGACCAGATAGTCTCTAAAAAGTTGAGCGTCGAGTCACGAGAAATGAAACTGGCAAAGGTGTGTTTGCCGTCCTTGGTCTCGATCACAATACCATTGGGGAAAAGTCCAGCGGTTGACTTACGCTCAAAATGGATCACGTCGTCGTGAGAAATGACCAGACTGGTCACCCAGCCGAGCAGATTGGAGTTGAAACACAGGTAGTGTTCAGAAACGTACAGTCGTCCCTGGAGCAGAATCTCTCGGCTCAGAGCACAGCTGAAGTCGTCGAGCAAACGCTCGTTGCTGGGCACCGTCTTAAAGAGATCGTGGAACTCAACATTTCGGCTGAGAGAAGCGTATCGGTACTGTGTGTCTAGGTACTTTTCGTCTGTGTAGAGCTTGCTGGAAAAGTCGACGGGCGACCGCTCAAAGCTGTCGTTGGAAGCATCGGTCATTGGTGTTTTTGGAAGCGAAGATATGCTGCTACTTTTGGCACGACGGGACGATCGCCGGTAGCTGAGCATTTCTGTGTGTCCATTGACAACGTGCTCGAGTTTTCCGTCGTCTTTGGACTGGTCGGGTCCAGAAATGCTGTCGATCGGAGTCCCAAGAGGAGTTCCTAGCGGAGTCACCGTATCTGCGGTCGAGTCTGGTTCTTGCTGTTTCGAGATAGAGGCCAGGTTTTTGATACTGGACATGAATGTCGTGTTGGGGCCGATCACAGGCGTGGAGGGCGCCTCGTTGGACGACTGGTGGCTCGAGAGATCGCCCTCTTTGGAAACCTCGTCTGTGTCTGCAAAAGCGTCGCTTGGGCCAAAAGTGATCGAGACGGCGTCTGTCTTGGTTGTTTCTGGTTCGGCAGGAACGCCCCTTTTTGCAAACATGGGGATCGACCGCGACGACGAGGCCCCGCTGCTGGACAGATTCGAGGCCTCTGAAGGCCTTGGATGCTCTGGAATAGACATGGCGGGGGTTTTTAATGACGAAATGTTGGTGATCAGGTCGAAGCTGTCGTCGTCCGGCAATCTGGGCACATCTACCGATAGTCTTCTTCTGGTGGAGGCCGATGAAACTGGGGTGGAATTGCTGTGGCTTTTGTTCAAGCCCCCTACAGAGACATGATCCCTGTTGGACAGATTGGGGCTCATTGTTTCGCTCTCCTCTGGATTTATGAACTGGTCGAATTCCATGACGTCTTTGCGATTACCACAAAATCCTGGTTGTGCTGAAATATTGGCGCAGATCTCCTAATTGCGCAATTGTCCTGCGGAAACAAAATAAAATGCGTATTAAATAAGTGAAATAATTAAATACGTGAAATAATAAAATTAATTATGTACAATTTAAATAAATGCATACGAATTATTTAATGAGGCTGTTTAAAAGTGACTGTCTAAATTAATTCTACACGAGAAGACGAGATCTGGTTCATGTAGTGACATTCCATCTCTGTCTTAATCGCGCGTTCGAATCGCTGCTCAATCTCTATGCAGGACTTGGCAAACCTCAGCTCGCTTTTCGCAATCAAAGTGCGAAGAAGAATCTCTTTTCTCTGATTCAGCTTTAGGACAGCGGGATCCGCGTCCTTGTGATCCAGGTCGCGTTTGTACTTGTCGATAATGTGTCTGTTGGCCCTGGACCAAACAGAATTGTATTCGCGCTTGAGCTCCGCGACAGACAGTCGGAAAAGCTTGGAGCTGCCAAGGAAATCCTCGTAGATGGCAGTGATCTGGGGCTCCAAGATTTTTCCCGGAGCATGGAACATGTCCTTGAACTTCAGACACCACTCCATCACACGCGTGTACTCCAGGTCGTCTGTTTTGCGGAAACGGGAAGACGTTATAAGGTTGATTGCGGCGGAGCGTTTGTTCAGACGCGACTCCACCTTGTAGAACAGAAACGAGATGCGAGGAAGCAGCAGGTTCTCGGCCTCCTTGAGGATCTTGGACCAGAGCTGAACGATCACCGCATCGAAACACTCCGTTTCCATGTTATCGTACAGCTCCTGGATCGTCTGTAATTGCATGCGGTCGATGTAGGAGTCGAGCTCTGGCTCGTTGAGGGCCTTGTGGTTGAGGACGTACGCCGTGGCTCCGTTGCGTTTCAGGCTGTCTTCCAGGAACGACCGCGTGAAGATCTGCTTGGTCTCCTCGGAAAACCGGTCAACAAACAGCTTGATCGAGCGATCGAGTCCTTTCTTGACCTCCGACTTGGCCTGGTTCACGTAAAACAGCGGATCGCTCTTCTCCACGATGGTCTGGATGCAAACATTCAGGCACCCGGAGTTGGGACTCAGACTGAACTTCTCGTCGATCGGAATGCCGTAGCTGTCTTTGAACCTGAGCTTGTACGTGAGCGACTTGTACAGAATGCCGCTTTTCTCTATGAGGTCGAATCTCAAGTAGCCTGACTCTCTGTTGGTGCTGGCCTGGAACTTCTCGTTCCATTCGGGATTGTAGTCTTTCGGAATACACCGCGTGCGGCCGCTGATCACGCCCGAGATCAGAACGTACAGACTCAGCGGCTCCCCGTGGTTGTCCTCGACGTTCTCAGCTCCCTGGATGTCGACAGAAACAACTTTGCTGGTGTTGGGAGTGCGCACAGACCTGGACCCGAGCACCCGCGAATACACACCCAGCTCCTCGGTCTCGAACTCGTTCATGTAGTCCAAGACCTTGAAGCTGTTGTTCAGACAGGTGCACGATTCGCCTCTGAAGTTGACCAGCTGGCCCGAGTTGAGGTCTTTCTCGATGCGCATGAACATCGAGTTGCAGTAGTTGATCAGCGTCTCGGATATGCTGTGGTACAGCTCTGCGAACATCAGCGCGGACTCGTACTCGTTCTCCCACTCAAACGACTGCAATATGCGGATGTATGCGTTGCATATCTCCAGCACGTTCTGGACGCTGGAGCTGTACGAGCAGCCCTCGAGTCGCTCAAGGTCGTCTGATTCTGTCGCCCGTTCGGCCTGCTCGCGCATCTCGGAGCCCCAGCTCTTGACGAGGTCCAGCACGTTGGGAAACAGAATGGACTGGAAACTGACGTTCATGTTTGTGCGTTTGCGCAGCTTGGACAGCAGCTCGAGCAGCGTGGTGAGGTTTGAGTTCGCGCTCAGGGAGCTGCCGTCCCTGTTGGCGTTCTTGAGACCCATGATGAACGCTTTCAGATAGTCCTCGATGGGCCGGGTGAGGTACTCGATGGCGACTTTCATGAAGCCGATCTTTTCGTCCAGCCCCGGGTTCAGCAGCGACCACTCCTCGATCTCGTCGAAGTCCCGGTTCACGTACTCCAGCAGGTTCGCAATGAACTCGATCTTGGACTTGTTCTGCGACAACTTCAGCTCCTTGAAGTGTTTGTTGAGCCGGGTGGACAGCGCCGTGCGCAGCCCCGACAGCACCAGCGACTCGATCTCGTCCACCAGAATGTTCTGCGACAGCTCGAGGGCCGCCGTGAAGCTCCTTTTGTCGGTGAAGAAGTTCAGAAAACAGTCGCTCAGAAACGTTTTGTACTCGAAGAACACCTGTCTGTTGGTGCGCAACAGGTATTCGTGCTTCTGAACAGGCCACTTCTCGAGGGGGACGGGCACCGTCATCGAGAGCCGCGCGAGCCCGTAGCACCTCGTGGCGTACTGGAGGTCCAGCGCGTGCTCGGGGATGTCCTGGACCATGCGTATGTACATGTCGAAGGGGTCGACCTGCCAGATCAGCAGACACCGCACGAACTGGTCGAAAAACAGCGGCGAGGAGCGGTACGCCAGGTTGCGCAGAAAAACAAGAACCTGCACCAGGTCCTTGGGAACGTGGTCGGTGGCGTGCGGTCGCGACGGCAAGCTCGCAAACCGCGTCGAGAGCTGCTGGTTCACCAGCACTATCTGCTCGTACCAGTTCTGGTAGTCGCTGTGGGACTCGAAATCGTCTGCGCTGTATCGGTGGACCAGCGACGCGTCGCCGTTGACGTACGCCACAACGTCGGCCTTGTTCAGCGACACACGCAGCTCCTTGATCTTGCTGGCCAGCTCGTCCTCGGTGACGTCAAAGGCCTTCATGATGGCCAGCCGGCTCTTCATGTCCCGGATGTCGGGCGCCACGGTGAACGACTCCGCCAGAATCTGGCTCCGTCGCGCAAGCAGCTTCGACCGCTGCGCGTCGCTCGCCTTGAACAGAAGCAGCATGTCTATGAGCTGGATCCGGCTGATGTAATACACCTCCGGATCCTGCGCAAGCGTCGTCGCTATGAACTGGTCGAAGTTGTCCAGAATCACGCGGACGTCCCAGTGCTTCAGCTCCTTGGCATATCGCGCGTGGAACTTGTGCATCAGCTTCGCCGTGTAGGGGTTGAGCTCCTGTTCCTTGTACGTTTGCAGGCTTCGGAGCTCGTCCACAAATTGCTTGTTGAGCACCTCGTCGCGGTTTCCAAAACTCAGATGCAGTTTTCTCGTCGATATTCGCGGCGTCTTGGCCACCTTCTCGAGCTCCGAGACCTTTCTTGTCTTGTACTCGTCATCATACAGAAGCTGTACCCTGACGAAATATTCGAACACATACCGGCTGAAGTAGGCATCTTTGGTGGTATTCATGGCGGCGGGCGAGATCTATACGATGTGGGGATATCTAAAGCGGGTATGAGCGGATGAAAGATGCTAAAACATATGTCAACGGGTCCCCCGTCAGCAAGTTTTTTTTAAAGCGAAGAAAAAAGTATGTACGGGGATCTAAGAAAAGTCAAAGACGGGTAAAGGTTAGGGATTCTACGACGTTTCCTATTCAGGAAATAACACAAGAGGAAAAATATGGATTGAGAATTTTGCTATTGTGTGAGATGTGATGCTGCTTGAAAAAGGATTCTTCGGGACGTTTATTGTGCTTCTACTGCATGCTGCAAAAACCATCACTCCTGCACAATATCCTCGGCATTGCGCAGATGGTCCACAAGTATCTTGTTCATCTTGAACATGTTGACCTTATCGCCGAAAATAGGGCGCAATGCCTCGTCGCACACGATCTCTCGCCGGTCCTGGGGGTTTTGCAGGTCATGTTGCTTGACGTACTCCCATATCTTTTTCACCACCTGCGTGCGTGGGATAGGCTCCGACGATCCTAAAAAACCTGATAGGGCAGGGCTCGGAAGCAGACCTCTCAGAAGCGGGTTGGATGCGTTTCCCGTTGTCTCGCCTGTTCGTGCCTTAGCCGACTTGCGCGGTTTCTTCACCTTGGAGATGTCCTTCCCCTTTAGCAGCTGGTTCAGCCGCGCGGCCATTTTTCGGTTTTCCTGCTCCAGCTCTGCAATTCGGCTTGCGGTGTCTCCCTGCGTCCCTTCATCCTCGCTAGCAAAAAGCTCGTATCTGGACAAGATAAGTTCGTTCACCTTTTTCTTGTCTGCGCTCAAATCAAGATCGAACAGGGCCTCCAGAGCACGTCGTATCCTCTTCGCAGAAACCTTCGACAGATCCGAAACCTTCAGGATAGCATCAATCGTCGGCAGAAAGTCCTCTTCCGAAAATGACTCCATCGCACAAATTAATTGCAAGACGAAAAGTATTCCGGTATATTGCTAGTTTAAATTATTTATTTAATATTGTTGAATTACTTTCACTGATTATCCATTTTATTTCACTAATTATTTCAATCACCTGTGCTGTACATTTTTACTTCTTCTCCCTGTTACGTCTCTGCTGCAGCTCGTTCTTCTTTATCAATTTCTTGCGCTCCATTCTGCTCAGCTTGCGGGGATCGATCAGCTCGTTCTCGGTGCCAACCTGCTTCTCGTCAACCTCAACCAGCCAGTCAGACTCCACCTCCTTGTTCTTTCCTTTGTAGCCCCATTTGTTGACCCACTCTCCGGTTCTCTCGTCATAAACCATCTTTCCGTCCTTGCCCTTCTTCTTGATACCCTTCTTGGCAGCAAAGAGCTCCCACTTGGTTGGCTCCTTGGCCTTAGGTATGCTTTTTTCACGAGGAAGCTGCGTCACCGGATCAGGCAGCTGGATCAACGTCATGGTCGAGTTCTGTCCACTGGAGTTGTCACTTGTCTTCTTCAGTGGAAGAGAGAGGATCTGGTTGATCAACAGCTGGACGTTGTCACGGGCCAGATCCTTCAAATACTCGTTCTTCGTTGTGTCGTTGCGGATCTTCGAAGCGTCCAGGGGATTAGGGTCGAACGCTGCCAAATTTCCCAGATCGTAATTCACAGGAATCAGTTTCTCCACGGTCACCGGTTTGCTGCTTGTTAGAACGCACTAGCAGATACTTACACTTGATGTTCGCTTGTCATGTCTAGTTATAAATTTTTTCTCCTAGATAAATAATTTTGTAAATTTTTTAGCATTACGTAACCACAGCTAGCATCTTCGATAGTAGCCATGCGCAGCCTGTAGCGTTTCATTTTTGAGTCCACGTAGGCCCAGAAATGGACACGAGCTGCCGTCAGGGGTAGTTTTGAGGTCGTACCAGTGGACCAGGGTGCCTGTTTTGTATACGGAGGCAAGGTCCACTGGTATCTCGAAGTGAAGATCAGGCACAAGGTCTGAGTTATGGTCGTAGTTTGGGTCCAATCTGAACCGAGTCAGCGGTTTATCAGTTATCTGAACATGCGATATAATTCCTGAGTTAAGCATAAAGCCTTTTCTCAGACAGTAGAGCGTATTTTCAAGCGTCTGGCTGGAGTCGATGTCCGAGAGCGCGAAATAGCCAGCCAGATTATTAAATTGTTCTGCAATTTTCAGCAGGTGTCTGTGTCTTTTGATGTGTTGCGATAGAGAGGAAGAAGGGTCCAGGTGTTTCATGGATACCGTTGGCCCTTTGAGCTCAAAAATCGAGATGAAGAAGTTGACAAGACTGATGAAGTCGGACACTGTACTTCGCAGTTCGGGGAACTTCGTGTTGATGTCGTATAACAGGGACCAGGCGTTGTACTGGGCAGCATCAAGAGTTATGAGCGTACTAAGAAGCGCAAGAATAACGAAACTCACTTCCGGGCCTTTGGAGATGGAGGTCTGTAGCGCAGTCAGAAGGTTGATCCATTTACGATCGGCCAGCTCGAACAACCTGTGTTTCCAGAACAAGTGATCCGCTGTCTCTATCCCGTTCTCATATGTTGTCATTCCGCTCAGCTCCAAATGCACCAATGTAGCTGGAAAGCAAGGCGTGGTGGCCAAGGACCGGAAAACTTGGTTATGAGATAACTGTGGCAGCGACTTCTGGTGGATCTTCAGCAGCGCCAAAAGCGGGAAAAAAGGGTCATCGAGTGGTCTTTCCACAACTGTCTTCTCCGGAACCAGAACATACGTTGGGGCAGTAAAGAGCCAGAGCATTTTTGGGCTGATTGGAGTCTCAGAAACGTGCGTATAACCCATGCGCGACGGGACTGCTCTGCTTTCAAGTCCTGACTGTATTATAACCGACAGGTTCAAGGACCGGAACGAATCCAGAAACCACAGACAATTCAGCAGAGTCTCGTCGTTATGCATAGCGATGATGTTGTTCTGGTTGACGAGTTTCAGGTTTCGCAGATCCTGCTCGTTCTGAACGACCCAGCACTTGGTTGTCATAACCAATTCATCGACCGAATTCTTTGACGGCAGCAAAACAAGCACGTTGCCCGAGCGTCCACGAATAAGCCCTCTCACCTCTGCACAAAGATCGGGCGGCTTGACGTTGGCAAAGGATACGTCAGGAGTCCTGTTGCGCAGGTTGATGACTGCACCGCCACAGCCCAGACGCGAGTTATAGTTATTCACAACGATAACCTTGCGACTGTCCATAACTCTCTCGATGGCGGTCGCGGTTATAGCGTCGTCCATGGCGGTGGACAGGATAACCAAGTCGTGCTTGGCGTCGTCCCATACGATTTTGTCGATGGTGGTGATATCGAGTCCAGGGAGCCTGTCGCGCACCAGGGCAGCCGAAAACGCGGAATTCTCCACCGCTGTGAGCGCGAAGTCGCCGTGTTCTTGCAGGAGCCTAGAGATCGCATACACCCCCACAAAGTTATACAACACGGATACGTGGTTTTGCTCAATCGTCTCAAAGACGGACTTTTTGTGTGCCAGCAGAAGCGCGTACTCACTCTCACACATAGTAGAATCGACGTGGTGCAATTGGGGTCAGACTATATTATTCTCAGTCCATGACATCTCCGGTACCGGTGATTGGCACGTAAATTATTGAATAATTTTTCAAAATTTTTCGGATTATTTAGTCATGAGCATGTCTAGACATTTCTCCACGAGTCTGGCGCTAAGTCGCGGCCAGAACCTCACCGAGAAAATCGTGCAAAAGTATGCTGTTGGGCTGGCTGCAGACAAGCAGGTTTTTTCTGGCGACTACGTGACCATCCGTCCGGCACATGTTATGTCCCACGATAACTCGTGGCCCGTTGCTCTGAAGTTCAAGGGTCTGGGAGCGAAGAAGGTCAAGGATAACCGGCAGATCGTCAACACACTGGATCACGACGTCCAGAACAAGACTGAGAAGAACCTGGCCAAGTACAGCAACATCGAGAACTTCGCCAGAGAACAGGGCATCGACTTCTATCCTGCTGGAAGAGGTATTGGCCACCAGATCATGATCGAGGAGGGCTATGCTTTCCCGTCCAACCTGACTGTGGCCTCCGACTCCCACTCCAACACCTACGGAGGCATAGGGTCGCTGGGAACCCCGATCGTCAGAACCGACGCTGCGTCGATCTGGGCCACCGGCCAGACCTGGTGGCAGATCCCGCCCGTGGCTAAGGTGGAGCTCAAGGGCACCCTGCCCAAGGGCGTCACGGGAAAAGACGTGATTGTGTCTTTATGCGGACTGTTCAACAACGACGAGGTCCTGAACCACGCCATCGAGTTTGTTGGAGACGAGATCCACAAGCTGCCGATCGACTACCGTCTGACCATCGCCAACATGACCACCGAGTGGGGAGCTCTGTCTGGGCTTTTCCCGATCGACGAGACCCTGATCAATTTCTACACGAACCGGCTGTTGAGACTGGGGCCTAACCACCCGAGAATCAACAACGAGACCGTTGAGCAGCTGCGCCAGAACAAACTGCAGGCCGACGACGACGCGTACTATGCCAAGACGCTGACCGTGGATCTTTCGACGCTGTCTCCGTACGTTTCCGGACCAAACTCCGTCAAGGTGTCCAACTCTCTGAGCGACCTGTCTGCCAAGAACATGAAAGTGGACAAGGCGTATCTTGTTTCGTGCACAAACTCGCGTCTGAGCGACATCAAGGCTGCCGCAGACATTGTCCGCGGCCACAAGGTTGCTCCGGGCGTGAAGTTCTACATTGCTGCCGCCTCCTCGGAGGTCCAGGCCGACGCCGAGGCTGCTGGCGCGTGGAAAACCCTGCTGGACGCCGGCTGCACACCGCTGCCTGCGGGCTGTGGTCCGTGCATCGGCCTGGGTACCGGTCTGCTGGAGGAGGGAGAGGTTGGCATTTCGGCCACCAACAGAAATTTCAAGGGCAGAATGGGGTCCAAGGACGCGCTGGCGTTCCTGGCGTCTCCCGAGGTTGTTGCTGCGTCGGCCGTTGTTGGAAAAATAGCCTCGCCCGAGGAGGTGGAGGGTCTGCCATGTCCTGCCACCAGAGAGGTGCAGAAAACCATTGTGATCAACGAAAAGCCTGTTTCGACAGACGACGCCGCCAAGGCGGCCGGCGCTGTTCTGCCCGACTTCCCACAGGAGATCTCCGGCGAGCTGGTGCTCTGTGACGCCGACAACATCAACACCGACGGTATTTATCCTGGAAAATACACCTACCAGGACGACGTTCCTAGAGAAAAAATGGCCGAGGTTTGCATGGAGAACTACGACTCCGAGTTCGGCAAGAAGACCAAGGCGGGAGATATCATCATTTCAGGCTTCAACTTCGGTACAGGCTCGTCCAGAGAGCAGGCCGCCACGTGCATTCTGGCCAGAGACATCAAGTTGGTGGTTGCAGGCTCGTTCGGTAACATTTTCTCGAGAAACAGTATCAACAACGCCCTGCTGACGCTGGAGATCCCAGACCTCATCAACATGCTACGTGAAAAATACCACAACAGCGAGCCAGAGCTTACCAGAAGAACCGGGTGGTTCCTCAAGTGGAACGTGCCTAAATCCCTGGTCACCGTGACAGACTCCACCGGAGCCGTTGTTCTCGAACAGAAAGTCGGCGAGCTGGGAACCAACCTGCAGGAGATCATCATCCAAGGCGGGCTGGAAGGCTGGGTTCGTTCTGAGCTGAAGAAAGAACACACAAACTAGACTAAACTTAATTTATTAACTATATTCGGTTATCTCACGTTCTACAATTTTTGCGTCTCCTTCACGATCTCATCAAAACTATCCTTGTACTCCTCGCTCTTGGCGTCCTTCTTTCCTGCTCCAGGAACAATCATCACACACGAGGTTGGTCTCTTGGTGGCTCCAGCAGACCCAAGATCCTCTTTAGACGGCACAAAAAGATATGGCACGCTGTTGTCCTCACACAGACATGGAATGTGCGAAATCACGTCTGCAGGTGAGATATCTCCAGCAATGATGACCAGTCCCTTTTCTCCCTTTCTCAGAGCCTTGACCACTTCCTTAACACCTCTCTTCACCTGCTTGGATTTGGATGCTTTCTTGACGGTCTTGAGCACCTTCTTGTTGAGTTTCTTGGAAGCCAGCGGCTTGGCAAAAGGAAGCAACGCAGGCAAACGCTTCTCGTAGTTGTCGATCTCTTCAACTTCCTCAGTCTTCTTACCCATGATAATGTGAAAAAATTGAATATTTTTTTTAAATTTTTCAGCTCCTGTCTCCAGCCAGCAACACCCGTACACCCAAACTCCAACTGTATTTTCCTATTTATTTTCGTTTTCTTGTTTCGTCTCTACTGTTTCTCCATGACTCCCAAGAGAGGTAGCAAGCTCGAAACAACGCTAAATTCGGCGAATAGGCGAATAACCGTCACAATCCCCGACGACTCGCCCTCAAAGGACATTATGCGCGCCAACACCGTGGCCAGCACCACATCCTCCTTCTACCCTAGTAAATCAGCAATTGACCGCAGTCCCACCATGTCGCAGGGACTGCGCACCGGATCTCAGGTCAAGCCCTTGCAAAGGCCCCCCATAAACCTTTCTTTGCGTCGGAAGCCGCCTCCTGTGGTTGAGATGGACACAAACAAGATGGAGACTGTCCGGGAGCCTGAGAGCACTTCCCAGGACCCTGCTCCAGAGAAAAACGTTGTCGAATCTGAGACTTCGGAGACAAGCTCATCTTTTAATATTGATAACGAAAAGGCGTACATTGACAGACTGCGATCGGCGTCGACGTCCACAACGTCGTCGCGAAATTTGTTTCTGCCGTTGGATCTGGCAGATCAGACATCCAAAACCGACTCTCCAACGCAAGAGCTTTTTTCGGGCCCCATTAGGGCCGACAGACTCTTTAATTATGAGGGAGAGGAAGCCAAGCCACACGTCACAAATGCGAGGGAGGTCTCAGAAAGCCCGCAGCTCGAACCTGAGCTCTACTTCACGCCCCCTACATACAACCTCAACAACCATTCTTCAGAATCCGAACAGTTTTACGACGTCGAGGAGACGCCTTCTAACATGAATATTGAAAGATCGCCTCTCCAGGTTGCCGAGAGTATCAATGATCAATCCACAGACATATCGTTTGGGCCTTCTATTGATAGATCTTTTGACCGCTCCTTGGACCAATCCTTGGCCAAATCTTTGGACATGTCCGTGGACCGGTCACTAGAGGACGAATTGTACCCAACCGAGCCTCGAGGACCAACGTTGCGCATCCAAAACGCTGATCCAGAAAGTGCATACAATTTAAGTGAAACGTCGAGTCCCCTGTACCGACAGAGGTCCATTAATACGAAATCCTTGAATGACCAAATTACCGACGAGGAGTACGACGACGATGTGGGTGTCACCTTCACCGCAAAACCACCCTACTACACAAATTTTGAGGTTGATGAAGAATCAGTGCACAAAATGGTCATAAGAAACCCATCGGTGGAAGACATACAGGACTCTGACAAGTCTGAAGAAGCTGCTGCACCTCTGCAATCTTATGACCGGCGCGAGACACCCACCGTGATGCCTCTTTCGCACTCCAACGTCGTCCAACCCGCAAATTTTGCTTCTGGAGCTGCTCCAGCAACCAAAAGACCCCCACCAGATAATCCACCCACAGGCAGAGGGACGCGTGCTGTCTCCATGTCCACAGCACAGCCGCAGCTCTTTGAGACACTCAAACAGCCAAAAGCATCGAAGCCCGAATCTGAGGAGCACGAGGAGGACCCGCTCTTGCACAAACCGTCTGCCTACATCTACAAGCTTCGAACCACGGCGGCCACAGCTTATATAGATCGAGACCCAAGTCCGTCCAGACTGCCGATAGCCATTCGCCAGAACAGGGGCCAGCATTCGCGGACCGCATCAAGACAATCCGCGCTGTTTTTCTACCAGGCAGCCATCAAGCACGGGGCACAGCACCCAGGACTTTTGGCGTCGGAAATCGACGACGACGAGCTGCCAGACTCGAAACTCAGCCATTCGACAGGAAAAACCAAGGTTCCCCAGGACCCCGACGCCGAGGTGCTCAAAGTCGCGGACCAGCTCAAGAAACTAACCTCTGCCGACGAGGGACTGACCAGAATGGCCAGTATCCGCAGCATCCAGCCCCCACAATCGCGTCTCAAGCTGTTTGTGGCCAACCCGGACGAGTAGCCAACCGTACGTAGGAAATAATTCACCGCGTCGATCGACGCGTCGACCTCTTTGCTCTGATTTTGCGCTTGAAAAAAATACGTGTCGAACAAAAACAACATCATGTCTGTCGACGTTGCGTACACGCTGGTCTACGAAGTAAGTAATTGCGCCCCAGTTCAACTAACATCCAGCCCAACACCGCCAATAAGACCTCGGTCAATGAGTTCAAGAACCAGCTCGAGAAGGGCGACGACGAGCGGAAGATAGAGGTGATGAAGCAGATCCTCATCACCATGCTCAATTCGGACCCCATGCCCGGTTTGTTGATGCATATCATCAGATATGTGATGCCCTCGAGAAACAAGGATCTCAAAAAGCTGTTATACTTCTACTGGGAGATATGTCCCAAACACGAACAAGATGGCAAACTTAAGCACGAGATGATCCTTGTTTGCAATGCCATCCAGCACGACCTGCAGCATGCTAACGAGTACATCCGTGGAAGCACACTCAGATTTTTGTCGAAGCTCAAGGAACCTGAATTGTTGGAGCCATTGGTTCCTTCGTCCAGACAGTGCCTGGAGCATCGTCATGCCTACGTGCGTAAAAACGCAGTGTTTGCAATCTACTCCATTTACAAGGTGTCCGACCATTTGATTCCTGATGCAGCAGAGCTTCTGACCGATTTCCTAGCAGTCGAAAGCGACGCCACTTGTAAGCGCAACGCGTTTGTCTGTCTGGGCCAGCTGGACAGAGAGGCCGCCCTGAGATTCATCCAGTCCCAGGTCATTCCTTCTGTCGATCCTATCCTCCAATTGGCCATTATTGAGTTCATCAGAAAGGACGCTGTGTCCAATCCCGAGCTGAAACCCCAATACTTGCACATTATATCTGAGCTACTGGACTCATCCAACAATGCTGTCATCTACGAGGCAGCTTCTACATTGAGTGTTCTGTCCAACTCCCAGGCTGCCATCACCAGTGCTGCTTCTAAATTCATCGAGCTGGCGGTCAAAGAGCCAGACAACAACGTCAAGCTGATTGCTCTCGAGGTTGTCAGCGAGCTTCACCGTAAACACGACGACATGCTGAACGACATGTGTCTGGATATTCTGAGAGCTCTTTCTGCTCCATCGTTGGACGTGAGACAGAAAGCTATCGAGATCACGCTCTCTCTGGTTTCCAGCAAAAACGTCGACGATGTCGTTAAATTGCTGAAGAAAGAGCTCCAGAAAACGACCACCTCCAACGAGGAGAAGTCGTCTGAGTACAGACAGCTGCTGATCTCTGCCATCCACTCGTGTGCCATCAGGTTCCACGAGGTGGCTGCGAGCGTTGTTGACCTGTTGCTCGAGTTCATTTGCGAGCTCAACACTACTGCTGCAACAGAGGTGATCACCTTTGTGAAACAGGTGGTGGAAAAATTCCCAGATCTCAGAAGCAACATCATCCAGCGTCTTATCGTGTCCATGAAGACCGTCAAAAGTGGCAAAGTTTTCAGAGGCTGTCTTTGGATCATTGGAGAGTATTCTCTGGACGAGAAGGATATTCAAACAGCATGGAAGGCGATCAGAACGAGCATTGGCGAGGTTCCTATTCTTGCGACAGAAAACAAAGGTCAAGAGGAGGAAGATGGTGAAGGCACCAAGACCAATGGCCACTCGGGTCCAAAGATTTTGGCTGATGGTACTTACGCAACCGAGATCGCACTCGGGGACTCTGTTTCATCCAACGCCGGCTCCTCGTCGACAAAGACCCCACTGAGAGCATTGATACTGGAGGGAGACTTCTACCTGGG
Source organism: Ogataea thermomethanolica (assembly GCA_030674565.1). Lineage (NCBI taxonomy): Eukaryota > Fungi > Ascomycota > Pichiomycetes > Pichiales > Pichiaceae > Ogataea > Ogataea thermomethanolica. The sequence continues at coordinate 806,923 of JAKTYW010000002.1, forward strand.
CTCTGTTCTTGCATCTACTCTAGTCAAGATGGTGTTGAGACTGAGCAAGATCTCGTCGAAATTGGACTTGTTGAACGCTCTCAAGGCAGAGGCCATGTTAATCATGGTTTCGATTTTGAGAGTTGGCGAGTCGTCTCTTGTCAAGAAGCGGATCGATGAGGATTCTTCCGAGAGAATTTTGTCGTGTGTGAGATTTTTAAGTGAGGACGGAAAAGACGAATCCCTCATCGACGAGGCTTTCCTTGACGACACCAAAAAAGCCTATAAAGACCAACTTGCCTCTGAAATCAAGCAACAAAAAGATAAAGAGCTGGCTTCCGTTCAGCAGGCCGCAGAGCAGGTCGACGATGCTATTGTGTTTAGACAGCTCAACACCAAGGACCAGATTGTCGATCTTGATCAAGAGGACCTGACTCTGGCTGCCGGAGCCTCCATCGTCAAGGAGGACTTGTCGTCCAGACTGAAGAAGATCAAGCAATTGACCGGATTCACTGACCCTGTGTACGCGGAGGCATATGTGAAAGTGCACCAATTTGACGTGACATTGGACGTTCTTCTGGTCAACCAGACCACCGAGACTCTCAGAAACCTGAGCGTGGAGTTTGCTACACTGGGAGATCTCAAGGTTGTGGACAAACCAACCACCCAGAACATTGGTCCGCACGGATTCCACCGCGTCCAGACCACCATCAAGGTCACGTCTGCCGACACGGGAGTGATTTTTGGAAACATTGTCTACGACGGTCAACACGCCGACGAAAGCACGATTGTGATTCTGTCGGATCTCCATGTCGACATTATGGACTACATCAAGCCTGCTACATGTACCGAGGCCCAATTCAGAAAGATGTGGAACGAGTTCGAATGGGAGAACAAAATCAGTGTCAAATCCAACCTGGAGACCCTGAAGGAGTACCTGGACAGACTCCTGGAGGGAACCAACATGAACAACCTGACTCCGGGAGCCGTGATTGGTGAGGAGTGTCAATTCCTCTCTGCCAATCTATACTCGAGATCTTCGTTTGGGGAAGACGCTTTGGCCAACCTTTGTATCGAGAAGTCTGCAGAGGGCCCAATTGTGGGACACGTGCGGATCAGATCCAAGGGACAGGGTCTGGCTCTCTCGTTGGGCGACAAAGTTGCTGCCATTGCGCGCAAAACTAACCAGGCTGTGATTTCTCAGGTGTAAATTTAAATCAGGTAAAATAAAATGCAACCAACATTATAATTATTTTTTATTTTCATGGATCTCTTTTTTAAATATAGGGCTCTGGTTGAATACGACGTTCCGTTCGACGTCCGCTTCCCATTTCTGGACCAGGTGTTTACCACGCGGTCCAATTACCAGCTGGGAAAAGTTCTAGATGTTTTGGTTGGCGGGATCCTATTTTACCACGGCCTGTATCTTGCATGTCGTCTTATATGCTTATTGCCAGGATTACGTGCCATGATGCCCAAGTCGGCGGATAGACTGGACTTTAGCATGCGTGTGGTGTCCTTCATTCAATCCACACTGATCGTCGTTCTTGGGCTGCCGCTGTTGAACAACAAGTACCTGAACGAAGACCGGATCTTCGCTACTACTCCCTATTCTGAGTTCTACAGCACCCTGGCAGCGAGCTACTTTGTCTGGGACTCGGTGATGTCCATCTGGTACCTCCAGCACTTTGGCGTGGGATTTCTGATCCACGGGCTGATGGCCAGCACCGTGTTTCTGTCTGGAATTCAGACCAACATGATTCATTACTACAGTCCTATATTTCTTCTCTTTGAGATCTCCACGCCGTTCCTCAACATCAGATGGCTGGGAATCAAGTTTCCGCATCTCGTGCCAGGCTGGTTCGCGCTGGTCAACAACGTGGTTCTTATTTTGAGCTTCTTCGGTGCTAGAATCTGCTGGGGCTGGTACCAGATCTACCGACTTGCCGGCGACCTGTACGTGGCCAGAAACGACGCCAGATTTTACGTGTCCACCGCAATCATCATTCTGAGCACCAATTTTGTGCTGGACATCCTCAATGCTTTCTGGTTCAGCAAAATGCTCACCGTGGCCATTGCGACCCTCACAGGCAAGAAGGACAAGCTGAAACTTATGTAGACCCAATCTCAGACCTCTGCATAGCGCAAATACTCAGGCGTGGCCAGCACCTGTCTGGCCGTGTCGATATCCAGCTGGATGTCCTTAATCAGAGCTTCCATAGAAACATAGTCCAACTCGGGCCGCACGTATCCCAGGATGTTGAAGTTGAGCTTGCATCCGTAGAAGTTCGCGCGGAACTCGTGGATGATGTGCAGCTCGCACGCTTTCTTTGCGTTTTTGAAGAACGGATTCCAGCCCAGAGACATCACCATTGGGAGAACTTGGAAGTCCTCGTCCCGCAGGTTCTGCCCGTACGTGAACTCCACCTGCGTTTTGCCGTCCACGCGCGCAACCTTCTTGGACTCAAACTTGTTCTGGGGCCGCAGCAGCCGGACGTATCCAAAATAAACTCCCGTCTCCAACTTGGACAGCTCGGGCTCGCTTTCCACAGGGACGTTTGCAGTAGGGATTCCTATTTCTGCAGAGCCACGCCCAAATCCAGCAACAACCGCGCAATTCCGCACAGTGATTGGAAACGGGCTGTGAACCGTAGCAGGGATCTTTGGTCGAGTCATACAGGTAAATTAAATATTGAAATTATTTTGAGCCTACACTGCCCGGCTGTAATTCTACATCGCAGGAACGTCTTCGTTGATCATTCCTTTGAACTGTTTGATTTCTCCAGACCGCTGCCAGTCCTCTCCCAGCAGGCGGAGTCGGGCCGCGCCGCTGTATTTGCGCTCAGCCACCGCCTGTGTCCACTGCGAGCAGGTCAGCAGAAGAAGCTTCCTGGCCTGTTGGCCGTACGCAGAGCACATCTCCGCCGCACACGAGTCCCACCAGAGACCCGCCACGACAAAGTGCACGTTTGTGACCAGATCCAGTGGAAGATTCAGAAGTCGGCTCTGCATTTGCCATGCGTGGGAAATTGGTAGCGGGTGTTTGGTCTGAGAGACGTCGCACTGGTAGAACGTAGAGTCGATCGGCAGACGGCACATCACCGCATACACCGTGGCGATTCCAGAAAGACGCTCGTCGTACTGCGTGTCCTCCTCCCACTTTCCTTCGGCCTTGCGCTTCCAGCCCATGCGACTGCGGCCTTCCTCGGTGTCCACCTTGCACGTGTACCCAATCACCAACGGACATTTCTTGACGAACCGCGCGAGCAGATAAAACTCAAACTCAGGGAAAAGAACCAGCAGGTTCAGAGCCAGTTTCGCGAGAGGAACAGCGCTGTCTGGTTTGACAGTCACTTCGGTTTCCGCTTGACTGATGATGGCTTTCGCCATGAAATTGAGAAGCCATCTGAACGCCAGATCGTTGCTCTTTGCCTCCATTATGAGACCGTGCACCTGGGAGATGATTCGCTGCCATTGGGGCTCGCTGTTGGTCAGCTGGCCAAACTTCGGGTTGATCTTTCGCTTTTGCACCCCAACCAGCTTTTTGAGCTCCTTGTTAGCCGGGTCTTTCATCTTCTCCACCACATCCTGCTTGATTTGGACAATGTCCTGCTTGTACTTAAAAAACTGGTGCTCAATCGCCGCAAAGTTGGTCTTGCCGTATTCGGCCCTTTTGGCCTCCTCCTCTGCCTTTTTGGCTGCCGCTGCAGCCTCCGCACGCTGCTTTTCCTCTGCCAGCTTCTTCGCAGCCTCCTCCTCGAGCCTCTTTTTCTCCCGTGCTAGCTCTTCCTGACGTTTTTTCTCTGCTTCCTCTCGAGCCTTTCGCTCCTCCTCCTCCTTGCGCCTGCGCTCCTCCTCCACGCGTCTCTTCTCCGCTTCCATCCGCCTGCGCTCCTCTTCTCTTTTGCGTTCTTCCTCAATGCGTCGACGCTCGTTTTCCGCCTCTATAATACCGACAACTCGCTCCTTGTTCTCACGAAGTCTGCTGGCCATTTTCTGCGAATAGTACCCCGATGGGTCAAATTCCGAGTCTGTCTTAGCGCTCACAGACTCTCTATCAATTTTGGTACCATCAGTTAGCAACCTCGGTGTCCTGACACCCCCCCAATGTCGTTCTTTCTCCTCTCCTTCGTGCAAAGTAATCACGTACTCAAAGCGGTGTTTCAGATCCAATGAGTCCAGAACCCGGTTCAAATCCTCCAGCTCATCTTCGCTCTCTGACAACGAGTCGTAGTCCAAAGAGATCTCGTCCGATTCGTACTGGAAACGCTCATTTCGATGGGGCGTGAATCGCATGCCAGTGAATAATACCGGGTAACAAATTTTTAAATAATTTTTTCAGCTCGAGCTTTTTTTCAACACTTCGTCCATGGCTTTTTCTCAGTTAAGACACTTTTCCAGCTCGCTAGCTGCGGGGAAAGTCGGCTGTTCATTGGTTAAGCCGGTCCACCACCGTGTCAAGATTAACAAACGGCTGCTTTCTCCAAGATTTGCCGATTTGAAGCTGTCACCAACAGACATCCGTTCTCCAAAATATGTGCCACGCCTGGTCAAGCAGGACAGAGTCGAGGAACACTACCACAACACCCTGAAGTCCGACCTGCTGCTGATCAATTACCAGCACGACCAGCAGGAAGTCGTGGGTCAGAAGAGAAGAAAATGGGATATGACGTCTCCGTACCACATCAACAGACCTTTGCGGAAACCGAAGGGCCAGGTTGTGCCATCTCCAACAATCCAGACCCGCGATTGGACCAACATCCCGCGGTTCGAGGCAATCTCGATCAACTGTTTCGTGGAAGACGCCAAGACCAATCCTGCCGCCGCCATAGCCGCTCAACTGCAGTTACAACAGATCACCAACTCCAAGGTGTACCCAGTGTACGCCAAGACCAACGTTCCCACCTGGAAGCTGCGTCCCGGCATGATGATGGGTGCCAAAACCAGACTCACCGGGGCCCCTGCTCACCAGTTCATATCCACATTGACCGAGCTTGTTCTTCCTAGAGCCAGAGACTTCAAGGGCATCAGCAACTCTGCCGGTGACCAGTACGGAAACATCGCGTTTGGTCTCAGTGCCGAGACTGTGCGTCTTTTCCCTGAGATCGAGCACAACCAGGACTCCTGGCCCAACACCTATGGGTTCTGGCTGACGTTACATTCGAGCGCGCAACTGGACTATGAAGCACGTACTCTTCTGAGCGGCTTAGGCATGCCATTTTATGGTAACGAGAAACTACCGTTGATGCTCAGACAGGCACAACAATTAAATTAATTGTACATAGCATAAAATAAATTTAGACCCTTTTATTTTATTTTGCTCGGCAATTAACTGGATGGTAACGTCGTTCAGTAATTCACCATTTTCATGTCCAATTCCTTCTGCAGACCCTGCAGACGTGTGCTCGTTCATCCAGGAAAATTGTGATGCCGCCACTTTCAAATACCTCGAAATCTACTACTGTTCTGACAACATGGCTCAGTTGCCTGGATTGTTGCTATTTCTGGTTATCGTGGTAGCGATCACGACGTTTTTTTTCACACTGGGGTTTCTGGCGTCCAACTACCTGACGCCCAACCTGACGTTCCTGGCCAAACAGCTCAACATGGGCGAAAAGCTTTCTGGGCTGACGCTGCTGGCCTTTGCCAACGGGTCACCGGACATCCTGTCTACCTGGGTCGCCATGAACTCGGAATCCACCTCGCTGGCCATTGGCGAGCTGCTGGGGTCGGCCAATTTTGCGCTGACCGTGGTGATCGGCACCATGGCCATCGTTCGCCCCTTCACCGTCGACTACGACACCTTTATCCGCGATGTTACTTTATTTCTGACGCTGATCTTTCTCTCAATTTTGTTTCTCTTTGACGGCAAGATCAAGCTGTTCGAGAGCATCACCATGTGTCTACTGTATGTGTTCTATCTGGTGGTGAGTTTTTTCAGCCCCGACAGATTGCTGGCAGACTCAGATTCCAAAACCGTCCACGATTTTGGCGACGATACTCGAGACACGCACGAAACGGCCGGCTCCGAGGCCACGGCGGTAGACACATTCGACCAGAACATCGAGAGTCTCGAGAATGGCCGCAGCTTGCGGCTGTCGTTTGCCGACTCCATCAAGCTGGCCTTTAGGTCCTGCGACCTCAAACATCTTGCCAATTATTACAACGGAGAGGACGCCCCGGTCGCTCAAGACCACCTCGGCCAACACGAACAGTCCTCAGCGCGCGCAGGCAGCCCAAGAAAACTCCAGATCCCTTCGGAGATCATCATCACTCCGGCAGACGAAGAAGCACCCATCTCGCCCGTGACTTCCAGCTCCCGGCTCTCTCCGCCTGTACATCTGTCCAGGACGTCCTCTGTCTCGTCGTCCACGTCCATTTCCACCATCATCTCAGCACCCCGCATCAAAATCTCCTGGAGATCCAAACTCATCCCCAACTACGACCGTCTGTTCATCAGAAACAAACCACTAGAATCACTATACAACATCTTCACTCTACCGCTCTCATTCCTAATTAACACTGCTGTCCCCACTCCTTCCGGGTGTCCGAAGGAGCTCGAAATGAATATCGCAATCTTCACCGTGCAGGTGTTTGTCACGCCGCTGGTGGTCTTCCAGGAGACGTCCTGGTTCACACTCCAAGCGGCCGTGACTCTGCTGTTGGCGAACTTCGCTTTGCTGTGCACGGCGCCCGAGTACTACCGCCGCTTTTTTCCGTTTGTTTCCGCGGTTGTGGGTTTCGTCAACGTCCTCAACCTGATCACGCTCGTGGCCTCAGAAATCGTGAACATTCTCAAGAACCTGGGCGCCATGTACGGGATCGACGAGTCGCTTCTTGGCCTCACCGTGCTGTCCTTGGGAAACTCCATCGGCGACCTGATCACCAACAGCACTCTTTCCTCGCTGGGACTCGCATTGACGGGTCTGCACGCATGTTTCGGATCGCCACTGCTGTACATTCTGTTTGGAGTTGGCCTCAGCTCGCTCATAGTCAACCTGAGGACCGGCAAACCCATCGAGTTCGAGGTCGACGGCCATCTCAAGCTCTCCAGCTTCAGTCTGGTGATCATAATGCTGCTGTACATGGTAGTTGTTCCTTTAAGAAACTGGAAGGTGGACAGACTCATGGGATACCTGTCTGTCATCTTTTGGATGATCTCCACCGTACTGAACATATACCTGTTTGCCTGAAACAGTCTTCGTCCGTTACACGAAACATCTGCTACCATACGCACTCCTGAGTAAATATAATACATCTATTAATCGTTAGAAATACTCCTTTTCGACCACGCCATCCATATGGCTCTCTAATTTGCGCCGGTCGCCGGGACTCAACTTCTGCAGAGCAGTCTCGTACACCTCGCGCATTTTCTGGCCATCGCAAATGTACAGATGACAGTAATCAATATAAGCTTTCCAGAAGAAATACGATTTTTTGTCACTGAATTTACCAAACAGCGATCTCAGATCAACGTTGTAGTCGAGAAGCTCCACGAATAAATAGTCGAATTGCGGCTCGAAGTCGGTGCCCGCAACCTCTTGCAGTTTTGCCTCAACGACAAGCAGAAGGTTGCTGTTTTTGCTGAGATTCTCCAGCTGAAGCAGTTTCAGCCAGGCCTCAACGGAATTAGGATGGAGCTGTAGAAGCTCCAGAAGAATCGATTTCGCTCCGCCCAGATTTTTCGTCAGCACCTCCAGGTCCACCAGACGCAGACGCAGCTTCAGGTTGTCGGTTGAGGTGTGGAATATTCCGCGGACAAGAATTGACTTGGCCTTGTCCAGCTGGTTCAGATTCAGGTAGTAGTTGCTATATTTGATCCAGAAAAACGAGTAGTACGCCGTTGCTATCAAGCACCGTCCATACACGGTGTCTATGAGGGCCCTGTTGTTTTTCGTGATCGCGTGGTCTGTGTCTCGGGACGGAGCCTTGAGAGCCATGGTCTCACAGTACTCCAGATAAGCGTTCCAGTTGTTGAGTTCTCGCCGGGGAAGCTCCTCGGGCGCAAAATACGGCCGCGAGATGGCCTTTTCGTACGGCCAAATCTGGTACACGTGGTACTGCGTCGTGATAAAAAGATCCATGTATCTTTTTCGCAGGTCTTTCTTCAGGTCACTGAAAACCTTGTCGTCTTTACGAGGTATCAGGTCCGACCACGAAAGTTTATACACAGCACTGAGGTCTTCCTTGGTGATCAGAAACTTGACGGTGTCCAGATCGGCGCTTTCTATGAGCTTGAAGAACTGTTTCACGTACTTGGAGTAATGATAGAGCGGGATTTCCACGATCCGCCGCAGAAGATAATGGTACTCTTTCGTCCTGCGATGGGCTTTCAGAAACCGCAGATACCGGTCGTACAGCAGATGCGCGTAAAAATGCATTCCTATCTCAGCTCTCGAGCGCTCGAATTCGGCAACCACAGGCTCGAAAGCGTGGTCTGTCTCCACGACAAAGTCCAGATACCTGGTCCACAGAACGATGGATTTGGGGATCAGCTTGAGTCCGCGCCCGTAGATGTCCTTCGCCTCGGCGGTAAGGCCCGTGTGAAACAGGTATTCGGCGTAATTGCACCAATACTGCTCACAAAAAGGGAAGTTGACCAGCAAGTTCTCGTACGAGATGGCCACCAGTCGGCTTGACAACGTGCCGTTCTTGAGCTTCCGTGCCACGACAATCAGTTTTTCCCACGCAGAAAAATCTTGCGGGCTGCGCTGAAGATACCGAGACAGGTCGAGCCAGTCTTTGGGCAGGTCGTTAACATCCAGGTCAGACATAAATAATTATTTTTTTTCAAATATTTTCAGCTTTATTCATGTCAGGCCGTAAACTGTTCCAAAATTTGGTGTCTGAATTGCAGCAGACCGCTGCCAAGTCGTTTGAGAAACACTCGTCCGACAGCGTGAAAAAACAGGATGCGTTGATACAGTACAAAAGAATGCTCTATGTTCGCTCAGGAAAAGAGCTCACTCCAGAGGAAGACGCCCAGCTCGTGGAAGACGTCAAGAAAAGCATGCAGGTGACTCTGCCCCAGGTCGACGTGGATCTTCTGAAAAGTCTGGACTCGGAGGAGCTGGGAAAAAAGCAAATAAAACACCTGAAAGACATGGCCTCGTTTGTCCAGAGCCAGCGCGAGTACGTCGAGCTGCTGGAACGCTACAACCCGGGAATCAGCATGAAGCAGACCGACAAAGTGCGCAAAACCGCTCGCAGAGTCGGCCTCGAGGTTCCGGAATAAGCCCGCCTTTTTTATTCGAGTATCGTATATAGTCCTAAGTTAACCTGCATGTTCAACAACCGTGCTCACAAGCTTGCCATTGCTGACTGTATGCTTGAATTGCTCAGGAACAGCAAGCTCCTTCATGTCGTCGGCTTCAGGAACGTTGATGTTGAGCGAGGTGGTCGAGGACGTGAAGATCTCGGTCTCCAACGACGAAGCAGAAAGATACAGCGATCCCGACTCTGATTGGTCGATGGAGATCATAGGCACGTTGTCGACAATCTGGACCTCGAAACTCTTGGACTTGATCACGTCGACGCCACTGATCGCCTTCTCCACCACCAGCCCCACCTTCGTGCACTCGTTCAGGGTAATGGCATTGACCTTGCCCTTGATCTGGATGATCGTAGAGACACAGTTGGCAATGAATATGCTCTGCTGCATCTCGCCCTCGATGGTAATGATCTCGGACTCGTTTTCGAAGTTGGAGACGATCCACTTGTTGTCAACGAGCTCCTTCTTTGGAGGCTTCTTTTCCTTTGCTGGCTTTTCGCTCAGACTGGCCGGCTTCTTTGGAGGAACAGGCACAGATTTCTTGGCCGGAACTGCGGACGAGGCTCTCAACTCCGGGTTCTTGTGGGTCATCTGGCTCTTGTCAACCTTCTTGAGTCCAGACGTGATGTTTTCTCCCTTGTTGAGCTCCGAGAAAACAGCGTTCATGCCAACTGGCTGGGCCTCGGCCTGGGCCTCAAACACAGAGGCTGGTGGAGGTGGAGGTGGAGGTGGGGGTGGAGGAGCCCCACCGGCAGGGACAGCAGACTCCTGTGCTGGGGCGTCCTGCTTTGCACTGCTGGTCAAATTCTCCTCGAAAGATCCGCCCTGAGAGTCCCACGAAGGGCCCGTGGTGTGGAACTCCTTGACGTAGTTCTTGAGTCCGTCGAAAACACGCATGAACGTGGTGGCCCACTTGACCTGGTTGGGGTCTGATTCCTTGTGTTCTTTCAAGATTCTATTGGACCAGAACTGCGCGGAGTCTTTATAATCTGGGATGTAAGACACTGGCGTGGTGACACAGATCCAGCCCAGAGCAGGGATTCCCTCTGCGACAGTGTTGAGGTTGTTGAAAACCTTGGACGTGCGGTTGGCGTCCTTCACCTCCACGGCCTTGACAATGACCTCATTGATCGGGGCCAAGGCAGACTGGAAAACAGGGCTCGAGGCGTCCACAGGCTTGGACTTGGAAGCAGCAAGGAGAAAATTGCGCTCCTCCAGTAGAGCCTTTTCGAACAGCTTTGCCTGTTCGGCAACCAGGCTGTCAACCTTCTCTGAGATCTCCACGAAGGGCGTGACGTACTCCTCCATGAACTTGTCAAAAGCCTCAATGCTGGGAGGCAGCTTCTCTTGTTTCTCTATGGCCTTTGGCTCGTTGACAGACTCCAATGTCAAGCCGTTCTCTGGAGTGCCGTCAGGTTGTCTCGAGTTGGCGTTGACTGCGTTCTCCTGGAAAATGGTAACGTCTTCTAGTCGGGAAGCCGCAGCCTCCAATCTGATTGGTTAGAATTGGCACTTTTCGCAAACATACCTTTTGAGCAATGTCACTAAATTGTAGCCGTGAATTGAAAACGATTCGTTCGACATTATAAGGACAAGTAAATAAAGAAGGAGAAGGAAAAAATAATTTAATTGTATTTATTACAATGTCCAATAAACAAGGGGACGACGAACTGCCTCCACGGCGTGCTTTTACTATCGCCGATTTTGCACCGGCCGTGGAATCGGAGCCTTTCTACGGATCGTACGAGACAGGCGTGCCGATTGCTATCGATCTCGGCAGATCCGCCACGAGGTTTGGCCTGGCCAAAGAGACCAATCCCAATAACGTTTTCCCGACGGTGATGTCTCGTTTTAAGGATCGCAGAATCAACAAGACCATAACTCTGGTGGGAAATGACATGTTTCTGGATACGGTGTCGAAGTCCAACATCCGGTCCGCCTTTGACGGTCCTATGATCAACAACTGGGACGTTATCGAGAAGGTGCTGGATTACGGGTTTTGGCACTGCGGAGTCAACTCGGATGGGAGAGTAGACAACCCTATTGTGATGAACGAGGTTCTGGCCACGCCTCTGCAGCAGCGATCGAACATGATGGAGCTTTTGTTCGAGGCCTACGACGTGCCTAAGCTGGCTTTTGGAGCAGACTGCCTGTTCAGTTACTATCAGAACGGAGGATCCACAGGTCTTGTCATTGGAACAGGACATGACGCCACCCATGTGATTCCCGTGGTCAAGGAGCAGCCGATTTACTCGATCAGCAAGAGAATTGACTGGGGTGGAAGACAGGCGACGAACTACCTGATGGATTTTATTGGTCTCAAGTATCCTTATTTTCCAACCAGATTGACGACAATGCAGATGGAAAAAATCAAGCAGGACTACTGTTACGTTTCGAAGGACTTCCCGCACGAGATCAAGAATTATCTTGACTTGGATAATCTAGAGGAGAAGGATATCGTTCTTGAGGTTCCGTTCACGGAGGTGATCAAGCATCAGAAAACAGAGGAGGAGCTAGAAATTGAAGCTGAAAGGAAAAGGGAGCAGATCAAAAGATTGCATGAGCAGGCCAGAGAACGTCGACTCGAGAAGCTGGTTCAAAAGGAAGCCGATTTCGGGTACTACAGTAGTCTGCGTGACCGCATGAGAAGCATGAACAAGCGTGAAAAAATTGATGCTTTGCGGAACGAGGGATTTGATGACGAGGCAGACATGCTCAAACATCTCAACAACCTAGAGAAGTCGCTGAAGAAGGCCAGAAATGAGGATATTGGCGAGAACACCAGCGACGAGCCGCCTTCATTTCCCCTGATCGAGATTCCGGATGAGCAGCTGAGCGAGGACCAGGTCAAGGAAAAGCGCAAACAACGTCTGATGAAGGCCAACTACGACGCCAGAATCCGCGCCAAGCAGGAGAAGGAACTGGCCCAGAAAGAGGCCGAGGCGGCGGCCGAGAAGGACAGACAATGGAGAGACTCCGACCGTTCTGGATGGATTTCAGACAGAAGAGAACGTCTTGACAAACTCATTCAACATGTGAAGGAGCGTAAAAGACTGAAAGAGGAGTTGACGGACAGGAAGAGCCGTGCTGCTCAAAACCGGATGAAGAACATTGCATCGCTTGCGGACGAGGATAAGGGTGGAAGCCGAAGAAAGAAGGCTGGTGCAACGATCGATAACGATCCAAATGACACATTTGGTGCAAACGACGACGACTGGGCTGTTTACAGAGACATTGCACGAGACGAAGATGACGATGCTGAGGAGGAAATTCAGCAGGAGATTTTGAAGATCGAGGAAGAGCTGCTAGAATTTGATCCCGACTTCACGGTAGAGGATACTTTACAAAGACAGTACGACTGGAGGAATTCGCTGATCCACAAGTTCCTGAGGGGTCCACGGAACTTCGATCCCGAAGACCAGCACCAACAGCACCAAATTCACATAAACGTTGAGCGAATCAGGATTCCCGAAATTCTGTTTCAGCCGTCCATTGCTGGTGTCGATCAAGCAGGAATTGTTGAGCTGGCCGAAGACACGCTTCTACGAAGATTGCCTGGCGAGATTGGGTTCTCAGGTGACGATAGCACGGAAATGATGAAGGATATTTTTGTTACCGGGGGACAGTCGCTTTTCCAGAATTTCGAGGAGAGACTGCAGGCTGATCTGAGAGCCAGCTTGCCTGTTGGTACGCCATTGACCGTGAGACGCGCACGCGACCCTCTGTTGGACGCCTGGCGTGGAATGGCCAAATGGTCTGTTTCGGAAAAAGCCCAGAGTTGCTACGTTTCCAAGAAAGAGTACCTGGAGTACGGGTCGGAGTACATGAAGGAAAATAACATGGGTTGTGTTAGACTATAAAATTACACAATGATTATTTCGGCAACTTTTTCTCGAGATCAACGCTGTTTGGATTCACACCTTTCTTCTTCAGGTTGTACTTTATGGAGTCCTTCATGATTTCCTTATCCTCCTCGTTGTCGAAAGTGGCGAAGTCGCCGTGGATGATTCCTTCTTCTTGAGCTTCTGCATCTGCTGCCAATTCTTTCTCCTTTGCGCCGGCCTTGGAGACATCGTGAGGACTGGATGCAATTTTCTGGAACTTGGCAACAAAGAAACCGTCCACGTTGTAAGCGTGTGGGTAGTATCTTCTAGTCAGGGACACCTTGGAGTTGAAATTTTTTCCTCTGTATGACGTGAATCCCGGCTTTCCGATGGCAAGGCCAGTTTCGACCAGCTTGACGTTTGGTCTTTTGCGCAAAGCATAGTCCACAACGGCCTCGTTTTCCTCAACGGCCACGGAACAGGTGGAATACACAATCACTCCGCCGGTGGCAGAGTGTGCGTCGACGGAGTCAATAGCAGAAAGCAGCAGCTGCTTTTGCAGGTGGGGAATTTGGATGAAGTCTTTTTCGGTTCTGTTGATCTTGACGTTCTGGTCCTTGGCAATAACACCTGTTCCGGAACACGGAGCGTCCAGAAGAATTCTGTCAAAGCCACCAATCACCTTTGGGAACTCGCGCGCATCATAGTTGCACACCACGGTGTTTGTGCAGCCGAGACGGTGTATATTTGCAATCAGCGATTTGGTTCTGGCCTTGTTAGCATCGTTGGCAAACACGCAACCAGTGTTCTTCATCAAAGCTGAGATGTAGGTTGTTTTTCCTCCAGGGGCAGCAGCCATGTCCAGTATACGCTCGTTCTCCTGCGGGTCCAGAGCCATCACAGGCAAAAACGACGACGCGGCCTGCAGAATGTAGTGTCCAGCGAGGTATTCCGGGGTGGCTCCCACAGGCACTTGGGAGTCAAAGATCTGCAGTCCGACCTTGGTCCACGTACCAATAGGCTGCAGGTTGACACCCTTGTTGACCAGGGTTTGTGCCAGCTCTCTGCGTCTTGTCACCAGGGTGTTGGTTCTGATAGTCACAGGTCTATGGATTTCGTTAGCCTCGAAGAATTCGATGGCTTCTGAAGGAGAGAAGAGATTGAACAGCTTCTCGGCCAAAAATGGTGTGTATCCGAAATATTCACAGATATCTTGCAGTAACCTGTCAACGTACTCGGCACGACTTTTTCCCTCCTCGGCCAGGTTCTTGAAATCCTCCAGGACCTTGACCACTTCCAGCATCCGTGTTCTCACCATCGTGAGGTCCTGTGCGCCACTGCTTTTGAGCTCCTCCAGCTCTTCCTCAGTAGGCAGAACCTTGGCTCTTGGGTTCGTGGTGTTCTCCTCAAGAAGCTCCTCCTCAGCCTCCTGTTGTTCCAGCAGAGCCTCCTCGTCAAGTCGCTTGGAGTACTCCTCCATATTAGCGGCATTAATGGCCTCCATGTCGTCGCTTTCGTCGTCAGAGAACATAGGTCTTTCTCTGCCCTCCTCATCAGAATCCACAAACTCGTCATCCAGACCTTCGTCCGAACCGTCTTCGTATTGTTCAAACGCATCAAGCCCATCGTCGGCATCCTCCTCGTCGTCAAAAAGAGATTTCTTGGCTGCAGAGAGCTCCTCCAAGTCAACTTCTGGAAGATCAACGGGATCCTGGTATTCTTCCTCTTGCTTTGATTTCTTTGCCTTTTTCACGGTTTTCTTGACTGGCTTCTCTTCCTTGTCGGCCTTACGCTTCGATTCCTTCTTCTTGGACGTCTTCTGGAATTCCTCCAGCGAAGGAGGCATTCCTTGCTTGTTTCTGGCCCTTCTTCCCATATCTATATCTAATAATTATTTTTTCAAATTTTTCACTTAATTTTTTATATCCCGGTTCCAGAGGTGCAGTGAAAATAAATTTCAAGAAAAAAGTACACTATAACTACCAACTGGAACACATCGCCATGTCGCAGTATCGTCAGCACAAGCTGATCTCGCCCAACGAGTATTGTCTGGTGACGATGCCCTCCGGAAGCATGCGGATAATCCAGCTGAGACCCGGCGGCACGGTGAATTTGGGGAAATTCGGCCATTTCCAGGTTGATGGCACCTTTGGCTACGCCTACGGCCAGGCTTTCGAGATCCTGGAGGAAAAGAACGTGATCCCGATAAAGAGTCTTCTGGTGGAGATCGAGGACAGCGCAGAGGGGACCCCTGCTCCCGATATCAAGAGTTCTGCCACCAACAAGGATCTGGTGGACATTGGAGACAAAATCCAGGGTCTCACTGCCGTCGAGATCGAGCAGATGAAAAAGGAGGGCGACGGCAACCAGGTTGCCAAGCAGATCATTGAGAAGATGATCCAGAGCCATGAGGCCTTCGACAAGAAAACCGTTTACTCCCAGGAAAAGTATCTCACCAGAAAGCAGAAGAAGTTTGCCAGACGCTTCCAGCTGGACTACCTCAGCTCTTCGGCGCTACTCAAGTACTATTACCAGGAAAAAGATCCGCAACGAGTTCTCGATATGAGCGAAGAAACGCTCGGACTGATGATGAGTCTTGCTAATATTATGCCTGGCGGAAACTATCTGGCTCTGGACGAGACGGGTGGACTGCTGATTTTCGCTCTTCTGGAACGAATGCAGGGCCAGGGTTCCATCACCTGGCTACACGAGAACGACCAGCCTAATCCGTGGATCTTGAAACAGTCCGGGTACAGCGAAGCTCAACTGGACGAGATGCTGCGTCCGATCAGTTTCGTCGAGTATTTCGAGCCCGACGACGAAACCGCGTCCGTTTTCAAGTTCTCGGAGCAGGAGATATCCGAAATGTCTTCCTCCCGCAAGCAGACGTACACCAGACGGCTGGCCAAGGCCGAGAAATTGAAGGAAACCATCCAGATGGTGGCCAACAGCGAGTTCGACGCTCTTGTCAGTATCTCCACGCTGAACCCCACGACGCTGATACCCAAGCTTGTGGACTCTCTGTGCGGCTCGCGGCCGGTGGTTGCGTACCACCAGTTCAAGGAGATGCTCATTGATCTGGACCATGTGTTGCAGAAGGACAAGCGAGTGATCATGACCAACATTTCCGAGTCCAGAGTTCGAAGATACCAGACGGTTCCCGGCAAGATCCACCCCCTGATGACGTCTCGGGCGGGAGGAGGCTATGTGTTCCACGGTCTTCGCATTCTGCCTGCGGAAGGCGTGCAGGCCGTTGGTCGCGGAAAAAAACGTAAGAACGACGAGAGTCCGGTGTCATAGAATTTCAGTGCACATAGAACGTAGAAAACTCCATTTCTGTTTCCAGCCCACCACGTTTCGTACATTTCCGCGGGAGTCCGTGCGGATTCCGCAGGTCCAGCGCGGGAGCATGTTTTTCGTGGCAACCGCCTGTTCGCGGTAGCCCAGCTCAAACACAAACGCCTGCAGACTCTCGTTTTCCAGCACCATGTTGCCGAGCGAGTGGTAAAACTCCAGGTCTCCAACGAGAGCGTTTCGCGGCTCGTACCTGAGCACCGACTCCTCAACGCCGCCGGTCTCGTTGAAATGCTCCAGCGGAATGTACGGCGGATTGGAGAGCAGCAGCGACGCCGCGGTCTGCGGCACCTTGGGCTGCAAAAGATCGCCGTATTCGAATTTTACCGGCGACCGCAGCAGGTCTCTGTTCAGGTCCAGGTTTCTGCGAGCAAGATCCAGGGCTTTTTCGTTGATATCGTAGCCTGTAACATTCTGCACGCACGGCAGGGTAGCCATGCTGAGAGCAATGCACCCGGTGCCCGTGCAGTAATCAGCAACGTCCACGGCCAGATTGTGATCCGCAATCAGCGACTTCAGCTCCTCGCACCACTCCTCGGTATCGTTGCGGGGAATTAGAACCCCGGGCTCGCATCTGATGGTGAGCTCTCCAAACGGCTGTGTTCCTAAGATGTACTGCAGAGGAACCAGCTCAGCTCGTTGCTCTACAGCAGACTGCCACAGCGACTGCGGAAGCTCGCTTTGGATCCACTTAAGCTCCTGGGCCGCCTGGGAGGCAGGCAAACGGCGCTGGAGCAGTCGCAGCCATGACATAAAAATTGAAAAATAAAAATGTACACTTTCTTTAATTTCGTTTATGGTTGGTCTATATACACTATAACCCCTTTCTCGAATAATACATGTATGCTCTTTCGTGAACTTCTTCGTTGAAGGGAGAA
Source organism: Ogataea thermomethanolica (assembly GCA_030674565.1). NCBI lineage: Eukaryota > Fungi > Ascomycota > Pichiomycetes > Pichiales > Pichiaceae > Ogataea > Ogataea thermomethanolica. Next base: position 824,229 of record JAKTYW010000002.1, read on the forward strand.
ATAACCTCGGACTCGCCAGGTCTGGCCACGGGGTTTCTCATGTAAACAGCATGGCAGGTCTTGAAGGAGATCTCGATGTGTTTTGGTAGCACGGCAAACGGAGCAATGAACTGACGTGGTCTCCAAGGGGTGAAGTAGGGCTTCGTCTTGTCCTGGAGCCCCCACATGGATTTTTGCCAAGGGAGGTTCAGCTTGTAGAATCCCTTTTCTTGGACGTCGGCCCACGAAGGAAGCTTTGCGTGCTTGGCGAGTTTTTTGGCCCAGCTGTCCACCATCTCGTTCTCGGACGGAGCCGTTTCTTTGTGGTCCTTTCTGACCTTCTCGAGATAGGAGGTCTTCAGCTCAGATAATGCCTGTTTCAGCTTCTTCGTCTTGGTATCATCGTAGTAGTTTCCCTGGGCCTGGCCATCGACATACGTGGGCAGGATCTTGGACACCTCGTCCTGCATCTCGGCCTCGGTGCCCTCAAACAACGGCTTATTCTTGCTCACCATCTCAAAGATGCTCACGCACTTGGACGCAAGAGCGGCGCCGAACTGCGGCTCGAAAACAGACACATCAACAGAATCCCGCACTGGCTTGGCTGTGTTGACGATATCGGTAAGAATCGAGCTTCTGGAGATGCTGTTGAGTTTCTTGCTCAGTTCGTTGATCTTGGACTGTTGACGGGCCCCAAAACGGAACTGCACGTCGTCATGTTCCACAGGTGGCAGGTCGGGGTGGTAGTAGTCGGCGTACGTTTCTCTCATTTCCTTGACCTTTTTTCTTTGGTTGGCCCAGGCCTTCATAGGGTCGGCCTTGGCACGGTTGACAAAGTGCTGCCATTGGATCACCTGTTCTCTGTCAACTTTGTACGCCTCCTTTAGGCTGGGTTTTCTCTCTCCCATGGCTTGCAACACTCTTTCCGGCTCCACTTTGAAAACATCTCCAGGACTCAGAGGAAACGAAGGGTGTTTGATTGTGACGCCGTTCACCTGGACATCTCCAGCCAGAATGAACTGTCTGGCCTGTCTGACGGACGACGCAAAAAGCGCCCGGAACACGGCCACATCAAGACGCTTCTCTAGCGCAGAAAACGTTTGCAAGACCATCGGCGTTTCCGGCGTGGCCTTTCCACTTAACGAGGCATCCATCTGGGCCACACCGTCCAGCTTTTTCTGGAACAGACTGACCCATCTTCCTTCAGGAAGGTGTTCACCGTGGTAACCTCTTGTTTTCTGTTTGGACTGCCATTTCTGCGAGAACATACTCATCACCTTGAATGCAGACGGACGTTGCTTGTAGTAATTGAACAGATTGTGCTTGTTCAATGCCATGCGCACCCGTCCCCTCGTGAGGGAGAACAGATTGGTGGCTTTTCTAGGCATGGTTGATGAAAAATGATTTTTTCGAAAATTTTGCAAGTTTGACTTTTCCTCGTCGATCGCTTCGCGTGCGTCGATCGTCCTGCTGGATATTTATTTTTCATCAGTATCCCGAAACGGGAAATTCATAAATATACAGATATTATACTTGACACTCTGCTGAACGAACTCACCATTTGACCAAATATGCCTCCTAGACCAGCCAAGTCAAATATTCCAAAACAGCTGACCTCGTGTCCCAGCTACGAGTTTCCCGTGATCTTCGAAGACGAGTCTCAGTGCATGTTTCCGGTGGTGGCTTCCAAAACGGACCTTGGCTCCAAAGACGGAATCGATTTCACCTACAGCGTCCAGTTCGCCGCCAACCCAATCCAAAAGTATACCCAACCATTGACCCGGACCTACACCGCCGGGAAGACGAAATCTGCGAAAAACGGATGCGATCCCATTAGAAGAGTGTTAGCGCACTACGAGGAGGATCGGGTGCGTGGACTCAGCTTTGGAGTCTCGACTATCAGGAGCGGAGTTAGTGGCCGTCTTTCTATTGAGAGATCGACTCTGTCGCTACAAAATACCCCTATCGGAGTCAAACGGTCGCTGGACATCCTCGATGCTTCGTACGGCTCCACTCCATCTCCAGTCGTGATCCAGCGTCTGGGCTCGCTCAAAAAACGCAGACACGACCGTCTGGACAATTCAATGACTATTTCGCAGCGTGCTATTCTGCGAATGGTGGACGACTCGCTGGTTTCCAGCGACACCGAGTTATACACCTCGATTTTGCAGGAGGTCCGGCCCCAAACCTCCAATATGAGAACTGTCCAGAAGGAAAAGGAGCAGGAAAAAGAGAATATCAGTATCAATGCAGAGGACCTCAAGCTGGCTCTGTCCGAAAGAGAGCTGACCCCCAGCATCCACGGAATCAGAGACGGATTTTGAGAGCACTCAAAAAGGTTTACTGTACAACGTGCGATACACTGGCGGTACGCGGCGGCGCCCAGCGGTACCAGGAAACTTCTGATGGACATCTGTGCAGTTAACTTTATGTACAAATAGGTAAACATCGACTAAGTGGCGCGGCTGACGTTTTACATGGCTAGCTTGTAGTTTTCCACATGGGGGAGGATCTTGCAGCAGATTAGTTGGTGGTTTCTGTTCCAACGCTCCTCTTCTCTATCGTAAACCCAGGATTCGACTTTCTCTGTTCGCGCATCTCCTCCTTGGTGAATTTTTCCTCGCTCAGTTCCACCTTGACCAACTCCTTCACCATGGCAATCATACCGGCCTGCTGCGGACAAATCTGATGGTACACGGTTTGGTGTCTGCGACGAAGACCCAGCTTCAGCAGAGTCTCCTTCTTTTTCGCTGGAAGAGCAATAGCCGACCGCAGCTGCGTCACCTTGAAGTATCTGGGAGTGCTCATTTTTGACGAATATTTTTCGCCATGTAAAAATTTACGCTCGACTCGCGCAACACAGCCGTGTTTCTCTCTACATTTTGGGCCTATGAGAGCTACGTCTTTGCGACCCCATTCGACAGCCATCACCGCGCTGGGCCTCGACGCGAGCGGCCGGATCTGTGCGAGCGCCTGTCTGGACTCGGCCAGCGTGTGTCTGAGCTCGATGGAGTCTGCGTCGACGATCTGTGAGCTGGCCAACGACACCATACGGCCCATCACGTCTCTAGTGTTTGACCAGACCCAGCCGGACCGACTTCTGAGCTGTTCCGGCGACCTCAAGCTCTGGGACCTCGAACGTCGCATGCCCGTCACACGAATGCACGGAAAAGACCTGGTACAGGCAACTTGTCTGGCGAACGGCGTGGTGGCAGCAGGCGGTGGGGCCAGCATCTACTTCTACGATTCACGGGTATCAGGCCAGCCCATAGGCAGTCTTTCCGGGTACCACAAGGACGACATCGTGAGTCTCGAGTCGTGTTTTGGGAGCCAGCTGGTTTCAGGGGGAAATGACGGAATCGTCAACATGTACGATCTACGGAGCTCTTTGAATGTGGCTTTGGACATGGAGATTATGTACGATTTATTTGACCAGATTAGCGTGACCCAGGTGGTTTGGCGTAATGGGCGGTGGTTTGCCAAGCTGCATGGGGCTGCACGCATAGTGGAGATCGACTTTGCGCGCAAAAATAACGAGATTTTGGCCCAGCACAGTCTTGCGGTGCAGGACGAAAAATACCACGTTGATTTTGCAGTGGTAGGAAATTGCCTGGTGGTAGGCGGGGCCAACGTGCTGGCCATGCAGGACGCAGAAAATCGCGTTCTCCAGCAGGGCGAAGCCGACGAGGTTTTCACCCGTTTGGCCTCCGACCCACATCGGGCTGACCCGCTGGTGTGTGGGACAAACCGCGGCCGACTATACCAGGCTTCGCTGGACATGTAAATAATAGGACTGCTAATCAAGCCACTAAATTAATTCGCGGGGCTCCTAATTTTTTCTCTTTAATTGTGACCTCCTTGTATTTGGCCGGTTAAGAAAGCGTTGCCTTTTGGTATTCCGTCAACCAATACTTGCTGTAGCGCCATTACTGCAGATGTTGGGACTGTTTAAAAACATCGTCAAGAAGAAGAAGGCCAACGGGGCTGACCAAGAGCCGGAAACAGGGGTTGGTGTCCAGCCAAGCGAGCCGGCTCCTCTTCCAATTCCCGAGGAGTTCGCTCACTTCTACGCAGAGCTACCGCAAAGATACCGGCTTTTGCAGAAAATCGGCGAGGGTGCCTTTTCCGTGGTCATCAAGGCGCTGGACACAAGCACGAATCAGCTTATAGCCGTGAAGATCATTGATAAAACAAACCTCAAATCCGAACAGATCAATTCTATTCTCAAGGAAATTGCCATCATGTCTCGACTGGATCACGACAACATCACCAAGCTCTACGGCTACCAGGATTCGCACGCGTCCAAGTTCTGTTTCCTCTATCTCGAGTACGTGAGCGGTGGAGAGATCTTCAACCAGATCATAAACTACACCTATTTCAGCGAGGATCTCTCACGCCATGTCATTCGGCAGGTCGCCCACGCGGTCAAGTATCTGCACGACCAGGGGATTGTGCATCGGGACATCAAGCCAGAGAACCTTCTGTTTGTACCGATCGACTTTGTGCCACGCTCGAAAAGGGAACAACTGGACGCCCGCAGACGCTCTGACGACAACAACAAACTGGACGAAGGAAAATTCGTGTTGAACCAGGGGTCCGGCGGAATTGGAATCGTCAAGCTCGCAGACTTCGGCCTGTCCACAGTGTTGTTTGACGACAGCATGAAGGCCAAGACTCCTTGTGGAACAGTTGGATATACGTCTCCGGAACAACACTTGAACCTCGGATACACGAAGAAGGTGGACATGTGGGCCATCGGATGCGTGCTGTACACTTTGGTTGTTGGGTTTCCTCCGTTCTACTCTGCCACTCAGGATTCCAAGGACATCAGTACCAAGGTGTCTAGAGGAGATTACAAGTTTTTGAGTCCCTGGTTTGACGAGGTGTCTGACGATTGCAAGCGTTTGATTGCGAACCTGCTCACGGTTGATCCCGACGCCAGGTATTCGATCGATCAGTTGCTGAAGGACCCATGGTTGACCCATGGTTACGAGGATCAGATTCATGCTGTGAAGAGTACCGAATGTGTTCCTGAAACAACATTTGACAAGCTCCTGTACATGAAACTCAACCACACAGCCGACAATCTTGCCGATGCGCTGCTCACGCCAAGAGCAGAGGCCATCAAGCTGGTCTTCGACACGGGTAACGTGATACAGCGAGAAGGTACCCCATTGATACCTGGCTCGCGCACGTCGAACCTGGCTATTCTAGAAGAGGACCCGCCGATGGACGTTCTTGGGCTCGGAAGGGCGTACAAAACACACTCATCTTTGTCTCCGACGGCGTCGAACTCCCAGGACACAGACGATTCGGACTCGGACTCGGACTTTGAAGAAACAGACCTGGTCCCCAAACCGTTAGGAAAATATTCATCATCTCCTTCGTTCAAGGATAAAGGACCCTTGGCCTCAAAGATGGAGATGGCCCACGACGCTCTGATTGAGGCAGAGCGTTCGGGGGCGGCTTCATCCGACACAGCTAACAGCATGACAGCAGTCGAGGAGTCTTCAGTTCTCACGTCGGAAATCGAGGATTACGCAACAGGAACCAAGCGCAGCTCCGCGGTTTCCTTCCAGATAACTGGCAGGTCGAGTCGTTGTGGGTCCCTGACGTCGTCTGTGGCCAACGCTACAGATTCCAGATCGTCGTCGCTCACGTCCAACAGCAACAAATACAAATCATCAGCACCAGACACTCTTAGTACTCATGCGCACAAATCATATCCCCGGACCCCCCAAACATCAAAGCTGATCAACTTCGAGGAGGATGACGAAGACTCCCAAGATGGGCTCGAAAACCTCACTCTCAACGATGCGACCCCTGTGGATCACAAAAGACCACCTGCTACAAGAAACTACACGAACAACACAGACGACGTGCCGCTGTTTGATGCAAGCCTGAGCAACTCTTTTGATCTGAAACTCACGCATTCCAAGATTTTGGAACGTCGCAAAATAAGCGGATCATTGAAAACCGGACCGCATCCGTAACTGTTATATAGACACGCAATGGACTCGATTGATATATGCAATACTTGGTAATTAATAATGGTTAAGTCTCCAGAGCCTGACTTTTCCCGCCTCGTTACCGGTGGCCAGTAGCTCGTTGTTAGGACTGAAACAAACGCTGGTCACACGTCCGAGCGGCGTGCCGCTCGTGGGCCAGTTTGAAAACACCCGGCACGTAGGCAGGTGCACCAGCCGGAGAGCGTCCTTCTTGTCACGTGATGCAACACACATGACCTGGCCGTCGCTCGTGAACGCGATGCTCGACACGGTCGTGACCAGGTTTTCCACCGTGGCCACAGGCTTGCGCGAGTCCTTGAGTCGGTCGTAGACGTTGACTATACCAACGTTGTTTCCAATAGCGAGCCATCTGTTATTACTTCCGCCGAACTTGACCTTGGTGATACCAAGACCAGAATCGTCTGTCCATCTTGCCAACGTGGTGCCGTTTTCCACATCAAACTCCCAGACATCGCCTGCTTTATTGACAGCAACCAGAACTGTTGTTTCGTTATTTGTACTTGATTGCGAAAAATCAAAATCGACAAGCGTTCCTTCCACCTTGAAGCCCTTGAGCCAGACTCCTGTTTTTGGGGACAGAATGTTTATCCAGCCCGAGTTACCTAGTAATCCCAGATACTTGCCATTTTTGCTAACACTGAAATGCTCAAACGATCTCTGTGTTTTCTCGTGGCCGTACATTCTGCTTATTTTCTCTATGCTACCATTGGATATGTCCCATTTGTGCATAAATCGCCGTCTTCCACCTGCCAGAATATCGTTTCCATTGAACGTTGCCGTTTGGATAGGTGTGTTGCGCAGGTGTAACGAGGTCACCATATTGTTCACCTTTCCGTCTATGTGATATATTCTGAGCGTACGATCGTAGCCACCAGTCATTAAAAGAGGCTGGGAGCCGTGGAAGCTCAGGGTCTGGACCGCAGACTTAGATATCTTCTTGATGTTTGCATCCACCAGACGCGAGATGTCAATTTTGCCGGCTGGCAAGAACCGCAGGTCCTCTGTTTTGATGTTGTGAGTCTGGTTTGTTCGCAAAAACTCAAGCAAAGGATTCGATGAGTTGGAAACGTTGATGGCTTCTGGGTCGTCTGTGTCGAGATTGTCATGTTCCTCATCGGACTCCTGGCCAATCTGGTCGGCCCAGTTTGGTCGAGGATGAATCCGCTCGAACTGTTCACGCAAACGGTTGATGTACTGCTTTCCCTTGATCTGGTCGTCAAATGTAGTCTTGCGCAGTTTGCGTAGCTTGTCCGTGCTTAAAAGTGAGACACTCACTTTCTCGTCATCGCTGTCCATCCAGACGGCCTCATCGTCGCTGGAGTCCTCGCTCTCCTCAGAGTCTGAACTAATGTCCATTTTGTCCTGGGTTTCTCCGTCGGAATCGTCCACAAAATACAAGTCCTCATCCGCCATCTCGTCCATTTCAATACTCGCGGTATCCGAGTCGACGTCTGACTCCTCGTCTTTATTTTTCAATTGACTCAGGTGCTCGTCCTCACTGCTATCGTCGTACGTGAACAGATCAGTTTCTTCCTGCTGGTCAAAATCAAACAGCTTGTCGACCTGCTTCAAGTTGGTGTCAAAGCCCTCGGCGTCTCCAAACACCAGCTTCTCCAAATACAGCTCTTCCTGGTCCGGAGGGGGTATTTCAACAGACATATCGACTCAAGTATAATTCCTAAATTTTTTATGGAATTTTTTTTTGTAGTGCATACTCAAACATTTTCGTCTGGCTTTTATAAAATCTATATCATGCGTTCATCTCTAGCAAGATTCAATATGTGAGTATTAGCATTTTAATGTCCGCTAACCCTTAGTAACAGCTCGTCGTATTACAACAAGTACACATACCAGATGTCGCCGGCCATGTTGCGGGCCAGACAGCCTTACTTCTGGACGAACTTGGCCCTGTTTGGTGTTCTGGGAGGTATTTCCGTTGGCATCTACCTGTACACGTTTTCCTTCTTGGTGAAGGACGATTTCGAAGACATCCCTATTCCGCCAATCAGCGACCAACAGTTGGCAGAATTGAAGAAGGAATACGAGACTTCCAAAAAATAGCCCTAGGATTCCAATTTTTGTACATACATCGGTAATAGTTTATTAAATCGTTTCTATGCGTTATTTGCGAGTGACATCATCACGGGGGCCGCTGCGATCGCCCCTTTTCCCCTTTGCTGCCATCTTCTTGCGGTCCAGCTCGATTTGGCGTTGGATCTTGTCGCTGTTCTTTTCGGTGAACCTAATCACATTCGACAGATTATTGTTTCCGGCCCCGTAGTACTTGGCTCGTGAATTTTCCAGAACAATCTGATGGTGGTCAAGCTCGCCCGACTTCATCATCTTCTGGTTTTCGGAGTAGAATTTGGCCATGTCGAACTCAACCATTTTCGGGGCAGACGAGTCTGCCGGACTCTCGTCGTTTTCAGCTTCATCGCTAGACTCCTCCTTATCGTCCCCGAGCCCAAAGTCCTTGTGTTTCAAGCTATCAATATCCAAACTGGGCACCTCCACAGGCAGTCTCTGTAATTGCTTCACTCCCAGTAATTTGGCCAGATCAACTTTGGATATCTTGCTATTTCTGCGACTGTGCTCGGGTTTTTCAATTTTTCCCGACTCAACACCATCTCGTTTGGACTCGCTCCTCACCGATTCTGGCGCATTGTTTTCACCATCGGATTCCTCGTCAGAATCATATCCTTGTAGAAGCTCCATAAAAATTTTAAAATAATATATGTTTTATTATGTCTTGTCAGATATGCAATGAAGCACCGTTCAAGTACAAATGTCCGCGTTGCGGAATCAAATAGTAAGTGTCCACAGTTTTTGACTAACTCCTAGCTGCTCGTTGAAATGCTACAAATCGGAAACTCACCAAGACCCAGAAACTCCAGTGGTCGCTGATCTGAAGCCAGCTTCTACAGAGACTGTACCTCAGGTCGAGGACGTCGAGCTACAAAAACTGGTGACCTCCAAAGAGTTCCTTAGCTATTTGAAAGAGCCTGTCGTGCAACTGAACATTCGTGTGATCATGGAGATTCTCAATGATGTTGCAATCACCCAGGAATACAACACAGAAGGAAGAACAGAAATCGCGGCACGCAAAATATCCAACCTGCGCAGTAAGGGTCTGGAAGAAAACCAGGTTTTCGACGAGTTTTGTAATCTGATCCTAAACACGCTGGAACGCACAGATTCGTGAGACTAGCCACTTCTGCATTAAACAACAAGCTTACCTGCAAACTTGTTCTTGACAACACCCTTGACACCGTCGACTTTCACACGAAAAAGCTTTCCGCCCTCGTCGCCAGCAACCGATCTCAGCTTGTCCGGGTGATCCAGGTTCAAATCAGCGGTTGTGACAAACATTTCATCCAGCTGCGGTCCTCCAAAAGTCACACAACTAACTCTTTGGGCAGGAAACTTCCATTGGTGGACCAAACTTCCCTGAGCATCAAATTTCAAGACACTGTAGCCGCCCCAAATAGCAACATAGAGGTTACCCTCGGAGTCCAAACACGAGCCGTCAGGAACAACTTCATCTTGCGTGTCCAGGATGGTCTTGATCTGCTCAACAGAGATAAACATGGACTCTGTGCTCATATCAGGAAGCCCTGTGGCGCTGTCGAATTTGTATTTATAAATGCCCTTTGCCGAATCCGTCCAGTACATAATGTCACCAACCCAATTGAGTCCATTGGGACAGGTAACGTCCTCCTTGATAATTTCGGGGTGCTCCCAATCGTCCTTGGAAAACTTGTAGAAAGTAGCACAAGAGGGTCCTTCGTGGAGGAAGTCGTTAAACGTGCCAATCCAGAAGTTGCCCTCCGAATCAACAGCACCCTCGTTGGACCGCAATGGAGCGGCCTTCTCGAAGTGATGTTTGGAAGGATATTTGGCCATCATCTTCAGCTCTTTGGAGCGACAATTGTACTGTGCAATCCCATCTCTGACTCCGCACACAAACACATCTGGATCCGCAGTGTTCCCGATCACTCCAACGCTAAACTCCAATTGATGTGTTTCGATCTTTTCCGGTTGATCCAGGAAAACCCGATTGATTGTGCCCGCAATGATATCTACCCAGCTAACGCAATTGTTGTCGGGATTGTACGAGACCCCTTCAGAAAGACGACCCTGGAAATTTGAGAATTGCTGATGTTAGACGATTTCTGCTGCTGTACTTACTTCAGTCACTTCAGTGGTTGTTGATGGCATCACAATGGGGCAATTGAAATTATTAGGACAAATAATATATTATTTTGTACCACCTAAACAATAAATATTTAACTTGATTCTCGTCACTAAATGTTCCGATATCCCTCGGAAATTGTGTCTATTTTTGCACCTTTGGTTGTTATCCAGGGTCTTGGGGAAGATGAATTTTTGTTCAAACGCTCCAGCAGATTCGACTTCCCTCCAGATAAGCAGATAGTTGTCGAAGATCTCAGCAGTCCAAAGAATCCTCTGTGCAAACTTCTAGAGGACTCTGAACAGATTACTCGTATTCTTCCCACTGTGCAAGTTGCCTCTGGCTTAGAACTAGCACAGGTACTGGAAGATCACTCTTTGAAGGACGAGATCTGGTATAAACATGACGACAAAAGGTCTAATTCATTTCGGTTTAAATTTATAGGGTCTACGTTTCATTTGCCCAAGAAATCGAGCAAGTCGCAGGACTCTGTGACGCCAGGGTCCAGTGCGGAGGAGTACACCAGCCGCTCACCAATTTCGCCATTCAATAAAGACTCCCCATGTTACGGATCTATTCTTCCTTTAGAATGGATACAAAAGTACAGAGAAGTAATGCCTGCAGTTTTCGTTGCTGTCCACGAACTGGACGCTGAGTCAGACGAAAACGATGCGACTCTGGTGTCCGAACTAAATGAAAACCGCGAAAAGCTGGCCAAACGTGGAGTCAAGTTCGTGTGTGTTTTATTATGCTCTTCTCCTAGCACTCCGCAGCTAGAAGAAAGAATATCCACGATGCGCCGCAAAACAAATCTCCTTTCGAAAACTGGACTGTTGGTACTGCCCTCAGGCTCACAAAAGGAACTAGAGAATTTTGCGTCTGTCCTGATGGTACTGATAAAACCCTGGTGCATGGAATACTACTCGAACCAGGACAAAAAGATCAAAAAGCAACAGTTAATGGACAGATCATACGACGAAAACTTGTGGCTTGCTCGTCAAGCCCTGAAGAGTGCAGTGATATCTGAGATGAAGGGTATCACGGAGCAAAGCACCAAGTTGATGGAATACTCGTACGAAAAGCTGATATCTGTGATTCGAGCGATCACCATCGATAGCCATCCTGAGAGGTGGGAAGAGTGTCGCTTGCTGCTGGATTTTGCAGGAATTCACATCACAAGGGCTTATCTGACGTTTGAAAACGCAAATTTGGCCTACAAGAAGTTTGACATCCATCTGCAAAATATCCTCTCTGTTCTTCCCAAAGACTCCATCAAAACCTACCCAACCGTCTCATGGCTTGCTCTACAATTCACGTGGCTTGCTCAATTAGTAGACAAATGCCCTGACCACACTGTCTCACCAGATCGGCCGCTTCAGCAGTTTGCTTCCGCAAAGTGGTTTGGCAGTCTGACAGATGGTCTAATGATGCCACACGCAGGTTATCTCTTTTTACAGGCAAGCAGTCTCGTCAAGAGACGTCAGATTCAATCAATTGAGGGTGCGCAAACCAAAGACACGTTTATGGCATTGGATTCCAAAGAAGAACTTAATTTCGATTACCAGGGAACATGCATCAAACTACTGTCTTGTGCCTTGAATTCTTTCTCAAGAGCAAGGAAGATGAAGTTCAACAGATCCGAATCCTTTGTTTATTATCAACTTGGTGAGGAGTACTACACCCAAAAGAACTACTCTATGGCGGTGAACAACTTCCTTGTTTCGCTCTCGATATTCAAAAACGAAAAATGGCACAAGATATTGGCTACTATATTCCTGAGACTGTGTCAATCATATATCAAGCTGGAGAATTTTAGGGACGCACAAGTTTACTATTTGCAGCTGTGCTGTCTGGAGGATAAATATGTGCTTCCATTTAAGAACAAAATCGATTTCCACAATTTTTCTAATGAGGAGCCTGTTACAATTACAGATGGGTTCTTTGATAGCCAAGTTCTGTTTCGGGAGAAGGCTATCTCTCTCCACGAGAACATCCAGTTCCAGTTATACTTGCAGCCGAAGATCAACAGTCTCATAACAGATTTAGTCATCGAGGAAATAGATATAGAGTTGTCCAACGAATGCGGCCAGGTTTCCTTAACGCACAGCGATGGACTCCCCAAGAAATCTTTCTGGGTTGCTGAAACGGAAGCCAACCTGGATTTCTCGGATGGCAAACCAAAAGTGTTCCAGTTTGAATTTACACCACACAAGATAGGCAAGTTCAGCGTACAAACGGTCAGGCTGATGTTACGGACGGGAAAAATGCGCATAGAAAATAAGGTCAATATTGGGTTTGATACTGAAATGGTTTCGAGATGGTATAGACAAGCCAATTCGCGTTTCAACAAAGACCTCGATCACGATATTGTGGACGGTTCAGCACACGAATTTGAGGTTATTCCTAAGGCTCCAGAAGTGGAGTTCCGGGTCAGTCATGCAAGCATTGCTTACCGAGGAGAGATAGTGCCGATTACCATACATTTCCTCAATCTTGACGAGGACGCTTTTGGATTGAGATTCCACGCCATTAGCAATCATTTCTCGTCTTCCTTGAAAATTACCTGGGAGACTGACCCAGACCATAATACCAGCTACCGCGTTCCTGAGCCACTGAAGCCCCAGGACGTTGTGGATGTAAAGCTCTATGCACACCTGCCGCTTGGGCAAGCATCTGGTGCACTTTTGAAACTTGATCTTCAAGTTGATTATTTGATTGATAATAACGAGAGCACCGTGGTTCGCAAACACAAGCCTCTCAAAATTCCAATTGTGGACTTGTTCAAGACCTCTTTCAACATCTTCCCTTCTCTGTCGTCCACGATTCCGTCACTATTTAATATGAAGGACGGATTTTCGGCGTCTGTTCCTGTTCACACTCGCAACTGGCTCACTAAGGTTGGAATTGAAAATGTTTCTGCTGAAGATGTTCGTGTTTCAAACGTATGCTTTTCGATCGAAAGCGATGCTTCGGATTCGATAATGGAGACCGTCAAACAGGAGATGGAAATATCAGAGATCAAATCGCAATCCTCAGAGTTCGGATGGTACGAATTTCTGTGTCGGTGTGTCGAAGGCTCTTTTAAACGATCCATGAATTTAGAGCTCCGTATTTCATTTACTTACTATTTTGAGGGGCGCCCAGAGACCATCCAGAATGAGTACAAGAGTGTACTCTGGAAGGGTGCATTGCCACACATGGATCCAAGAACTTTACTGAAGGTGGATGTAACAGAACACATGATTCACGCTTCGTATATTGTGGAGAATCCAACGTCGCGCATTTTCCAATACAGCACCACGCTCTCGACAAGTGAAAATGTCAAGATTTTGCACTACAAAAACCAGAACAATTTCACCATTCTTCCGTACATGAAGCAGGTTATTCGATTCGAGTACGAACCTCTTGGTGATGACGAATGGATCAAACTCCCAGAGTTTAAGATCTATGACCTGAACTACAAGATTTACCTCAATGCCCAGACCACAAGCGATAAGCTGGAAACGCGCAAAGACGGCATATACGTGTGTAGAAAATAATCTCAATTGACGAAACTCGATTCATTAACATCTAGTTAATTTTAAGCAGCTCAACATCAAAAATAAGGGTGGCATTAGGAGGAATCAAGCCTGGGAAACCTCTAGCGCCGTAAGCCAATGGACCAGGAATGGTCAAAATGGCCTTTTCGCCCAAAGAAAGCTTGGCAAATCCCTGCTCCCAGCCAGCAATCACCATACCTTGACCGATTCTGAATTGGAATGGCTTGTTTCTGTCTCTCGAAGAGTCGAACTTCTTGCCATTCTCCAAAGTACCAGTGTAGTGGACAGTCACCATGTCACCCGGTTGTGGGTAGTTCTTTCCGTCTCCTGGGGCAATGGTTTGTATTTTTAATTCAGACATGTCTAGTGGCAATAAAATTAAAGTTAATGTACAAATTTTCTATTATTTTTTTCGCGACGATCGTCTCACCGATGGCGTCGACGGAACAGAGGAAGTTCCCGCACGCGCCTTGCCACGAACCGACGGGGTCGACTTGACCGGTGTATCTTTTGGCTTGAAGTTGCGTGGCACAGATTTCGAAACAGGTGTTTTGCGCAGTTTACGAGGAACTGGCGTGGAATTCATTGTTCGTTTTGCTGGGGTCTTGATGTCCTGGTTCTCGTCTTCCTTTTCGTCTTCCATTTCATCTTCTGCGCTTTCAGCACCTTCCTCATTATCGCTGTCCTCGTTCATTTCTTGGTCGGCATCCTGCTCCTCCTCTTCCGCGTCCTCTTCATCCTCGTCCTCTTCCTCTTCCTCTGCTTTGTCTTTTCCGTCCTTATCAGCTTCCTCATCCTCTTCCTTTTCGTGGACGTCTTGCGCTTCCTCGTCAGCTTTATCGGTTCCAGCTTCCAGCTCAATTTCCTTCTTCAAGTTGCGTCTTGTGCTGCGTGTTCGCGTCTTCTTCTCGTCCTTAACAGATTTTTTGCGGCTGTCGTCGTCACTCTCACTTTGAAGAGCTCCCGAATCCTCTGCCTCTGCCGTGTCCTCCTTCGTCTTGGTTCTGAGTTTGCGCCCGCTCCGCAACGACTTCTCCTTGTCCTCTGATTCGCTTTCTTCGGGATCTGCCCGCGACTTGCGCGAGCTTCTTCGTTTTGGTGTTTTGGCCTCGTCCTCGTCCTTCTCCTTCTCCTTCTCCTTCTCTTTCTCTTTCTCGTCACCACTGGCATCAGCCACTTCCGCAGCACCACGACGACGAGTCCGAGAAGCGTCTTCATTTTCAGACAACGTGTCTGGCTTTCCTCGGCGTGTTCGACGACGTGTCACCGGAGTCTCTGTGCCTTCCTTTCCACTCTCAGGCTCCTCGCTCTTAGAAACACTAAGCTCCTTGCTTTTGGACTCTTCGCGAGATTTGCGTCTTGTTCTAACAGCACTGGATTCCTGTTGTGTTTTGTCCTGTTCTTCCTCGCTGTCTTCGTCGTCCTCATCCAATTTCTCCAAACCTTTCAAATTGTAGTATTTATTCAGTCTCTTGGTCACGTCGCTCTTGGTGACCTTGAAATCGGGGAACTTCTCGCCTAAAAGCTTGACGATGGTGACATAATTGGCTTCTTGATCTTCACCAAGTGGTTTGTGGTAGCAAACCAAATTGAGAAGATAAAGTTCTTGGGCCCTCGTCCAATCCATTTTATAAATAAATAAATAAATTATTTCACCCAAAAGTCCTATCCAAATAATCTACAATGTTTTGGATCAGCTCCTTTTTGGTCTTGGCCTTGGGGATCAAATTCGATTTTGAATTGACAAACACCTTCAATTGGTCAAGGTTGAAATCGTTGAGCCGGTTTAACTTGTAGGCTTTGATTACAATGTCGTCAGTTAGAACAAGAGCTTTCTTTTCTGCCGGCTTCTTGTCTTCGTGCAATTCCTGGTAATTCTGCATCTTGTTCATCTCGCCATTTAATTCCGTCATGATCCCGGTATCTTGGTCCAACTCCTGGCATTCGACTTTGAAGCGCGAAAGCTGGCTGTAAAGACTGTCGTGAGACATAGCTCGATACTGGGTTTGCAACTGCGAAGGCAGTTTAAAAACCTCTTGTATCGGCTTTTGCAAAAGATAATCCTTAAAGACCTCAAAGTACCATTCTGTTTGAGGATTTTTTAACGGCGACGGATTTTGTTCTGTGATTCCAACGATTTCGTCAAATAAGTTGGGCAAAATGAGGTCGCTAGGATCCATTTCCTGGATGTATTTTGGCAAACACCTGATGTCGTCCTTGAACGGAATTGGAATCAACACCAATCCTTCAGGTAATTCTGGCAACGTATGGCCGACGTATGTTTTGGTTCGAGTTGGGATCAGGTAATAAAGACCAGGATACGAGTTCTTCCTGGTCGTACCCCAGACAACAGCCATTTTCTCCTTGTTGGACAATGACTGGTATAAAGCTGAAAATGTGCGTCGCGAGTGAGTGTATGATTGTGTCTCGTTTGGAACAATTAGTGTCGGGGTCCCAATTGAGTAGTGAGGATTGAAATAGGTTATTTTTCGGAAGCCAACAACCTTCAAGCAAGGCTTTTCGTCGCTGTCAAAAGGCTTTGCAATAAGAGTTTTGTCGAATTTGGCCCTTTGATCGTCAAAACCAATAGTGGAGCAGACTTCATCCTCGGTCATCTTGGCACCGGTGGTTGAATCCAGCTTGACCGTTTCTGTCTCGACATATCTGTACTCACCTTGGTCATCATAGAATCGATAAGGACTTTGTATTTTGGCCTCCTTGAACAGCTGCAGTCCCTGTACTGACATCTTGATGGATTTTAAAACCAATGTCGTGCGGAAAGCCACCCTCTTGATTTCCTTTGTCCGCATGACTCTGTCCATGATTTCTTTGGATTCAATGGTTTTGAGACTGGGACGGAACTGGTCCAAAGTCTCAAAGAGAGTCTGGTACTCGGTCAGATCGAATTTGGTAGAGGAATTGATCAAGAACGGCAAAACATTAATTTTCTCGAGATTCAAGTCGCTCAGAACGTTCCACAGAGTGAGTTTTGTAGATGTGTCGCCATTGATGGGTCTATCACAATCAGTAAAAAGGAAGATCTGTCGAACAGTAAATGGCTTCGTAAATCGAGGCGGAGAAACAAACGCGTCCCTGGCATGTTGCAGCATTTTGACTAATTGCTCTCCGTAATTTAAGATCGGATCCTGTTCGAGAATTTGGACTGAGTCCACATCAAAATCCTCCACAGCTCGTAGTTGCTCTGCGTTCACGTCCTCGAGCTCAAAAACAGGAGCAATTCCCTGATTGAGCTTGTTCTCTCCGGAGCAATTGAAATTGTACCACCCCAGACCGGTGTTGGGCTGCGTCTTCACCAATTCATCGATCAGAGACAGAACACTGTCCTTGATGTCTGACAGATACGTCTGCTTCATCAGGGGAGTCACGTGGACTGCAAAAATAATGCCCTGGTGAAACTCCAACTCATCTTGATTTGAAGCCATAGGAAAAGTCGCTCGTATATTTTTTCGTTGTATTTTTTCTATATTCTTTACGATGGGTAAACTATTAGATCTGGCACTTCACCCAACAGAACTGAGAGCTGTTCTGCAATTGTGAGTATATGAAATCCACGCGACTAATGTAATAGCAAGTTTTTCAGGAATCTGGCCAACCCGTTGGATAAAAAAGCTCAATGTGCATCTGAGGCTAGATGCTATGAGCTGCTCAAAAAAACGTCGCGTTCTTTTGCTGCTGTCATCATGGAACTAAACCCCGAGCTTCGAAACGCCATCATGCTTTTTTACCTGGTCTTGAGAGCACTAGACACCATCGAGGATGACATGACAATATCGCCTGATGAGAAAATTCCTCTGCTGAGAGAATTTGATTCCAAGCTCAATCTTAAAAATTGGACCTACAACGGAAACTCGCCGGATGAAAAGGACCGCATTGTTCTTGTCGAGTTTGACCAAATCCTGGTCGAGTACCACAAGCTCGATGCTAAATACCAGGATGTGATTAAAGATATAACTAGAAAGATGGGTAACGGTATGGCTGATTACGTTACCAACGAGGAATTCAATCTGAACGGTGTCGCTACTATCAAAGACTATGACCTTTACTGTCACTATGTGGCCGGTCTGGTCGGCGAGGGTTTGACCAAGATGACTGTTGCTGCCCAATTCGGACACCCGGATCTCGCATCCAAAATGTACCTCAGTGAGTCCATGGGTCTCTTTTTGCAGAAGACAAACATCATCAGAGATTATCGAGAGGACTTGGATGATGGCAGATCTTTCTGGCCAAAGGAGATTTGGGACAAACATGCAGACAACTTGGCAGACTTCGCCAAGCCTGAGCACCTGGAAAAGGGCCTCAATTGCACCACCGAACTCGTTTTGAACGTTCTTGAACACGTCAAGGACGTCCTGGTGTATCTTTCAATGGTTTATGATCACTCGACATACTCTTTTTGTGCCATTCCTCAAGTGATGGCCATTGCTACTCTGTCTTTGGTTTTCCAGAACCCAGACGTTTTCCAAAAGAACGTCAAGATCAGAAAAGGAGAAACCTGCAGCTTGATTCTTGAATGCAGAACGTACGAGGGAATGCTCAACGTGTTTTCCAGATATTTGAGAACAATCCACCACAAATGTCCAGTGGCTGATCCGCTGTACCTGGAAATCGGAATGAAGTGTGGCGAGCTTGAACAATTCATTGAGGAGCTCAATCCAAAACCAAGCCATCTCCCTAAGGGAATCGAGCCACGTAAAACTGTTTACTCTGAGCTGGCTCAGACAAAAATCCAAAAGGACATTCAGCTGTCTAAACTTATCACCAAAGAACAACTTGCCTGCAACTCCTCCCTTTTCATTGTTGCTTTATGTTTAGTCTCTTTGATTACCAGGCTAAAATGAGACATTAATGAACTTTCCATATCAAATTATTTCTGTCTATTGTGTAGTTGTAACTTGCGTGGTTTTCAAGAACTGGGTGGAGATACGTCGTCCGATGTTTCTTATCTAATAGTGTTCGAGTTATCTCTTCAATATTCCAGACATTGTGAGAATCACTTCCCTCTAAAAATGCTTTTAATCTCGTATCATCAGTAGCATTCGCAAGTTCGCTCAAGTAACCAGTATGCAGCCCTGTCAGTGAGTAATTTGCCAATATTCTTTCTATCATCAGGTACAACGTTTCGTGCTCCGTACCACAAGCATGACACTTCAAGAGCTGCATAATGTCGTTTTCGTCTAGTTTAATGCCCAACTTCACAGCAAGATCAAATAGCTTGAAGCTACTCAATTTACAGGCATTGCGACTCACGGTATAACACAGAAGATGGAAATGGGCCTCATCCAACAGATGAGACAGATTTTTGGAATGCAGTAAACCCAACACAAATGCCATGCTACCATAATGACCTATCGGACTATAGAAGCACGTTGCAAGAATGACGTAGATGAACAACTTCAAGGTTTCTGGTGTCAGATGCAGGACCTCATCAAATCTCTCTTCAATTCGCTCATAATTGTTGGCTTCTATTTCCTCATCTTGAAAAAGCTTTGGAGACAAGCACTCATATGGTATGGAAATCTCTATAGCGTCAATAAGTTCCCAGATCTCATTATCTTCCAACAACGTAAGTGTCATCGTAAGCATTTGGAGCTGAAGCTCCCGGTCCTTCAAAGTAAACACGGTCTCAAGGGCTCGATCAAAGTCGCCGTTCTCCACTAGTAACCGACATAATTTAGACGAGTATTCCTGGGTCAGCTCCAATTCTGCTAAGTGTTCGAACACGGCGGACAGTATGGAGTAATTCGAATAAAATAGAGCATTCTCTGCTATTTTTGCGTAATTAATGGGTGTCAGCATTTCATCTGGTATTATCTTCAGCATGTCAACGACCGTTTTTGTGTCGTTCCGGTTGCTGGCTTGTATCAGAAGTGCGATAGTATGAAGTCTCTCTAAATGCTGTGGATTATCGGTGACATTGGAATTCCAAAACGTCATGACTGCCATTTCGTATGAATTGGATGCAAGAAACATACGTATCTTGTGCTCGGAGAGCAGCGAAGGAGTATTGGCCTCGACATAATCCAAAAATTTCTGATTATAATACCAATCCTTTTTTCTGATAAGTACTTTGGCTGTGTAGTCCAAGACTGCGGGGGAGACATAATGGACACTCTCCAATAGATGCAAAAGTTCGGGAACTTTGCGGTGCAACGTTTCTTTAGCTCCCAAACTGAATATCTTGGAGAAAAGATACTGTTGCTGTGTTTTCGTCGCTAACGGGAGGTTCATCAAATTGACGTAAATAATATTTGTTACTCCACATTTTATTGGCACTGATATTTTTTTTTAATAGTTTCAGATATAATCCATGTTTGCGACAAACAGAGCTGTTAGCAGGTCGTTTTTTCCGATCCACAGCCGATGGAACTCCTCGATAAACGTTTTTAATCGGGACATGAAGCTGAAACAGCGAGACCGAGCTGCTCGTGACGAAGAAAGCAAGATGGTGGAGTATATTCGAGACGAGGTTGCTAGACGGACAATTGAGCGTCTGGCGTTTTTGAAAACGCCTTTCACCACTCTAATGGATTTCGGATGCAATTCGGGAAACTTTGAGCGACAGCTGTGTGAAAGTCGCCCCGATGACGACAAAAGATGGAGTGACGACAAGAATCTGGTCAAGTCCAAAATCGAAAAAATCTACATGGTGGATTCATGTCAAAATATGCTAGACAAATATAGAGATGCAGCCTTCAACCACGACCTACACATCAACAGAATAAATACGGATGAGGAGGCCTACTCGCACCCGCTGCTTCAGAAAAAAGATATGTTCAATGTGATCATCTCAAATCTTTCCCTGCACTGGATTAATGATTTGCCAGCAGTGTTCAAGAAGCTGTACAATTCTCTGCAGCCAAACGGCTGCTTTGTTGGCTCGATGTTTGCGGGTGATACGCTGTTCGAGCTGCGTACAGCTCTGCAATTGGCAGAAATAGAAAGATACGGTGGATTGTCACCGCGAATCTCACCATTCGTGGAATCGTCGGATGTCGGCACCCTGATGCAGAAAGCAGGCTTTCAGATGCTCACCATTGATGTGGAAGAGATCATTGTGGAGTATCCTGATGTTTTGGCATTGATGAAAGACTTGCAACTAATGGGCGAATCCAATTCCATCTTGAGCACACCTCCTCTGTTAAGGAAGGACCTTTTGCTTGCACTGCAACCAATATATCAACATATGCATGGGGACCCCAAAACTGGAAATCTTCCAGCGACTTTCCGTTTCGTTTTTATGATCGGATGGAAGCCTGGTAAGAACTTTCCTCAGCCAGCTGCCAGAGGAAGCGCGGACGTCAATTTGAAAGAGGTTCTATGATGGTTCCATCTTTATTTCCGCAATGGCTTCACCAGCAGCTGCTCGGACACTAGATACAGGATGTTTTTTTGCCAGCCACTCTAGCCTGGAAATGCAATCTTTGGCTACATTTTCTGGGCCAGAGATAGCCAGTTGAGTGAAAATTCTGATTGCAACCATCATTCTCCCAGCTTGCGACTTTCCTAGAGTTAGGTTGTAAACCCGAACAAATACACTTTTCAGCGGTATGTTTTGTGGAATTGTCAGATTCAGCTCCATCAAATTGCAAAGAAATCGGAGACAGGCGTCCTGTGTCTTTGTTGCACGCTCATTTGCATTATTAGAGTCTATAGTTTTCAAAATGGATAATATATCTGTTAAGATTAGATCCTGCTTCTGTGTTCTCTCCCAGAGTTGAAAAAAGGATAATAACGATGCGTTCGTCACTGTTGATAGAGCTTGAGGAGAGCCGCCAGAGAAGCTATAGCCTCTCCAAAACTCACGCGAAAGTTCTCTGTTTTCTATCATGTAGCTTTCATATGTTGCAATCAATGATTGGAAATAATCGATCTCTGATGAAACAGGAGTGTTGTTCCACTGATTCAAACCACAAAGTAGATCAAAAGCAAGAATTCGCAGTCTTTCCATAGTTTCACCCGAAATTCTAGCCAGCTTTTTGTTAAGCTCAGTGAGATCCTTGAAAATCAGTCTGTTCTTGCTTATCAGCTTGATAGTGGCAGATCGGATCAGACTACCCACATCTCCTCTATTCGTAATTGTATAGTCATCCAGACCAGCTATCAGTATTTGTAGCTGGCTTGGCTCTAACTCGTTGTTTTGTAAATAGTCTGAAAGTGATGCTACCAGGTAGCTTCGTATTTCCGCGTCAAGACGACTCGATATTAGCTCCAGAACACAATCGATTTTGCTATTGACCCACTTTGCTTTTCCAACAGCCTTCGCAGTGGCTATATTCCCGTTCTTGATATAGCATATCCACTGGTCTTTATATTTTGGTGGCAGATCAAGAACAGCAGCAAGATTGCAAAATTGGATATCGATCTGCGTGCTGTTTTTCCTGATGGCCTGAAACACAATAGACAGTTCGTGATCATTAGGAACAAAGCCTTTTTCGCAAAGTATCCTCAACAAGTACAAGTATTCTTCAGCCTTGTAAAATGGATCCTTATGGTAATCGTAGCTGAAGTTATTAAATAATTCATGGAACATTTCAACTGGCACCTCTGACTTTTTTTGTAGCAGCTCTGCTATCACGTAGAATTTTCCAGGTGTAAACGGCACCCAGTAGTACTGTTCGATGCAGCTAGATGATTCGTCTAATTTCTTCAAAGTTTTGGCTGCTCGGGTACGCACTTCGTAATCGTGGTGCAAAACACACTTTTTTAAATGCTCTTCAAACTGCTCCCTCATGAGTCCCATGTTAATCAGATCCAAACTTATTGCGAAAGAGCGGTCAAGTTGGCCAAGAGCCGTGTAATCGAGAGCTTCAATAATTTTTATTTTCAAGCTATGTTTATCCTCTCGATCCAGAATGTCTCCATGTCTGCCAATCAGTTCTTGAATGCACGCTGAACTGGCCCTTCTAACGATGAGTTCTCTATCAAAACAACAACAAGTGACGAGATCGTGGAACAGTTGAAGCCACACGCCCAAGGAAATCTCCTCCGTCTTGTATCTTTTCGCCAAAGACCAGATAATGAAGCATGTCGCATCGCGTACGTTTGCCCCAACAGAATGTGTCACTCTTTGCTGTTCAAAGAACAAGGTCTGTTGCAAAATCTTCATAATTTGAGGCAGTCTGACCAAATTCAATTGCTTTGTTCTTGCTTGTTCGCCTATCGACAAAAGCACTCCGTGAAGAGTCTCCACATTGGCCGATTCGAAATCTATCAGGCTGTCTTCGCTCAAGTCCAGTTCTTCAAGCAATGCGTTTATTACATCTTCTCTGAGATCCTTAGGTAACAACGTTGTCATTTTCGCAAGTTGTTTGGCCACAGAATATCTTATAGCCGTACTTGAGTGACCAACCAAATTCAGTAAATAGTTGATCACCTCCTCTGCTGAATCGTAATCACTACATTTGAGAAAATGCAGTCCAAGCTTGCCCAGGTTTTTCACAAAATATCTCAAGGATGAAACATTGGAGTTCTCAAGCTCTATCGCAATAAGCAAGAGTAGTTTGGGAGCAAAGAATTCGAGAGAGAGGGGAGAGCAGATCTTGAATAGGCGATTGGTAACCGTAACAAGACCTATTTGTTCAAAAGTGTTTTTCTGCTCCCAGGCAATGCTGTTAAAATTCTCATTCATAAAAGACTTGAGCAGCTCGTGGGAGTCTGAGCGTGCCAATAGACGAGCCATCAGTAATGCCGACGCATCGTTTTCTTTTCCTCCAGATTTGAGGTATTGTAAAGATAGCTTGTAAACCTCAAACGACAGCCCCTGTTGGACTCGTTCGAGAGGAAAGGGGACCAGTATAAGGTTTGAGAGCCATACAATCAGGAAAAATGTTTCTTGCCAGCAAGAAGAATGCTCGATCCTATTGAAGACGGAGGTCAATAGATATAGATCACTTGTCAAACAATGTGAAACCACCTTGATTCCCCGGGTTTTGGCGAAGTTATAGAACAGCGTGCCAATCAAGCGTCCGTTGGTGGATTTTCCTGCTATCACTTCATGGTAGGAGTCCACGAGACGTGTGATATAATGTCGCAGCCTGGTGTCGAGAAGCTGTGGATTGGGTTGAAATTGTTCTATGGCATTCAGTAAGTCGTTTAAATTATTCGTGTCATCATGTTGGAGTACGTCTTCTAAATCCCGATCGATTTTCTGTAACAATTGTCCTGCAAGTTTCGAGATCTGAATATCCTCCATGACAGATTTATATTAGAAAAATGATAAATAAATAGAAATAAATAAAAAGATCCTACACCACCAAGTCGCGTGGTGATTGTGAACTCGTATCAAGCTGGAGGATTTCATCTGCCTGTTCTCTTTTGAGCAGTTGTAATCTTTTGAGCGAGATGTCAAATTTGTCGCTGGATAGAGATCGTAGGGTGTGCTCAAAACTATTGCGGTCCATAGAAGACCCCACTTCCTGGTACCAGGCGAATATCTTATTGTTGAAGTAATAGTCACCGTGGTATTTGTCACGGAGAATGCTAAAATTGACCAACCTTGCGTCCTTCAAAGGTAACTGTCTGAGATTGTCAAAAAGATGCCAGGCATCCTGCTGGGTCCTAGGATTTGGCTTCAGCCTGTAGATTGCCAGAAATATGCGCATATAAAGAATGCATAACAATGTCAAGTCAAGTTCCGACGCGGAAATATTTTTTTTGGGACTATCGACCGCGTCTGTGCTAAGCTTACAAGGCTTGAGCTGCAGATATCCTTAGTAATAACATTTTCAAACACCGTACAGGACAATAGACTAGGCCGAAACGTAGCACAAGCCTTGGATCTGCGTGAATAACAGATTCTAAAAAGCGACATCATATAAAGCTTGCTATTAGGCTACTTTCATTTTGCAAATGAAACTTTTGGTATTTTCTCTACTAGCCTCGCTAGTGGTGTGCCAGGGGCCCGCTGCTCAAAATCAAGCACAAAGTCAACCACAAAGCCAAGTGCAAAGCCAAGCACGGAGTTCCCAAGCTGCTTCATCGCCTCAGTCGTCTGCTTCCTCGAGCTCCTCCGATGAGGTGTATTCCTCCGAGTACGACATTCTCCAGTTCCAGAATGTCGGCTTTGACGGTTACTACTACAACGTGAAGTCCATCGATTCGAGTTCTAACGACTCCTGCACCTGCGAGTTAAACCGCGACAGTCCAACTTCCTTTGACGGTGCGATCTCTCCTCTGGATGGAGAGCTTTCCGTGCACATCAGAGGACCTATAAATCTGCAGAAGTTCGCCTACTACGTTGCAGACAGCTACACTTACGGAGAAACCAATGGATCTTGGGACAGACTCGCCTACTACGACGCAGGCTCCCAGGTTGCTGATAACGTCACATTTTTGGGTAACGTTGGTGAGAACGTCACATGTTTGGGTAAGGCCCTGGCGTACGTGGACTCGGACGGTCTGACCAAAACCGACTCCAGCACTATCTTGAGCAACGTGACCTTGAAGTCTGACCAGGAATTCACCATCATGTCCAACATTTCCTGTGACGATTCGGGATTCAAGAAGGACTGTGGAGTTTATAGACACGGCATCCCTGCTTATCACGGTTACTATGGAACAACCAAGATGTTCCTCTTCCAGTTTTTGGCTCCCGAGGAGGACAGCGTCAGTGAGGATACAACCAGCTACAACATGCCGGCCATTTGGCTGTTGAACGCCCACATCCCACGGACAGCCCAGTATCCTGTGAATGCCAACTGCTCGTGTTGGGACTCTGGTGGAGGAGAGTTCGACATTTTTGAAGTTCTCAACGAAACAGAGCACCTGCACTTCTACTCCACTATCCACGATTACCAGGGCACCGGGCTGATCAGTCTGGGTTTGGAAAATTATGGATACTTGGAACGGACGCCAGATTCGGTCATGATGGGAGGAGTTGTGTTTGGTAGCGACGGAACAGCTACCGTGTTCCTGTCCAACTCGACAACTTTCGAAGAAACTCTAGATAACTCCGACCTGAGCACATGGATCTCGGACGAGGAAAAGTCGGGCGGCGAGCATGTCATGACTCTTTCTACTGTCACCAACACTGCTTCCAAAAGCGGTGCTACATCTTTAGACAATAGCTGGTGGACATACGGCCTGATGGCCATGCTCTATGTACTATAACTTATACAATGATACTTTACCATTTACCTGACTGTAGAGCACAAAGTTCTGGAATATCTTGCTGCCTTCCTGTTTGGCTATTTGCGGAGCCAAAAAACTAAGCAGAATTTACGTGCTATTTTAAGATCCCGGTGCGTAGTCCGGGACCAATACTCGTGCATAAAATTCACGTCTGCGGAAAAACCCCGGTGGGCTGTGTCGGGCGCGTCGGGCGTCCATGTTTTAGCTTATTCAGTGATGACGTCAGCCACGTCAAAGATGGCCATCTCCATAAAATTAAAAACACTCTGTTTTTCAAATTATGTCTGATTGGAGTGTCGATCCTGATAACCGGCGCAAATTGTTGACTTTGCAGAAGCAAGGTGACAACAAAAAGTGCTTTGATTGTAAGGCTCCCAACCCACAATGGGCGTCTCCCAAGTTTGGAATTTTCATCTGTCTGGAATGCGCTGGTGTTCATCGTGGACTGGGGGTCCACATTTCATTTGTGAGATCCATCACCATGGATCAGTTCAAGCCAGAGGAACTTAGTCGCATGGAGAAGGGAGGTAATGGCGCGTGTGCGTCCTACTTCGAATCCCATGGAGTTGATCTTTCGCTTCCTGCCCAGCAGAAGTACAACAACTATGTGGCTGAAGATTACAAGAACAAGCTGAGCAGTCTCATCGACGGCACTGAATTCGTTGAGCCAGACCATTCGGGAGAGTCGCTGCCCTCTAAAGATACCCCATTAGGCGGTGCGAAGAGTTCCAGCGTGCCTAGCAAGCAACACAACGAAGCTTATTTTGCCAAACTGGGCCAAGCCAACGACTCCCGCCCAACTGATCTGCCTCCTTCTCAAGGTGGAAAGTACCAGGGTTTTGGTTCGACACCTGCACCTTCCAACACACGTGGCTCCAGTCTGTCTGGATTTACGTTTGACGCTTTACAAAAGGACCCGTTAGGAACGTTCACAAAGGGCTGGGGGCTGTTCAGCACCACAGTCGCAAAGTCCGTCAAGGAGGTGAATGAGACGGTGATCCAACCGGGAGTCAAACAGCTTGCAGAACAAGATTACGCACAACAAGCCAAAAGAGCTATGGAGCAGTTTGGGCAGAAGGTCCAGGAGACTGGCGTTTCTTTGCAGCACCAGCTGGATGGCCAGAGAGGATCCAGCGCTAATGGAGGAAAGTATGGTAGACTGTTCGACGATCTGGGAGACGAGGAAGATAAACCTGCTCCTGCTTTCGGTCTTACTAAGCCCAAACAAAAAACCAAGCTAGATAGTTTGGGTAACAATATGATGTGATTTTTAGTGCGGAATAATATATACAGCTAGATTGTGTCTCTCCATACAACAAGTTCCGATCACTATGATGCGTACGGCGGACATCTGCTCTGTTTCATCGGGTATTTCATTTTAGGAAAGAGCCGCCCTGTGTAGAGATGATTTTTTTTTATCGTCTTCTTTTGCCGTTTGTGGAAACACTATATATATTTGAGCTGATTCCTTCCGTCTACACAAAGTAATGAGCCCAGCTATCACGGAGACCACTACTCAGTCGGCAAGTGTTCCGGAATCACTTCTGCCGGCCACATCGCGCGGATACGCTCTCACCGAGAGAGGAGTGCACAATATCACAAGAGGAGCTCCTCCACCGTTCCCTATTCCTGAGTTTGACGACCCATACAAAAAGCGTGAGTGGTTGCTCGAGCACATGGCTGGTGCCTTCAGAGTGTTTGCCCGTAAGGGTTTCACCGAGGGCTCCTCTGGCCATATTTCTGTCAGAGACCCAGTCGACCCCAACACCTTCTGGATCAACCCTCTTGGAATCCATTTCGGTCTTTTGAAGGCCAAGGACATGGTTCATGTCGACGAGGAGTGTAATGTGATTGGTGGAAACCGTGCTGCTGTCAACGCTGCTGGGTTTGCCATCCACTCTGCCTTGCACAAGGCTAGACCTGAGGTTAACGCCGCTTGTCACATGCACTCTGTGTACGGAAAAACCTATTCTACTTTCGGAAAGCCTCTGGAGATGATCAATCAAGACGTGTGCACGTTCTACAAATCGCATGCTGTCTACTCCAATTTCGGAGGTGTTGCTATCGAAGCCAAGGAGGGAGAAGAGATCGCTGCTGCCATCGGAGATGGACACGGTGCTATTCTCCAAAACCACGGTCTTATCACTGTCGGCTACACTGTTGACGAAGCTGCTTACTTGTACACCTTGATGGAGCGTTCTTGTGAGTGTCAGTTGTTGGCAGATGCTGCAGAAAAACAGGGAATGAAGAAGCAATACATCGGAGATGAAGAAGCTGCATACACCTACCACATGGGTGCTGATAGAGAGACTTTGTACATGGAATTCCAGCCAGATCTCCAATGGGAAACTGCGCAGAACGACGATTTCCTCAGTTTCTCCAAAGGTAAATAAATGTTCGGTTGGTTATTCTTTTCATTTGATTTAATTTCTGAAATATTTTTGTAAAAGCCCGGAATAATTAATTGTATTATTTATAAGATTTTAAAATCTATATTGCATGTCTGATTTCGAGCTTATGGATGTCGAAGATCGACGAGAATCGTTCAACGCTGTCCAGCAGCTGCGCGCAATGGAACGGTTGGTTCTGGTTTTCGATACCAATTTTTTGCTGGACCATCTGGAGCTCGTGGACGGGCTAAGGGGGTTACCGATTCCTCATAATCTAGTGATTCCAGCTCAGGTGGTGAAGGAGCTGGATGGTCTGAAGATGTCCCCCGGGAATGTGGCCATTGCAGCACGACAGGCAATTGACTGGTTGTATGGGTTCTTGCATAATAACGACGAGATAGTTCGTGTTCAACGATTGCATGAAAAACTGGACCGCGAAGCCAGACAGGACGACTCCATTCTGGACGCGTGTTTGTTTCTCAGCACAAAAGACATGGTTGTGTTATTTTCGAATGACAAAAACCTTTGTGTCAAGGCTCTGGCGCACGATTTATTGACTGTTTCGTACCGGCCAGAGATGACCTTAAGCATGGTTCGAGACCGGCTCGTTTCTGAGTTTTTGCGTGTTAACGGCGACGCTATGGACTTCGATTTTAATCAGGAGCCCAGGGATCTCCCTGCCGACGATATTTACTCCCAGGTGAGCGCATTGACTGAGGAGGCAATAGAGCATGTTCTCAAAGAGGAGTTTGGCGACGATTTTGACATGATTGGTTACGATTTATCGCAAAAGCACACGTTACGCGACTGTTGTTATACACTGAAAAAGTTCGCTATTTCTGCCTTTAGCAACTATTTTGACAATTCCAGTACCAATCCCCTAAAAGTGCTCAAGGATAAGTCGCAGATCAGCCACTTTTCGGAAATCCCCAAGTCTCGAGAACAATTGAGCGAGTTTCTCGAGTTTTGGAGTGTTGTATTAAGCGGATTATACAAGAAAAGGAGCCTGGAGCAGAAGTCGGCACTAACCATGATCATAGAAAGCTGGCGCAGATCACATGGTTCCAACTAAAATCGTGATACTCTATGTACGTCATCTAATGAGTCTTTCTCTGTTTGATTGGAAAATTGTAGTTATTCGTTCGGTTTCTCTTGCGCGGACTGGTTTCGGGCAGCGACGGCGGTTGGTTCCGGTCGGTCTTTATGCGTTTTTGCGTATTAGCTGGTTCCTGGTTGATGGAGCTATCGAATATCTTTTTCAGGGCCTGAGCACGGCTCAGTTTCGATTCTCTCGCTGTTGCTATGACCTCCTTGGTTATCAGTTCAGGCGATGAGCTGAGAGAATTCTTGAGCGTTCCTGAGCTCAAAAAAAGACGTTGTATCTCGTTGCTTTGAAGAATGGCCTCGTCTTCCGGGAGCGTGTTACCCAGATAGTCCTGAGCTATAGAAGCTGCAAGCTTCAGGATGATCTGATTTTTTTTGTACAACTCAGCGCTCAGCCGGCCGACTAACGAAGCCTGGTCCGTTGAGGTTCGAATGAGAATGTCCATGAACATCTGACAGGCCTGTTCGCGTCGATCCCCCGTCAGTCGGGTCACAGGAAAACGGAACTCTAGGCCAGGATTGGCCACGATCGCATAGCCCGTCTCTCGTGTCACACGCATTTGTTTTGTGTCGCGCAGCTTGTCCAGAAATAGCTCGATTTCCGAGTCCTCGGTAATAGCAGCGCTGTTGAGCTCAAATAGCTGGCTCAATTGCTGTCTGGAATCGCACTCAAATATATCATAGTCCACGGAATCGGTCAGCACAAGAACCAAGTGCAGCGGATCCGCAGCCGTGAATGTGCCCACGAAGGTGTCGGGCTCGTTCACAACAGCACTGAACGCCTTAGGAAACATTTTAGTCCCTTCTCCCGGGGCGCACAGCCGGAAACTCAGATTATTTTTCACGCACCCCATCCAGCCGCTTTTCGGCCTGCTCTCATTTCTGTGGCTGTGCAAAGGAAAAGAGTTGTCCATTCACTAAAATCCCAACACACTTGTTTTCTTTTACACACTCAATAGTCCAAATGTTTGCCAGAGCGTTGAGAAAATCCGTCTTGAAGACTGTAAGTGAGATATTATGAAGCGTTTAGTTCTAACATTCTAGTCCCAAAGAAGATTCTTGTCCATTCACGAGTATAGATCTGCTGCCCTGCTCAGATCATATGACATCTCTGTGCCTAAGGGAGATGCTGCCACCACTCCAGAAGGTGCATACGAAATTGCCAAGTCTCTGGGAACCAACGAGCTTGTTATCAAGGCCCAGGCCTTGACTGGAGGTAGAGGTAAGGGACATTTCGACAGCGGATTGCAATCAGGTGTCAGATTAATTGAGTCTGCTGAGGAAGCCAAGGATCTTGCTTCGAAGATGATTGGCCACAAGTTGATCACCAAGCAAACTGGTGCTGCTGGAAAAGAGGTCACTGCCGTCTACGTTGTCGAGAGAAAGTACGCTAAGCAAGAGGCTTACCTCTCGATTATCATGGACAGAAAGAATCAGTCCACTTTGGTCGTTGCATCTTCTGAGGGTGGTATGGACATCGAAGGTGTCGCCAAGGAGAACCCAGACGCCATCAAGAAGTTCCCTGTTGACTACAACAAGGGTATTTCTGACGAGCTCGCTTTGGAAATTGCTTCCGGTCTGAAATTCACTCCAGAGGCCGTTCCAAAGGCTGCTGACACCATCAAGAAGCTTTACAAGATCTTCAAGGAGAGGGATGCCACCCAAATCGAAATCAACCCTCTTACCGAGACTGTCGACCACGAAGTCATGTGCATGGACGCCAAGTTCGGATTTGATGATAACGCTGCTTTCAGACAAGAGGAGGTCTTTTCTTGGAGAGACTTGACTCAAGAGGACCCAGATGAAGTCACTGCCAGCAAGTTTGGTTTGAACTTCATCAAGCTGGATGGTAACATTGGATGCTTGGTCAACGGTGCTGGTTTGGCTATGGCTACCATGGATGTTGTCCAGCTTTACGGTGGATCTCCAGCCAACTTCCTTGATGTTGGAGGAACCGCTACTCCAGAGACCATCGAGGAGGCTTTCAAGTTGATCATTTCCGAGGAGGGCGTTAAGGCTATCTTCGTCAACATCTTCGGAGGTATCGTTAGATGTGACTACGTTGCTGAAGGTTTGATTTCTGCCACCAAGAACCTTTCCTTGACCATCCCTGTTGTTGTTAGATTGCAAGGAACAAACTTGGACCTTGCCAAGAAACTCATCAGTGAGTCTGGCCTGAAGCTCTACCTGTTCGAAGACCTTGACGACGCTGCCGAGAAGGTTGTTGAACTTGGAAAATAAGCAAATATCTATGATACAAATTGGATTCTATATTACTGCACACTTTTTCTGTACTCGTACACCACCCAATCTTCCTCGTCCTCCTGTTTCTTGCTCACGAGAGCTGCTCCTAATCTCAATGCTGTGTCGTTGGTCGATTTGGCCGTCATCTGAACAACGTGCGCTTTCTTTTTGTCATCCATCAGAGATACCTGGTCGTCGAGCTGCTTGTTGAGCTCTTTCTCTTTCTGTTGTTTGCGGGACCGAAGATCATCTATGTATTTGAAGGATGGTTTGAGCTGACAGGTCTGGGTGATTGGGCTAAGTTGGAGCTCTCCATCGCGCATCTGTCCAACGTAGTATCCGTTACCTTCCACGAGCACACCCTTAAGTGTCTGTATGTTTGTGCCTCCCCATTTCGAAGACTTTGTTTCGTCAAAAAAACGTGAAGTGTCTGTAGGAATATCCATCTCCAACACTCCGCTTGTAGGCTTGAGTCTGGTTTCGGAGATAATTTTGCTAGTATCCGAAGTAGGATGCTGAACCAGCAACACAGGTAACTTGTTGAGTCGGATAGGGATCTCTCTAACAACAGGATCAGACATTAGTTGCAAAATAGGTCAAATAATTTCCACTAAAAAAGATGTGAAAAATGTGCTAAATATTTTTTTATTATACAAAAAAAATTATTTATCTATGGAGGATGATTTAATACTGAACTTTGCGAGTGAGCCACCCGCAAAAAAGCAAAAGGTCAAGGTCACTGGTGGCAGATGGAAGGACAGACGGAAGTCCCAGCTTGTGAGCGAGGGAAGAGGCAGAAACGAAAAGAGGCAGAAGAAAGAAGGTGTGAATCAGATAAAGCTAGGTGAAAGAAAAAAGACGAGCGATAGCAAGCCCGAATCGAGCACAGATGAGCGAAAACATAAACCTGCGTATCCAGAAGGCCGTGGAGAGGCAGGAAAAAATAACACGTACGTTTCGTCGCTGTTCACTGCGAATCCTGAAATCCAAGACCGTCCTGAAGGTCAGGTCGATGTGCTCACCCCTTCCAATGCCCCGTTAGACACATCCACATTCGCTGGTCTTGGAATTAATTCCACACTGAAAGCACATCTGGACAACCAGCGTATGCTTAATCCCACCAAAATTCAACAGCAAGTGATTCCTCGACTCCTTGCAGGAAATTCGGATCTTTTTGTCCAAGCCCAAACGGGTTCTGGTAAAACTCTGGCTTTCGCGCTGCCTATTTTCCAGAAACTGATGGAATGTCCGGATCTTGATCGTACCTCTGGCTTGTTTGCGTTGGTGTTGGCTCCAACCAGAGAACTTGCTACCCAAATTTATTCTGTGTTCGAGTCGTTGAGCCGTTGCAACCATAAGATCGTGGCAGGAAATGTGATTGGAGGAGAGAAGAAAAAGTCAGAGAAAGCCAGACTCCGTAAAGGTGTGAACATCTTGGTGGCCACTCCAGGAAGACTTGTTGATCATATTGAACACACAGAAAAATTAGACCTTTCTCAAATCAGATACGTGGTTTTGGATGAAGGAGATAGACTCATGGAGCTTGGTTTCGAGGAGAGTATTACCAAGATCCTGAACAGCATTTCTTCGTCGGCAGCTCGTTCGAAGTATTCTTCGCTGCCGATGCAGAGAATCAACATTCTATGTTCCGCAACAATTAAATCGAACGTTAAAAAGCTCGGAGAGCTTTCTCTGGAAAAAGCCCAACTTGTCACCACCAGCGAGCAGATAACTCATGTTCCCGATCAGCTGATTCAGCAGGTGGTGATTGTTCCTCCAAAATTGAGATTTGTGACCCTAGCAGGCAGTCTCAAAAACTTGATCAAAGATCAGACTGCATCCAGAACCATCGTCTTTTTCTCGTGTTCGGGATCTGTTGATTTTCATTTTATTGCGCTCACCAGAAAGGCGGCCTCCGAGGATACCTCAGGGACACTTTTTGGATCAAGCATTTTCAAATTGCATGGATCGCTTTCGCAACAGACAAGAACAACCACGCTCAAACAGTTTGCCGAGTGTCCAAACAACGCAATCCTGCTGTGTACCGATGTTGCTTCCCGAGGACTGGATCTTCCTCACATCAACAACGTTGTTGAGTTTGATCCCCCATTCGCACTGGATGACCATCTTCATAGAGTGGGAAGAACTGCTAGAGCTGGATCGCAAGGAAAATCCCTGTTGTTCTTGATTCCAGGTGACGAAGAAAAGTACTTGACGGTCTTGGAGCCTCTCCATCCTGCAGGTATCCAGTTTTTGAAATATGAAGCTATACTTAAAGATGCGTTTGAGAAGCCGGATGAGAAAGGCGGTAGCTGGGACACCCAGGCAACCACCTTCCATCTAGATTTGGAGAGATGGCTATTAGAAGAGCCTCGAGCAAAGGAAATTGCAACTAACGGGTTCATTAGCCATATCAAAGCATATGCTACACACTTGGCAGTGGAGAGAGAGTTCTTCAACGTGAAGAAGATCCATCTGGGACATCTTGCCAAATCGTTTGGCCTCAGAGAGACGCCGAAGAAACTAGCAAGTGGCGGAGAGCGTAAGAAGAAGGAGGATGGAAAGTCCAAGATGATGCGCATGGCAAGGATGCAAATGCAATCGCAAGTCGATGAGTTCAACACATTTGCTTGAGTTTAGAGCGAATTTGGGCTTTGATAGAGTTGTTGTTGTCTCCGATCGCGAGATCAAACATCCGCAAGCCATTTTGGATGGTTTCGTTATCTTCTTCCAGCATCAGACAGAAATAACCTATAGCGTGAACTCTTGTGGCATTTTCTATATCTTTTTCGGTTTGCAGAGACTGCAACAGTCTTTGTACAAGCTCGTTTGCCTTCTGCGACCAAGGGTGTTCTCGTCTGAGGTTCAAAAGATAGCCCAATGCATATATCCCGTTCCTCTGGTGTTCGGTTAGTGGGTCAGTGTTGGTGAGAAGTCCTGATTTTTCCACCAGTTTCAGTAAAGGAATCATCATTCCCGGGTCCATCAACGCTGGATAAAACTCTGCAGACAGGATGACTGCCATTCTCAGACTTATAGACAGGCTATCTGAACAGGATGTAATTGCGCGTTTGATTTTCTCGCCCAAATCTGTAAATGAAGGTATTTTAATCAGGTCGTCAAGTAGCAGCTCACAAAGTAGCATTGTCTGCGGGTAATCGATGTCTGCACACTCTAAAATAAGCTCTCCTACCTCTGGAGTGCACACCTCTGACATATAGGGTGCCTCTAGGGCTAACAAGTACTCTATTGCTATTTCGCACGGAGTTTGTTTAGGTGTCTGGGCCAGCCAGTCCTCCATTGCCAGTCGTTCAAGCTTCGTCAGCCCAGGAAGGTCGCGCGTGTAGCAGTTCAGATCCTGCTTCAATGGAAGCAGAACTTGCATCGCTTTCTGAACGAATGGCACGCATGGTTCTCTTTTAGAGCTCGCTGAGAGTTTGGTGAACACCAGCACCATGACAAGGTCGTAGTTGCACTTTTCGATTCCCTGAACGAGTTCTCCAATGCCACGAACAGATAAATATTGACCCAGTCCTGTATCCACGATGCTTCTGCGAGCAACTTCCATTAACACTGTTCTCTTACTGGCTAGCGATACCTTTTCCGAATTAACGGTGCTCGCCAGCAGCATGATCTCCTGATCGTAATTGCTATTGACTGTCGCGATCTTCAGGTCCAGAGACGGCACTAAATCAGGGGCATCCGTTTCGTTCAGTTCCTCGTCACTCTCCAAATCAGAGTCTTGTTCTGCACGGTAGCTTCTTGTTGCTCCGTAGTTTCTTGTCGACAAGGGTGCTGGAGACAAAACTGGGCTCGGTGCGGGTTTATCTACAGATTTCAAGGTATTTGGCAGCTGAAATGATAGGCTGGATAGAAACTGCTCTGCGGGTTTGGGGCTCGGGCATTTCGTCCTTGCAGTCCTGATGGTTGAACGCGTATTCTTGTGGTTGAGCTCCAGCAGCTCGTCAAATAGGGAATTGAGACATTCGGGGACGATTGGCTCGGGTCCTGTAAGCTGTTGGGACAGAGACTTTGGTGTCTGTTTTTTTGGTGGTAGTAGAAACTCTGGTGAAGACGGGTGGGTTTTCCTTTTCCAGCAAGGTTTATGTTTCGCCAAAGGCTCGACCAAGCGGTCTTCGGACTGTAGGTCGCGTATTTTGGGGATTGAAACTCTGGAAGAGACTGTTTCTCGCGTCCGTCGTGGAGCTTTAAAGGTGAAACACGGAGTTTCGGGGTGATCCACGAAATCAAACACAGAATTCGTGGCGGTAGAGCAGCTGACTGCTTTTCGCGTCTTAAGTGGCAGGTCTCCGGTCAAAAGTGCATTTTTGTCGCGCGACCTAGAAGATGTCTCTTTAATTTGTGCATGCATCCAAGTGACAAAATTGTTAAATCTATTTATTTTATTGATCTACATAATGTACGGAGATCTGGCACATAAATTGGCGCTGGAAGCAAAGCGTGCTCAATCTCTGGACAAACTCCCACTCTACCAGGACACCCTGGTGCGATCCATCACTCGTGAGATCCGTGACCTGCAGAAAGAAGCAGACGTGCTGACCGAGCACGCGAGCCAGGACGACGATCGCGTAAAACAAGGACAATTATTTGTGTGCCATTTGTGCATGAGACGCAACAAAAGGTGTCTTCTCGCGTACCAACGACTGCGTGCAGAACGACTGGATGAGCTCGTGTGGTGCAATAACGAAATTTCGAAAGAACAGCTGGATAATTTGTCTCCGTCAGAGCAGGAGTATCTGAAAAAATACAACGATCTGGTGAGTGAGTTCAAGGGACCGCTAGAGAAAATAGATCTGGGAGGCTCGTTGGAGCCTCCTGAAGATGTGTTCATAGACGTGCGTGTTTTGAAGGACGCTGGAGAAATCCAAACTGAATATGGAGTCTTCAATCTGACCAAAGACTCGCAGTTTTTTGTCCGCCAGGCAGACGTCGAAAGACTAATTCAGCAGGGATACCTCAAAAAGCTGTGAGAATATCAAGATTCTTTACACCAGTTACAAAAGCTCTCGAAAAGCTGGTAGTTTAGACCACGTTTCCACAGCAAGACCACCTTGGCTCCAAACTGAACCTCAACAGATGCAGGATCCGGCTGGAATCTTTTGTTTCTACGATACGCACGGCACCACGTGTTCCCGGGAATGTCCAGTAAGAGTCCGTTTTCTGTTTCGGACCGTTCAATCTGCTCCAACTGGTCCAATCGCCCCAGCAGCTGGTCGCGCGTGCACTGGAGCTCCCGACGAGTTTTCTGGCGAATTATGCTATTAAACAGCTCTGAGTCGGGTCTTTCTGGCTTGAACGACCAGAACAGTATCCATCGACGCGTTCCGGTGGTGCTGATGCTGCTTCGAAATTCGTGAACAGCAAAATTGTCGATTTTCAGGGCACGAAGTCTCGAAATCAGAGGTTTCAGAGAGTCATATTTGCCTAATAAACTGGAGAACCAGCAGATTGAAGACTCGCGGGCCCATTCGCTCTCGTTTATAAGACGGCCCACGAACGCCACTTCACCTCCCTCAACAACCAATTCTCCTGTCTTGGCTGTTGGAAACCGGGCCGATGATTTTAGATGTGCGCGATGCTCCATCTCACGAAACGAGCTATAGAACGGAGGGTTGCACATTACAAAGCCTCTTTGGGACCCCAAAAGATCCACATATCGTTCTAGAAATGGCTCCTCTTGGTTAACTTTTAAGAGTTCGATCTTCGATTGCAAATTGTTAGCACGTACATTGGAGCTTGCCAGCTCGAGTGAGTCCTCATCTACATCGGTTCCAACAAAGCTCAGATCGTACAGTTTTGCCCCTAAAAGGGCGTAGATGGCCAGATGCCCTGTACCGATATCCAAGCCTTTATAGTTCTCCCAGTCGGGCAATAATTTGTGCATGAATTCTAAATAGTCGAGTCGATTGAATAATCGAGGACATAGTCTATTCTTGTCGATAACGACGTCCAGACCCCATTCCTTGAGCAGAACGGACGTGAGCTCTGAGATCGAGTCGTTTGTCTTCAAGTCATACCGTCCATGAGAAAAATAAGGTTCCAGCTGCGGATACCGGCCCACAAGTTCCTCAAAGTGTATGGCTCGAGAAATATTATTCTCCATAATTTTTTATTCTTCACCCATGGCTGTTTTAGACGAGATCATTCTTCAGGACGTGGCGAAAAACTGTCCAGAGCAGTTTGTCAACTATCACAAATGCATTCAGACCCCCGGAAAAAAGCCGGCAGAGTGCTTCCAGATGCAAGCGGCACTGCAAGAGTGTGTGAAAAATCAGGTTCCTTCGTTCCAGAAGATCCAAAAGAACTGTGTCCAGCACATAGCACAGTACGAGTCCTGTTTGAGTAAGGGTGACTCTGCGGCCTGTCTGGATCAATTGGATGCTCTCAGACAGTGCTCTGTGGCGCAAATTGATGGCTCTAAATCCGCGTAAAGGGTGGTCTACAAAATAATATCCGCTAATGGAAAACTGCGACTTATCTGACCCGTTAGGGTAAAAATATATAATAGACGTTGGAGTCCGTATTAAATTATTTTTTATTAATGCTTTTCTTACTGTCTTTGCTGCCAATTGCTGCAGCCGTGGACTCGCAATCGCTTGATGGAGAGTACTCCTGTGTCGGTACATTTATTTTTGGAAGACATAATGATAGAGTCGCTAAACCCGCAAACTATCTCACCACCCTTGGAGCAAGAGAGCAGTTTGATTCTGGGTCTTACTATAGAGAGCGTTATTTCGGCCTGACCGAAAACGGAACCTCTGTGAGTTCTGATTTCGTCATCAATGGGCTGGACCCCCAGGGATACTACGTGTACGGCGACACCTACGCACAGTGTCCTGCCTCTTCGGTGATTGAGTACTCACAATTGTCCTTCCTGCAGGGTCTTTATCCTCCTTCTAACGTTGTCGATACCAATGAGACTCTGATCGAAACCCAGGACTCAGAACTCAGCAATGGAACTGCTGTGGAGGGGCCGCTGGACGGCTACCAGTACGTGTTCATGGACGTTCAACAAGAGACGTCAGATGACTATTTCTGGATCAAGGGAGACGACAACTGTCCGACCTCCGACGCTTCCATTGATGCTTGGTACGAATCCGACGCATTCAAGACTTTGAACGAGTCTACTTTTGACTTCTATCAATCGCTGGCTGATCTGCTTCCTTCTGGAAAGTACCCAAAGTGGAAGCTGAACTTTGGTAATGCCATGAGCATCGATGACTTCATGGTGGTGAATAGTATCCACAGTGAAGAATGGGCTCCGAAATGGAACGAGAGTGTCCGCTACCAGGTGTTTGTGCTGTCGAATGCTGCACAATGGGGAATTTCGTACGACTCTTCTGATAAACTCAACAACTTCACCATTGGAGGACAGAGCATTTTGGGAGCAGTCTTGACCTACCTCAACACCACCAAAAACGAGGGTTCTCCTTACATCAACTACTTCACCGGTGCTTACAACACCATGTTCCAACTGTTTGGTCTCTTGGACCTCAACGAGGTGTCTGCTAACTTCACAGGAATGCCTAACTACGGAGCTACGCTGGTCTGGGACCTGCTCAAGGACAAATCCGATAATTACTTTGTTCAGTTCTCCTTTAAGAACGGTACGTATGACGACGACTATCTCGTTGCTTACCCAATGTTTGGAGAAAACTCCACTTTGATGGCCTGGGACTCGTTTGTCGACAAGATGGAAGATGTCACCATCACCTCCTTGAAATCCTGGTGTTCCAAGTGCTCCAGCACAGCTTCCCAGTGCGCAAAGCTTTCCTCTGCCTACGAGGACGGTACTGAAGCAGAGGAGAAGGGAATTGACTTGGAGAAAGTTGCAGACGGCGACTACCACCTGAACAAGCTGTCGAACCAGGCAGCAGGTGGCATCGGAGCTGGTGTCACCATTGGAGTTTTCTTGATTTTGTTTGGTCTCATTTTTGTCTGGAGAAAGTTCAGAGCCAATAGGACTCCTCTTCTCCCTGTTCATGATACCGCGTCCCAGACAACCAAGGCTGATTCTGTGCCATCTCTCAAACCTGGTGTCTAGTCTATATTTTCCAAGGTACACTACCTTTATATAATAGCCAAAAAAAAAACCTTTTTTTTTTCTTTACGCTACACCAGCTAACATTGACCGCTGCGAAGCTTTACTTCTAGGCGGTCTCATAAGGACTGGGAGAACAGTGGTGGACATTTCAGTTCAGTCGTGCGTCACGTTAATTGGCCTCTCGACTCTACAAGTGTCCGAACATGTACTTAATAGTCAAGCTATTAGCACAAAATTAGTATACAAAACCTTATTCAGAAACATCTTCATAGGCAGTGTTGCCGTACTGGGGGGTTTCGTCGAAATCAAAGGGACAAGCCCCCTCTGATTCAAAGTTGTCTAGCCATTCACAGCCACGCGAAAGAATGGTGGACTGTAATTTCTGGATCACAAGCAGTGACTCGTCGTAATCGGTATACTGCAAGCCTGTAAACTCCCGGAACATCAGCTTGAAATAAAAGATCAGCGATTGTAATCCTCTGAGATAACCTTTGTCGGGGAATTCTCTCTTCGTCGGCGGATATGTCGTGTTCGAAGGTAGAGGCTCGTTGGCAATCACACATTGGGCAAAATCTATGAGTCTAACGATTATGGTCGACTTTGAATCTTTGTGATCGGCATCAGAGTCGTACATAAGCAAAATCGACGACCCATAGAGTCTGTAGCCAGGAAGCTTTTTGAATTGCTTTTGCAACTCGTTCAAATTCTCAATTAGAGTCGGAATGTGTTTCACAACAGAATAAATTGTTAATCCATCATAAAGAAAGCGTGCCAGAGAGCGCACAAATTCAGAGCCAACATTCAACTTGCGACCAAAATATTTGTCCCTGTTGATGAAGCTTTGGCGGCGGAGATCCCAAACCTGCATTCCGCAGATACGCGTACCCAAACGGCGTGAAGTGGTTTGAAGGCACTTCTTGCGCTGAGATTTTCTTTTTTGCTCGGTCGCCTCCACTCCATATTGTCTGGTACCCATCTTGAGATCAAGAACACATGGGTGGCTCATTCCGGAAGTCAAATCTTCAAGCAAGATAAACCTCTCGTACCGAGCACTTTTAGGATTTCTGGTCGATAAACATGGTGAACTAAACTGAGCTGGCAACTCCAAGCCCTCGTTGTCGTCATCTATAATTGCACTCTCTGTGAAAGGCTCTTTATCCATGTCAAAAATCTCCTCTTCGTCATCGTTATTGCTTTTATGAGGCGCATCCTTGATTTTATTGATCAAAGTTTGGCGATCTGGGAAAGGACAATCATCAGAATTGGTCAATTTTTTGAGATCGAGCAAAGAATTCGAATGCCCATGGAGTCTTTCCTTCTCTGAGAGTATTCTTGACACCTCCTGCACACTTGATGATTCGCCTTCAAATGGAACTGATAGACTCTTTTTGAATGAATTTCCAGTTCCACTGGTCGAATGTCTGTGCGATCTCGTTCGGCGAGCTCCGCTGAAACTTCCAGATTTATGATGACTCCTGTGAGCGTCTTCGCTTTGGGCATTTCTGGCGTATTCTTTGATTGGGGCAAAAACTTCTGTAAGAACTAGTTCCTGCAATTTGGTATTAACCTTTGTTGCTCCCCAGAAATCTGCGCTAGATCTGTTTCCCCTAGCCTCCAGAGACATGGCTGGGCTTTCGATGTCAGTATATGACGCAGACTTGAAATCTTCTGAATAAGGTGAATGTGTTGAGTAATGATTCCAGAAGGACTCAGGGAATATGTGCTTGTTGTCATCCAAGACGACTTCCGGAGGCAGCTGATCACCTCGGATGCTTCCTGGAAGAGAGCGGTCATTATCATTAAATGAGGTGTCATCAATGTCATCCGATGAACTGCTGTATCGCACATTCAAGACCCCAATGTAGCGGGGCATGAATTTCAGCAGTTCTGGATGCGTCAGTTCTATATTCTCATACCATGTGTTTTCTCTGTTGACCAATGCTTTGCACACGGCCCTATGACTGAACTTGAAAATGGCTGTATGGCCTCCCACCTTGTTCTTGAAAGGCTGCAGCTCCACTGCCAAAGGGAACTTTTCCCCTGGCACCTGGGTGATCTTGGTATTGGTTGTCTGTGAGTGGCTGTCGGTAGAAACTTGCGATTCGGTGTCGGTGGCATTAGTGGAGTGTATGTATTTATTCTCATACTCGATGGCTTCTTCGATCTCCTCGATCTCGCTCAGCACTTCTGCATCGCTACCTCTGTGATCAAACTCCGCAGCGGGCGTTAGATGCTCGGGAACGGGCATACATTGAGAATCGACCGGAGTGTGAGGGATGTATGTTGCAGACGACACAGGCTCGAGAGGGGGCATTGTGGGGTGAGTGAGTGATGAATGACCTTTGTGGCGCTCTAAATCCACAGACGTGATCGTCACCGAATTGTGACGGGAGGAGCTCGTAGGCTCCACGCTCTTGGTGGTTGACTCGGTGCTATTATCGGGTGTGCCCTTGAATTCCTTGCGTGATCTCGTTAACGTATCGGCGGACTCTGATCCTCTGAACAAACGTAAAGACTTTGCAGCCTTTCGGCCAGCCATGTTGGAGTTCCTGTTTTCATCTTGATGTCGCACCTTCGCTGGCTCATCTTGTTCGGTCCCCGACCTTGAAGGCGGAGAGTGGTTGTTTCGTAGTTCTAGGTCCTTTTCACTCATGTGGAAATGCAATAAATTATGGTATGGTTGAGTTCGCTGGACTAGAATGAGACTCAAGCATAGAGTTATTGACAATTCCAATCAAATTGCAGATGTAGAAACAAAACAAAAAAAAATTATGACATCAAGAAACTTTTATTAACCACGTTCAACAGTTGGCAGTACAATCTTCCTTTGTTTTTGGGGATGTTTTTTCAAATTTGGAGATTCAGCAAAAAAACGAGGTCGTACCCGGATTCGAACCGGGGTTGTTCGGATCAAAACCGAAAGTGATAACCACTACACTATACAACCGACTTCGTCAAGAAAAATAGCCCGTTCATATATGGAGCCCAATTTGGCGTCGATCGGCGCAACAGTCCTGGGGGCCGGGCTCGGAATTTCCGCAAACCAATAAGGTCCTCAGCATTACTAAAGGCGCTGCTGGAGGCCCCAATATCCAGACAGGTACTCGCAGACAAGTCCGTGCCACAGACGCTCGCTGCGTCGCGCTTCTCCTCGCGCACAATAAAATGCCCAGGTCCAGATATTCCGTATTTACTTGTATATAAAGAAATTTACACCCATCTTTTTTTTCCCGTACTATTTATTATGTTGAGAGGCGTTAGACGTGCAAGCAACGTTCAATGCTTGGCCAAAGGTAGCCAAGCACTGCTGAAGAAATCTGCTTCCACCCCACTGTTTAGCCGTGGGTTGAAGAGCGCTACCAGACCAATGCCTATGGCTTCGTCTATGGCTTTGAGATCCACCTCCATGAAACAGTCGATGTTCTTTGTGAGACACAACTCTCAGGTGGTGAAGGTCCCAGAAATGGCCGAGAGTATCACTGAGGGTACTCTTGCGTCGTTTGCCAAAGAAGTCGGCGACTTTGTGAAGCAAGATGAACTGATCGCAACTATCGAGACAGATAAGATCGATGTGGAAGTCAACGCTCCTATCTCGGGAAAGATTACCGAGCTCTTGGTTGGTGTTGAGGACACCGTTGAGGTTGGACAGGACCTGTTGAAAATAGAGCCAGGTGAAGCCCCTGCCGAGGCCGAGAAGCCAAAGGAAGAAAAGAAAGAGACGCCAAAGGAAGAGCCAAAAGCTGAGCCAAAGAAGGAAGCGGCTCCAAAGAAAGAAGCTGCCCCAAAGAAGGAGGCCGCTCCAAAGAAAGAGGCTGCTCCTAAGAAGGAGGCTGCTCCTGAAAAGTCTGCTCCTGCCGGAAAGTTCTCCAGAACCGAGGAGAGAGTCAAGATGAACAGAATGAGATTGAGAATCGCCGAGAGATTGAAGGAGTCGCAGAACACTGCTGCCTCGCTGACCACATTCAACGAGGTGGACATGTCTGCCTTGATGGAGATGAGAAAGCTTTATAAAGACGAGATCCTCAAGAAGTCTGGCATCAAGTTCGGTTTCATGGGTGCTTTCTCCAAGGCCAGTACCTTGGCCATGAAATCCATTCCTGCTGTGAATGCTGCCATCGAGAACAACGACACCATGGTGTTCAGAGACTACGTCGACATCTCCATTGCCGTCGCCACCCCTAAGGGTCTGGTCACTCCTATTGTGAGAAACGCTGAGAGCTTGTCTGTTCTGGAGATCGAGGAGTCCATTGCTAACCTTGGTGTCCGTGCCAGAGACGGAAAACTCACTCTTGAGGACATGGCTGGCGGAACC
Source organism: Ogataea thermomethanolica (assembly GCA_030674565.1). Taxonomy (NCBI): domain Eukaryota; kingdom Fungi; phylum Ascomycota; class Pichiomycetes; order Pichiales; family Pichiaceae; genus Ogataea; species Ogataea thermomethanolica. Next base: position 868,233 of record JAKTYW010000002.1, read on the forward strand.
TTCACCATCTCCAACGGAGGAGTCTTCGGCTCTTTGTACGGTACTCCGATCATCAACATGCCACAGACCGCTGTTCTGGGTCTGCACGGAATCAAGGAGCGTCCTGTTGCTGTGAACGGCAAGGTCGAGATCCGTCCAATGATGTACTTGGCTTTGACCTACGACCACCGTATGTTGGACGGTAGAGAAGCTGTCACATTCCTCAAGACTGTCAAGGAGCTCATCGAGGACCCAAGAAAAATGCTCTTGATGTGATTATATAGCTCAGATAAATCATTCTCACATTTGATAAATTCCATTCTTGTCACCGTATACTGCTTTATTTAGTGAAAAATATATTGTGCGTATTAATTAACAAAACCCCACTAAATGATTCTCGCCGGCGACACCATTAAACTGGCCAACCATTATGCCAGCATTCTTCTTTCCCTGAAACCCCACAACGCCCAGCGCACCATCCTGCACAAACACCTCGTGGACCTCAATAATGCCTTCCGTGCGCGGATCGACGACCTTCGCAAGGGGTACTTTAACGAGGTGGCTGTTCCTTTCAAAATCGGCACAGACCCGTTCTACCCGTACAACATACCGTATGACAGCCTCATAAGAGGACAACATGGGTCCGCGGTAGAGGACTGGTTGATCGAGCCTCGAATACTAAGCACCAAGACAAGATGGCCTAGTCTTTTCTATAATGACTTTCTCTACAGCGACCTGTCGACCTACCACGTCCACGTGTCGCTTTCTCCGATTGTTCTCTACGACAAAGACGCGTCCATCATCCACTACAAGCATGAGTTCACAAAACTGTGTCAAGACGTCAAGGAGTCGGGAAAGTTCACCAACATCCCCATCAAGCTTGACGGAAAAATGAGACTTTTTGCGCGCCGAGACTACCAACGGTTTTTCCTCGCCCTAACACTGCACCAGGAAACCGTGGACCTTCTGGACCCTCTGTGTGAGCGAATTGCAGACCTGCGCTTCTCGCAGGAAGATATTGGCTACATCAACGGAGAAGACCCAAAGTCGCTGATTAGAAAATTGCCCATTCTCCACGTATCGTTGGGGATGTGTGTGCTACATCAGTTGCCTATAATGAATTACCCGTTCGGGATGTACGAGCTGTTCTACTTGAACAACGTCCTGATGCTGCCCAAACAAAAGCTGCTGGAAATGTATCCAGACCACCGAACTCTGAATTACATAAGCGACGTCAAGGTCGAGCTAACGGAGGAGGACCTGCAGCATCTCGAATTTGAAAGCTCGCGGCTGGTTTGCTCATTGGACAGAGGTGAGCTTTGGCACGACATCTAGAACACTGCCCAAAAAAAAAATTAGGTGTGTTTACCTCTATCCTAAAGTGGAAATAGTTGAAGATGATATTCCCTGCCCACGATAAGTTTAATCAGCAGCTTTTAGTTCAGTTTCTTTACCATTGGCCTCAAAGATGAACAACCCGTTTGTGGACTCGCAGCAGGGGTTGTCGGCCAATTTCAAAATGATTCCTCTTCCTGAGGACAACTTTGGCTTCGACCCTGTTGTTTATGGAGACAACGAAGATTTAGACTCAATTCTTTATGACCTGGGTATTTCCGAGGGTTACGACCAACAACAAAGCAACTTTGAAAGAAAACACACGAGACAGACCAGTGGGTCGGGGATATTTGGATACGTGGGCTCGGGAACTGGTACGCAGCTGGCCATTCCAGGAATGCCCGTGGTTGACATCAAGAACAAAAAACCCCTCTACCAGACTATTGACAAATTTGACAACTACGCGTACATCCCAAGTGCCTCCAGTGACCCTTCCGTTGGCTCTACGATGGCTGCTCCGACCTCAAAGCCTGCCCCCGATTATTTTGTCACCAGCCAGGGAGCCGGGTACAAGTTCCCCCCGCCTCAGCAGGAACCCGAAGCGGAATCCGCTGGCAGCCAGACTTCCGCATCCAGCTCTGGCCCCAGCTCGGGCTCCAGCTCGAAATATCCTCCCGACTACTCCTCCACGATAACGTCCAGCTATTCTGCGCAGGAATTAATGAATCTGCGGCAGATGCAGGAAGTGAAAGACAAACCACAAACAGAAAATTCTCCATACACTCCGATCAAGGTCAAGCACACTTTTGTTGATGTGCAGACCCCGACGCCACAAAAGCCAGTCAACTTCAGCTGGACCCCTACTCTGATCACCAAGAAAAACTCGCTGTCCGAAATGATTATTCAAGAGCAACGAAAATCGCCAACCAAAAAGAAAAAACCAACTATAACCACCACTCTCGAACGGGGAGCGCTGGACGTGCATTTTGTCGGTCCTGACGAAAACGACATGTACAAATGCATGTACAATGACTGCGGAAAAATGTTCACGCGAGTGTCCAACATTAGAGCACACATCCAAACACATCTTTCGGACCGGCCGTTCACGTGCGACAAGTGTGGCAAGGCTTTCGTGAGGAACCACGATCTGAGACGTCACTACAAGGGCCACGAGGAGTTCCAGCATGTTTGTCCGTGCGGCAAGAAGTTCCCTCGCCAGGACGCACTCAAAAGACATAGAATTAGAAATATCTGCGTTGGAGGACTTTCCGACGACAAGGGGGTCTGCAAAAAGAAAGCAAAGTCTGCGGTGCACACGTGCTCAACAGAGGCCAAGCGAGGCCGTTCGCACAAACTCAACGAAACCGTCGAGCAAAGACTCCTGCAGGAGCTCGATGCGCCCCAGTTCCCAGCATACATGGAGTCGAGCCCGTCTATTTCGCCCGAGATGACCGTTGGCGAGCCGTTGCAAATCGGGTTCAAAGACTCGTTCAAGGACCAGTTCTACTACGAGAGCAGCGAGTTCAACTCTAATCTCGAGCCCGAGTTCTCGTTTAGTGTAGACGACTACGACTTTGGCAGAGGTGTATAGTATGTATAGCAGACAAACTACGTAATAATAAGGACCTGTTGTTCAATACGGAATGCCGTTGGTGAGTCGCTGGAACTCGTCGTAGCCCTTCGTGGCCAGCGACTCGAACGACTTTCTGATCAGGCCCCGGATGTACTTGGCCGCGTCCTTGTCGCTTTTCTTCGGAACAAACCGTGCGTTCAGGTGCTTGATGGTGGCAGGCTTGAAGCACGGCAATCCAGAGCTCAACATCGGCACAACCATGTTGACGATGCAGTCCATGTACGGCCGACAGGCAAGGAACGATTTGACACACAGCTCCTCGAACCACTTGTACGCCTGTGTGTCGGTGGAGCCGCCCATCACCCTCACCATCTCTCTGGTGAGCTTGAAAGGAGACTGCTCGAATTTGACACCTCCGGGAACGATATCAAAACAGAACCCAAAGTCGATGTGCAGCACGTGGCCCTGGTCGTCGTACATGATATTTCCATTGTGTCTGTCCTTAATCTCCAGCAAATAGGTGATGATCGAGTACGCAGCCAGAGACTTGACAAAATTGTTGCGTGCTCTCTGAAACTCGATGGACGTCTCGGGGCCGTGCTGGCTGATGAAGTACTCGTACAGCCCGTTCACAGCCTCCCGTCCCAGCATGTCTCTGGAAATGGAGTTTGGCAGAACGTCGATAATTCCGCATCCAGGAGCCGTGGCCGTGACTCTGTAAGGAAACACAAAAACGTCCAGTCCGGCGTCCATCCAAATCGTGCGGAACATCGAGATCAACTGCAGGGCCAGCACGTCCTGTCTGCAGTCGTCTCCAACCTTGAAAATTGCACTGAGGTCCTCGATCTTGTATATCTTGTCGCCCTCCGCGTTCTCGACCTCCTTGCTGATCTTGAACGTAGCCATAAATGGAGCCTTGGCGTGCGACTGTAGAGGCTTACCAGAAAGACGATTGATGTCAACCACAAGACCGTCTGGGTTACTCGGCAAGTAAACACCCTCCTCGACCTTGATGGCGGCCATGTGCTTGTCGATCTGGGCCTTCTTTTCGGGCTTGCTGCTCTTGATGAACGGCTTCAGCTTTCCTGAGATGCCAGTCACCTCCTCGAAGAATCGGAACTCTTTCTGGTAGTATGCACGGTCCTCTGTGCTGAACCCGTCCACCATCGTGTTCCTCAGATCGTCCACAACCGGCTTGATGTCGTCGGGAACGAGTGATTCCTCGTCCTTGTACGAGTTGGCAGACATGTTCCAGATGATCTGATGAGCAAAGAGCTGGGACACCTTGGCCGTCTCCAAAATAAACCGCCGCACATATCCCAGATCCATGTCGAACCTGAGCGCCTGGACTATCTGGGGAACGTAGAAGAACGTCAGGTGCGCATCAAAGCTCTCTATGGATCTCATGGCGTACTGCAAAATGATCGGATCCTTGTTGTAAGGAGGCAGAAACAGGTTGATGGAGTCCGACGGGGAGGCCACTCTCCAGAGGACCATCAACGTAGGCACTTTCAGGCTCTCTGTATTGAGTAGATATTTGAGGGCCGTTGGGTCGTCGATCACCTTGAGAGGCTCTCTTTGGATCAGCAGTCTCATCGGCTTTTCCAGCGACAGAGTTCTATATCTCTCCACAAGATTTAGAGCCAGACGTCCGTCGATTGCAAAGGCATCGGCAAGAACTCTCTCCGAAAGCTTGACGTGCGCGTACGACCCGGTCGTGTCCACTGGATTGAGTGGATTGAGCCACGTAGCTAAAAAGCTGACCTCGTGGTCCATGAAAAGCAGCAGAATGTTGCGTTTGCGCTCGAACATGGAGTTCTCGGGGAAACGCACCTCAGAAAATAGTTTTGCAACCCTGTTCAGCACACTGAAATCGTTTCTGATTTTCATCTTGTTGTTACCGAAAGGCGCACGATGTCTGGTGGTAAACCAAGAAAGAGCCCCATTCAGAATTGCAGAGGTGAGGCCCGAAACGTCGTCGGTTTTCAGGCTCTTGTGAACCTTGAGCAGACTCAAAGCAAAGTCGATCAGCTCAAAGCGGACAATTCTGGAAAACGGATGGGAGCTGGCAAAGTTCAGCCCCAGAAGAGCAATCAGAACTGTCCGCGTGAACATCTTGAAAATATGGCCACTTTGGTATCTTGTGGCTTCAAAGTGCGACGCAAGCAGACCAAATAGCAGGAGATGCGGTTTCAGGTTCTTTGAGGCATCGCGTCCATTCTGGTCCATCTGCGTCTTGCTGGTAGGCAGGTACTCCATCTTGTTGTATTTGGAGTCCTGGATATCAGCCTGTTTGTTATACAGTCCCCTTTGAAGCTTGACGGACTCCTCGAGGTGGCTGCAAATCTCGGACAGCACCAGAGGAGCCAGGTCTGGTCTTTCCTTCATGATGCTGAGCCAGAGACCAATGGAAAACTCAATGGAATCCGCGTCAAAAGAAATGAAGGGAATTGCAACCAAGTCTCTTATCATATCGCCTACTTTTTCTGTGGACTTAATGATCAGCGCAGTGCTGGCCTGCAACGACAATCTCATCGAATGTCCATGCAGATGTCCCTTCTGTTGGACAGCCGTTTTCAGATCGCACAGTTTGGATCTTGTGATATGATACAACGACCCCAAATCGCTAATACGGTAGTCTGACAGCTTCAAAATGGTGTCCTCCTGGCTGGAAGTCCATGGTAGCTCAGAGAGGTAGATCGAGGTGGTGTTCATGAGGCTCCCTGTTGACCTGCTGATGCTGGAGAATTCACGGTCGGTGGAAAGCACCTTTCCTGCCATTTCCAGAGCAAAGGTCACTCCAAAGTTTGCCAGTTTTCTCGACACATGGTCCACCTTGTTGATGTACGACCTCAGCAGCGATTTCATGTCCTGCGGACATTTTGTGAGGCACAGAGTGACCCACTTCCGGGCAGACTTGGTCAGCAGCTCAAAGGTCGAGTGTCTCCATTTGTACGAGTCTGACAGCAGTAAAGTCACGCCCGATAACTTTGCCGTGAACTCGATGTTCGGTTCGTACTCGTTCTTGTCTGCGTCAATAACGCTCTCGTATAGAAGATCGAGAATATCAAGAAGAGAGAAAAGAGACTTCTCGTAGCACAGCAGAGATGGCGCACGCGCAATCAGCAGCTCTGTGCACTGGATGGCTGTGTTCTGCAAGCTAAAGTCTCTGTGACAGCAACTGATGAACAAGTTTCTCAATTGTTGTGTGATTTTAGCAGTGGTGAATGAAGTAGACCCGCCTCTTTGAATTCTTCTGAAATACTGCGACGTGACGTAGAACGCAATGGAGCCGGAAAAGTCCTGGAGGTTGGAGATCGAAAGTGTCGGGTCCGACAGATACTCCAGGGCCGTTGTGCAGTCCCCAGATTCGGACCTCAGGCTCTCGAGCAACAAGTTGGCAGCCAGGAACATGAGCTTTGGACGTGAAATCTGAGTCTCAAACACCTTGGCGTCAATGGACTTTGAGGTGATTATAGACCCGAGAACGTCCTTGTGCAGCTTTTCTGTGTGCTTGGAAGTTCCTCTACGCAGCACGGTGTTCATCTCGATCGAAGTCTCTGTTCTGTTCCAGGACGATTCCGAGGCCAGAGCTGGAGAGTTGTGGGCAATTCGCAACAGACTGTCGTAGTTAGCCGACAGCAGCTCGGAGTTGAAGGAGTACCCGTGAATGCACAGATTGAACCACATGTCTTTGAACAAGTTGACAGTCTCCTTATTTTTAGGGATCAGCGACTCTTGGTCAACAGGAGGAAGCAAGCTTGCCAGCGGCTTTAAAAATAGAGCTATCTCAGAAGCCGAGAGCGAGACCTCATTGTTGGACCTGTGGTGCTCCAAATCGTCAATGTCTCCTTTGGAAATAATCGCAGACAATATCTCGTGCAAATACACTTCGTAGAGCTCGGTGTCGATCTTCTTGGCCATGATCTGAGAAAATTCGATCCAAACAGACCCGATCGTCTTGAACGAGTTCGCATCCTTGGCTGAGGACGCAGCAATGTCAAAGAAATGTCTCACCAGAATCAGGAATTCTCTCTTTTCCATTATATCAACAAACTCCACCAGCCCGCGGAGCAACAGACAGTTTAGATCCGTTGGTGCTCGACGGATCTTTTGGAATAAAATGGTGACTGCAAGAACGTTGATGGAGTTGTCTTTGAACTTCTTTGCAATCTCCAAAACCGCAGCAATCACATTTCTGTAAAGCAGAGGCAGCACTTCCAGTGAGTAGGATGCGTCCTCGGTCGATGCGGAGGGAGGGACCTCGTTCGCAGCGGAGGACAGAGAAAAGGAAGGCCTCAAGTCCACAGCACTGCTCATGAGTCCATTGCTGGACTCCATGGCGTCTGTGAGAACGTTTGTGAGTCCGTATACACACGAAACAACGTCGTCCTCGTTCAGGTTTTTCAGACAATGTGCTAGACATATCGCCAGGTCGCTCACAGACTCGCTGTTCAAAACAGGAAGCGACAGGATCGACGGGAAGCATTTGCTCAGTCTCAGACCAATGTAACTTTTCTGAGAAGACAATAGAGCAACGCCTGCAAAAATGCTAGGTAAAAGCTCTGAGTTGATCATTTCCACCACCTCGCTGGTACAATTTCCCTCGATCTTGTAGATCTGCTCCAGATAGTCGTCCATCAGAGCGGTGACAAACTCCACATCAACCACCGAAAGAGTGGAACCGTACGATAGGATGTCGATGGTGGACGCCTTGATGGAGTAGCTAGAGTTTCTGCGTCCAAACGTCGACGTGACCAATCTGTCAGAGCCATTATTGACGTACTTGTTATTAGCAATGGAGCACAGGGACATTTCCTTGACCAAAGAGTGGTCTATATCAGCCTTAGAATGCGCAGTGTCGCCCGCAAGAACGTGGAAAGACAGAGACTTCTCCGAAGTGCATTTCAGCTGGTTTTTGAGGTACTCCACGCACACCTTCTGCAGCAGGAACATGAAGAACAACGACGAAAATTCGTATCCGTAATCCTCAAAGTTGTTCACCATCTCCACATACAGATGTTCGTCAATGGAGCTGATACAAGACTCCACTCCGGCATAGAAAGAGTCGTCGCAAGCCTTCATCAGGCTGCGGAGCACGTCCGGACCAACGAACTTGATGTTCTTGGTCAGACCTTGCAACAGGCCAACAAAACAAAAGTACGTTCTGAGGTTGGGAGACTCGGTCCTGGAATTCTCGACAAACCGCAGGATGATATCGTGGCATTTCTGCTTCAGAGTGGGGATATTCTTGCCCAGAGTGGTGACAGAAACAACCAATTCGTACGTCAACTTGGTCCACGGGGTTGGAAAGTAACTTTTGAGGGTTTTCTTTGCCGAAAACCGGTGCCCAGCCAACTCGTCCAAATAGATCTCGAATCTCGATAGAAGAATCTCGGCCTGGACCTTGCTTCTGATGAGCTCTGTGCTTCGGCAAAGTGCCAGCAAAACTTCAAACTCAGAGTGTCTGATGTACTTTCTACTTGCTGGCGCTGTAGACTGATCCTTGCTGGATTTCAGAAGCACCTTTAACGTGTCAGGAACGCATTGCTCAAGGGTGCTGGAATCGTCAACTTGCTCCACAGAAAGAACAGCAAGCTTCTCGAGCGCCTTGGCCCTTATGGACCCTTTGGAAACACTAATGTCAGAACTATAAACCGGCAAACTTACCCGTAGAAACCCATAGGTATCGTCTTCTGTACTGTCTAATTATTTACCAGGATATTTGTGAGTGGCTTTTTATTGGATTATTACATAAGCAACAATTACGGGTCCTAAGTATAAGTCTCGATCAAGGTATCTCTGAGGTTACCAGAGATGGCCTCAGGCTGTGCGTCTTGTAATCTGAATATGCTCTCAATGACACTGAGCTCTGGAGCGGTAGTGTCAAGTCCGGAAACAGCTAGCCAATCGTTGACCACCATACCTGCTCCCACAACAGCGGAACCACGATTCACCGTACCTGCCACCAAAGGCACCTGGAGCAAAGACGAAAGCTCCTCCTGGTCCTGGATGGAGGTTTGTGGATGAACCAGACCGCCCTGGTTCGAAAGAGCGCAATAAGATCCAACAAGAACGTTTCCTGCAATCGTTTGTCTAAACACTTCGACACCGAGAACGTCGGCTATGAGTTCTTCTGTTTCTCTCTCGATATCCGGATGCACAAGGGCGACGTAGTCGTTACAACAGATGACGTTTCCCAGGGCCGAAAGACGCTCTTCAACACGCTGGATTTTCACCGAGTCTGGAAGACTGTTTCTCAAATGCATAAGTTCTTGATCGGTTGTCTGTGTAGGCACGAGCAAACCTCTTCTGTTACCGGCCGTCATGCGGCCCACAATTCTGGTACCTGCAATCGTGGTGTGAACAATAGGGATCACATCACCCAGCTCGGCTTCGAAAGAGGAGTAGAAATTCTCAGATCCACCAACAGCCACCAAACAGTATGAGTTGGTGAGCTTGGAAAACACACCCACTTCGTTAGAGTTCTCGAACTGCGTTCTAGTTGCCATTATTTGATTAAATAAAATTTTTTTAGATAAAAAAGTATGAAAAATTATTTATTTTACGTCACACCTCTACACCGTAGCCAAAGTCGTTTGAGTCGTTCGTTAACATTAAGCATCTACGTACATGTTTTAGTCCAAATCCTGACTGCTGTATCCAGAGTCGTAGTCTGCAGCATCAGTCCAATCATCAACGTCCATTGCGTCCTGGATTTCGTGGTTAGGTATCACAACTATGCCTTTCTCGTTCGTGGAGATCTTGACCTCTTCCTTGTCCTGGACTTGTCCGTTCAACACCATGACAGCCAGATGGTTCAAAATCTCGTTCTGGATGAGTCTGTTCAGAGGTCTAGCTCCAAGATCTGGAGAATAACCCTTTTTGCACAAGTACTCTAGGGCACCGTCATCAACATCCAGTTTCAGAGACTTGCCATTGAGCTCGAACCGCTCTTCAATCTCCTTCAATCTGATTTTGACGATCTTGGCAATAGCGTGTCTGGAAAGTCTATTGAACACCACTGTAGCGGATATTCTGTTCAAGAACTCCGGTCTGAAGTGCGAACGGACAGCGCCCATCACCAGACTCTTGGTCTCCTCGGACACCTTACTGCCCTTGGAGGCGTTGATGTACTCTGCTCCCAGGTTGGAGGTCATGATGACAATACAGTTGGAACAGTTGACCAATGTTCCGTTGGCAGCGGTGATTCTACCGTCGTCAAGCATTTGAAGCAAAACGTTCAGCACCTCGGGAGCGGCTTTCTCCACTTCATCGAACAGAACCACGGTGTATGGCTTTCTCAGAAGCTGGTTGGTCAGCATTCCTCCTTCCTCATAACCAACATAACCGGCAGTAGAACCGAGCAGCTTAGAAACGGAGTACTTCTCCATCAGCTCAGAACAGTCGATACGGACCATAGCTCTCTCGTCAGAGAAAAGGAAGCCAGCCAGCTTCTTGGCAAGCTCAGTCTTACCAGATCCAGAAAGACCCAGGAACAAAAACGATGCTGGCTGGTTAGGGTTCGACAGACCCGATCTCGAAAGTCTGATGGCATTCGAAACGGCCTTGACTGCCTCGCCCTGTCCAACAACCGCAGAAGACAACTCTCTTTCCATCGTGATCAGCTTGGCGTTCTCGGCCTGAGTCAGCTTACTGACTGGAATGCCCGTCAATCTTGCGGCGGTCTCTGCAACCTGCTCAGAGCCAACAACGTTCTTCACCAAGAACTCCTCACTCTTTGCCTCCTCTTCCATCACCTTGGCCTCGAGCTCCTCGATACGTCTCTTCACATCAGGAATGGCAAACATTCTGAGATCGGCAATAGTCTGCGAGTCGTGGCGTCTCTCGGCGTCCTGAGCCTTGATCTCCAAGTCGTCAAGTTTTCTCTTTGCTGCGGTGAGCTCCTCATGACCAGCACGTTCCTGGTTGTACTGTTCCCTGAGTGGCTCAAGCTCCTCCTCAAGGTTCTGTTTGCGCTGTCTAGCTGCCTCCAATCTCTCCTTGGTGGAGCTGTCGGCATCTTGGTCTCTCTCCAAAGCGTTGATCTCAACCTCGATCAGCTCCAGCTGTCTCTCCTTGGAGTCTAGTTCCTCGGGCTTGGAGTCTCTGGCAACAGCGACACCGGCAGCAGTTTCATCAATCAGATCAACGGCGGAATCCGGAAGCTTTCTGTAGGTGAGATATCTCGAAGCCAGTTGAGCAGCAGTCACCAAAGCGCTGTCCAAAATACGAACACCGTGGTGGATCTCGTATCTTGGCTGCAAACCTCTCAAAATAGCAACTGTTTCTCTGAGACTTGGCTCTCTAACATCGATTCTCTGGAAACGTCTCTCGAATGCTCCATCTTTCTCGATGTACTTGCGGTACTCGGTCACGGTGGTGGCACCAATGCAGTGGAAGTTTCCTCTGGCCAATGCTGGCTTCAAAAGGTTGGCAGCATCAGATTTACCATCTCCCATCAACATGTGGATTTCGTCGATGAACAGGATGATCATGGCCTGAGAGTTCTCGATGTCGTTCAAAACTCCCTTGAGTCGTTCTTCAAACTCACCCTGATATTTGGCACCTGCCTTCAATGCTCCCAGGTCTAGCGAGTACAGCTTGCATCCATGCAGGACACTAGGAACATCGTTATCAACGATTCTTTGGGCAACTCCCTCCACGATACTGGTCTTACCAACACCGGGATCTCCGATCAGACATGGGTTGGACTTGGCTCTTCTGGCAAGAACCCTGATGGTTCTTCTGATTTCCTCCTCTCTGCCTATGACGGGGTCGATTTTTCCCTGCAAGGCTTTTTCGGTCAAGTCCACAGCGTACTTGGAGAGAAATTCAAATTGCTGTGACGAATCGGCTTGTCTGGAGTCGATTCTCTGGTTGCCTCTCAAAGCAACAACCTGCGCTTTCAAAGCATCCACCTTAATATTAACCTCCTTCAGCAAACTCTTGATACTCGAATCCTCGAGCAATGCCAACAAAAGATGGTCCTGGCCAATATAGGAGTCCTTTTGCTGGGCCTTGATTTTATTTGCAGATGTTATAATACTGGCAGCAGATGCAGAAAACGATGGCTCTGTATTGCTGCCCTCGACACTTGGCAGTCTCACCAAATGCTTATTGACTGTGCGCTCAAAAGCCTGCCAGTCAAAACGGCCTCTTTCAATTAGCGTTTTCAGATAAACTGCCTCCCCGTCAGTGGACATTGGAGTCATGGCTGCGAGGAAGTGAATAGGCACTATCTGTGCATGATTGTTCTGTTGACACAGCTGTTGTGCTGTGTTGACAATATTTAATGCTCTGTCTGTGAATTGAGATTGATCCATGCTGGAGATTGCTGTTCCAGGCCCCGGAATTTATAGGAAACGATAATCAGTTAGGTGATTTTCCTGAATATACCAGAGCCGCACAGAAGATTCTAGACATGACTGGTGTGTGGTGGAACATGTGAGATGTTTGGGTTTTGGTGTCTGGTGGCCACGTCTGGTGTGCGGTGGGTGTCGGTTTCAGGAGGATACTGTTCTGACCTTCAAACGAAAAAATATTGGTCGGAGTAGTTCAGATGATCTCCTGGTGAATTTCAGGCTGTGTAAATCCGAGATCGGCTTTCGAGAGCCTGATCCACAAGGTGAGCGGAATTTCCGAAATTCCAAACAGCGCCTCCAGCCAGTTCCTGGAATGGCCTGTGTACGCTGTAAAGTGTGCTCAGTGGCAGTGTGCTGGCGACATTCCGGTCTGTCGCTCGACCCAGATTTTCACCCCGTATTTGACAAATCCTCGGGCTCTCATTGGATCAATGTGCCTGGACTAACGGAGCCCTGCACGCAGCTATGCGGCGTATGTCGTGCCGGGGCCGACTTTTTTTTTGATGACTACGATGCATATCAGAATTTTCTCCCGTGTTAGCTATTGTTCACCGCGTAGCTTTCCCAGTCTACCGGGCCTCTCCAGATTTTCCCCCTGGTGGACGTCCGGCTCGTAATTATATTTTCCCTCCTGCACGCATATTTTATAAATACATCAACACCACCACTTTTGTTTTCATCCAAACATGTTGTCGGTTTCATCTAGAACAGCCAGATCGGCTACAACACGCATCTCGCGTTCCATGGCTACTGTCTCGGACATTACCAAGGACTCTAAAGTGCCAATGAACTTGTTGGAGAAGGGTAACTTCATCAACTACAAGAAGCAATTGGAAACCTTGGAGGTCGTCAAGAGCAGACTTAACAGACCTTTGACCTACGCTGAAAAGCTTCTTTACGCCCACTTGGATGACCCTCATGGACAGGACATCCAAAGAGGTGTTTCTTACCTGAAGCTTAGACCAGACAGAGTTGCTTGTCAAGATGCCACCGCTCAAATGGCTATCTTGCAATTCATGTCTGCTGGTATGCCATCCGTTGCTACCCCAACCACCGTGCACTGTGATCACTTGATCCAGGCCCAAAAGGACGGTCCTGCTGATTTGGCCAGAGCCATCAGTTTGAACAAGGAGGTTTACGACTTCCTTGCCTCTGCATGCGCCAAGTACAACATTGGTTTCTGGAAGCCAGGTTCCGGTATCATTCACCAGATTGTTCTTGAGAACTATGCTTTCCCAGGTGAGTTGTTGATCGGTACTGATTCCCACACCCCTAACGCTGGTGGTCTGGGTCAATTGGCTATTGGTGTCGGTGGTGCTGATGCCGTTGACGTCATGGCTGGTCTTCCATGGGAGTTGAAGGCTCCAAAGATCATCGGTGTCAAGCTTACCGGTAAGATGTCGGGATGGACTTCTCCAAAGGATATTATCCTTAAGTTGGCTGGTATCACCACTGTCAAGGGTGGAACTGGTGCTATTGTTGAGTACTTCGGTGAGGGTGTCGACACCTTCTCTTGTACCGGTATGGCCACCATCTGTAACATGGGTGCTGAGATCGGTGCTACCACCTCTGTTTTCCCATTCAACCACTCCATGGTTGACTACTTGAATGCCACCGGCAGATCTCAAATCTCTGACTTCGCTAAGGTTTACCAAAAGGAATACTTGTCTGCTGATGCTGGTTGTGAGTACGACCAGGTCATCGAGATCGACTTGAACACCTTGGAGCCACACGTCAACGGTCCATTCACCCCAGATCTTGCTACTCCAATCTCCAAGATGAAGGAGGTTGCTGTTGCTAACGACTGGCCAGTTGAGGTCAAGGTTGGTTTGATTGGTTCTTGTACCAACTCCTCTTATGAGGACATGTCCAGAGCTGCTTCCATCATCCAAGATGCTGAGGCTCACGGATTGAAGGCCAAGGCCATCTTCACTGTTACCCCAGGTTCCGAGCAAGTCAGAGCCACCATTGCCAGAGACGGTCAATTGGAGACCTTCCAGAAATTCGGTGGTAAGGTCTTGGCTAACGCTTGTGGTCCATGTATTGGTCAATGGGACAGACAAGACATCAAGAAGGGTGACAAGAACACCATTGTCTCTTCTTTCAACAGAAACTTCACCTCCAGAAACGACGGTAACCCAGCTACCCACGCTTTCGTCGCTTCTCCAGAGATGGTTGTTGCCTACGCTATTGCCGGTGACTTGAGATTCAACCCAATGACTGACAAGTTGAAGGATGCTGACGGAAACGAGTTCATGCTGAAGCCTCCTGTCGGAGTTGGTCTTCCACCAAAGGGATACGATGCTGGTGAGAACACTTACCAAGCTCCACCAGAAGTTAGAGACAATGTTGAAGTTAACATTGCTCCAACCTCTGACAGATTGCAAAAGCTTTCTCCATTCAAGGCTTGGGACGGAAAGGATGCTACCAAGATGCCAATTTTGATCAAGTCTTTGGGTAAGACTACCACTGACCACATCTCTATGGCTGGTCCTTGGTTGAAGTACCGTGGACACTTGGAGAACATCTCCCAGAACTACATGATTGGTGCTATCAACGCTGAGAACCAGAAGGCTAACAGCGTCAAGAACCACTACACTGGTGAGTACGCTGGTGTTCCGGAGACTGCTGCTTACTACAGAGACCACGGTATCAAGTGGGTTGTTATCGGTGGTGAGAACTTCGGTGAGGGATCTTCCAGAGAGCACGCTGCCTTGGAGCCAAGATTCCTTGGTGGTTTTGCCATCATCACCAAGTCCTTTGCCAGAATTCACGAGACCAACTTGAAGAAGCAAGGTCTTTTGCCATTGAACTTCGTTGAGCCAGAAGCCTACGACAAGATCAACCCAGAGGACGAGATCGACCTTATTGGATTGGCTGAGTTGGCTCCAGGTAAGAACATCACTATGGTTGTTCATCCTAAGGACGGTGAGGCATGGTCTACTCCATTGTCCCACACCTATAATGCAGAGCAAATTGAGTGGTTCAAGTATGGTTCTGCTTTGAACAAGATGGGTGCTTCCAAGCAATAAGTACTGGAATTCGAAGCCGAGACTTGAGGTTTTAGTTAATAGAAAAGGTCATTAGCGGCAGTGTCTGATTGTTTGGTTTCACAAGGTTTATTATATTTATTTACTATCCATCTTATTTGATTGTGTGAAAAGACTTTATTCTCGTATTATTTTCATTCATACACGCACGAGTTTGCGTTTAAGTAGTATACCAGGTTTTCTCCGTTTTGCGGCGTGTTTGGGTCTGTGTCTTTTGGCTGGGCTGCGAATCCCAGGGGGCCCTTGTCGCAGTCCGCGCAAGTTAGAAATCTGGCTATTTCGAGATCCGTGCGTTTTTCTTCCGTTCTGGCATTTCTCATTTCGACAGCGATCGTCGAAGAGGGTCTGCTGACCCCGATGTTGTCGAAGTCCCACATCGATTGCACGTGGTAAAACAGGTCGTTTGCTGCTGGTGAGCGAGACTCGATCGCCAGCGACGGCGACAGATGGATGAATGCGAATTCCTGCTGGAGGTCGCTTTTTTCCGGCGAGTATTGGGCTTTATCTGGCACGATGGAGATGATTTTGCACTTGCAAAAAGGACATCGCAGGGCGTATGTGGCCAATAAATCAGTTTGACTGAACGAAGACATATTATTATCGCAGTGAAAAAATATAGATTTTACGGGGAAGAATAATACAGAAGGTGCAACAGCGTCGGTGTCGTGGATAATTTCCGGACTATCTATATATGATACAGGACATGTTTCACTCGTACTTTCTATCCTTCAGTCCCTCCTCGACATCTCTGACCATGTAGGGATACCAGTACAACGCAGGCCAGATGGTAGCAAGATGCCACAGAGCATGGGCATCTACAAGGTCGAAGATTGGAGCAAAATCAAAAAGCTCAAAAGACATCCCCAGAGTCACACTGGAAACAAGAGCAAGCGGGATCAAAGTCCAGTTGACCTCGCTGTTGAGCAAATCCCTCTTCAAAGAACTGGAGCGTCTGGATTTGCTGAAGCAGTTGAGTGAGTGGTAGACCCAGAGAACGTACTGCACCAGGCCACACACAACATTTGCCTGCATGTTGTATGTGTAGGACCAGCTGTTGAGCAGTCTGAGGACGTGCATCGTGTAGAGAATGAGTGTGAAAATGCCAAAGGCCTGGCGCTTGACGTTGTTCTTTGGCAGATACAGTTTGAAGACACGCACCACAACCGCGTAAAAGCTCGACAGCACGGTTGCTCCCGCAAAAAAGTAGTCTAGTCTCTCCCGGTTCCACGTGTCTCTGAGATGGAAGATGGAGGAAAAAGTCCACGCCAGCATCGACACAACCGTCACTATCAGATACGTGGTATAGAGAACGACAAACTCGGAATGGCCCGATCTCAGTTCCTTGGCCCGATGCTTCCACATCAGTTTCGCGCCCCAGTAGTGAGGGAACCAGTTTCCGATACTGAACAGAGTGCTGAACAGCTCTTGGATGCCGAAAACCCGCAAAAACGGCCATTTCCCGTGGAACTGGTACACCTCCAGGTTCTGGCTCTCACGGTCCTTCGTGATGATTCGCTGGCACTGGTAGTCGCAGTTCGAAAAACAGTCCCAGCCAACTATGCGCAAATCCAGCGGCAGCGGCAATTCGTCAAACACGTGGTATTTCTGCTGGTATGCTGTCCATGCTCGGAGCCTCTTCTCGTTCACGTCCGCGTACTTGGCTATTCCATTACACGTGACCACGTCGCACCGTTTCACACAATTCTGGAATTCGGGGAGGTCGTCGCCAAGCGAGGCCCAGGCGGGCGCCGCCATCAAGAACAACAACCCATGCCAGATCATTGTCGCAATTAAAAACTAATTAAAATTAATTATTTATTCTTCTTTCTCGAATTTTAGACTTTTCAAAATCAGGTCGTCTGCGGCTTGCGAATCAAGTAATTTAAGCTGGTCCGGGGGAATAAATCTAGGGAAGTTGATGGCCAGTATCATGAAGAACATCAGCACGCCAGGGAACCCGATAGCTCCTTTGGTGCACGTGATCCCGAACTCAAACGCAAAGGCGAGCAGCTGCAGGGCCAGAAAGATGAGAAACCATTTTCTTGTCACCTCAAAGTAATTTTTCGGGAATCCCACGTTTTCTCTGGATGCAGGGTCTGTAAACAGAAATCGCAATTTCTGGACAATCTCGTTGTCATTGAGTGCTCCGAGAGCCATGATAAAAAATAAGCCGGCCAGAACAGCCTGGGGTATCTCGCCTAGAACCACCAGGAAAGGCCGACTCATCATCACCAAAGTGAGGAGTCCCTGGATGGTGTTGCTGAGTCTCTGTTCAACCACACCGACTACCCGGTCCTTACCAGTAGAGTAATCGTGTTCGTGGACACACAACGCCTCGGTGTGTAGCGGTGCCTGGGGAATTAGTCCATTGGGAGCAGGAATCCCTAATAGCCCTGCAATTCCAGTGGTCACACCCAAAAGCATGAAGTCGTAATGGAAAGAGCTGGGTTTCTTCAGAGGATAGTCGTCCGACTGGCACATCAACGACGACACGTTGTGATCGAAATAGAACAGGATGGTGAGCAGGATTCCAAACGGAAGAGCCAAAAATATGTCTCCAACGGAGATGTCCTGCCAGAATCTGATGAACCAGTCGTCGGGACGATTTTTCGAAGTCGGGTGGAAAGCCCTGGTTATAGGAAGCCTGGAGAAGTCGACGTCTCCCAGATGGCCACCGAAGTGGATGAACCCAGCAAAAAAAACCACACAGAGCGGGGTGCCGTAATCCTTGACAAACTTCCGGAACTTGGGATGGATGTAATGAGACTGTGTTCCGAAAAAATGAGCAGCCAAGCCGAAGATGGCCATCACGAGTGCCACCACAATCGACGCAAACCCACTCAAGTCGTCGCGAATTCGGAACTGGTTGTTGAGGATCTGTATTCCTTTTTGAATATACACAATGTTGATGAAAAGTCCAAACGAATGGCAGCTGTATTTAGTGACAAAACGCATGAAATTGATGCTGTTGGTCAGGGCCATCACAAAGTGCAGAACCATGCTCCACAAACAGATCCAGCACATAAATTGGAAATAAGGCGTTCCTCGAGGAACAATCAACTCATAAACGGTGTAATTGAAGATGGAAATGGGGCCTGTGACACCAACAATGCACAAAGGTGCACCCGAAAACACACCAAAAACAACGCCCGCCATGGCGGATGACAGCAGCACCTCATTTGTGCCATATGAGCCGTTTGCGTGGTCGTACATGTCTTGCGCAAACGCCAATGCAGGAAGCAAATTAGTGAAGAATATGTAAACAGCAGCAGGTATCACCCGGTAGGTTAGACCGTCAGTTATATCGGAGATGTAGTAGGGGATCAGTTTATTCTTTATGTCATTGTAGACCCCTCGTCCAAAATTGTCTAACTTTATCTTTGCCATTTCATACGGTTCAGGAACTAATTATAACTCTGATAAGGCTGAAGCGAGAAAAATTTAAAACTGAAAAATTAATTATAACTCGAATAAATAAGGAAAATATTTCAGATTCGGTCCTCGATGAAGTCCTGCAGCACTCGACTTTTTTCGTCCAGCGTGCGCCTGTTGAACGGACCTATCCCTTCGTTCAAGTCTGGCAAATCCCATAACAAGGGTCCAGTCACGTTCGATAGAAACTTCCCCGTGCACAAAGAAATCAAAGCATGGCAAAGAGACAAGGAAGACAAGGATTCATGGTTCAGAAGGAAACACGCTCACCACCATGCGCGGGAAATTAGAAGACGTCCACCCAGAGACGAAAAGCCCAAATTCACACGAACCCAGGTTCTCAGGAAAACCATTTCCGAGCTCAAGCTTAATCCCCTGGTGGAGTATCTGTACGGAACCAATCCTGTTCTGGCCGCCCTGAAAGCCAAAACCCGTGTGAGTTTTGGTTCGCTATTTGTCCACAATCCAAAGGATACACCAAAATTGACAGAAATACTGCAACTCGCCTCCGAGCTGCAAATCCCTATCAAGAGCGAGTACACCAAGCACGACTTGAATCTGATGACGAAAGACGGAGTCCACAACGGTGTGGTTCTAGAAACAAAACCTCTCGAGATTAACGACCTGAGAAATCTTGGCTCTGCGACCAAAGAGAGTATCCTGCTCACCACAGAGCACGTTGGTATCAACGAGGAGAAGATAACCAGAAAAGACAGCGAGAGATATCCGTTGGCACTGTATATTGACGAGATCTCGGACCCACACAACATGGGGGCCATTTTGAGATCTGCGTACTATCTGGGGGTGGACCTGGTGATTGTTTCGGAGCGCAATTGTGCTCCGTTGTCGCCTGTGGTGTCGAAAACCTCCTCTGGAGCCCTGGAATTCCTGCCGGTTTACTCGTCACAGAAACCGCTGCGTTTCTTCGAGGAGTCCAGGGCTAACGGATGGCTGGTTTTGTCGTCGGTGGCTCCAGGAGACCACTCGAAGCTGCAGAACAAGCTGATTGACGCCGATTCGCTGAAAGAGCAGCTGCAACAGGGACCATGCATGCTGGTTGTTGGATCTGAAGGCCACGGAGTCAGGACTTCTCTGCTGCAGAGAAGCGACTGGCTCGTGTCGCTGAAAAGTGGCCGCGCGGACCTGGACAGCTCGGTGGACTCGCTGAATGCCAGCGTGGCTACGGCTCTGCTTTTGGCCAAATTTTAATGACACTGTATATAGCATTAATCTACTCGAATTTTGGGCCCTATATATACACTTATTTCTTGCCCACGGTCTCAAGAAGACCCAGCAACGAGGACAACACCAACTGGCTCTTATCTGGACCGCCAAGTGGAGATCTAGGAGAGAAACGCTTCACCGTGTTGAACCCGGTGTTCTTGGACGTTTCCTGGTCCTTGACCGGCTCGACGTCCAAGTCGAACCGTTTTCTCAGCAAATTGAGATGGGCGGCCCTTGGAATGATCGGAACAGTGAACTCTCTGGCGTATCTGCCTTCAGAGTCCAACGGTCTACGCACATCGGCGAGCTTGTTCAAATATTTCACGTGCAGGCCGGAGGTGACCGACGTTCCGACAAATCCACCCAGAGCAAACCGACTTCCTGTAGAACGCGCGCTGATGTATCTTCCTGGAAGAACTCTTGCTGATTCTATTCCATTGGGGGTCTGGAAAAGTCTTCCTCTGAGGTTGTAGGACAGACCAGCGGTACCGGAGAGCTGATCTCTGTACAAATTGGAGAATTTGTATTTTTTGGCTTCCCGCTTGGACTCGTCGACCTCTCTCGACTCGAGGAATTCCACCATCTCGTTGTTCAGATCGCTCTGAGACATTCTCTCTGGGTAGTTCTTGGCCAGCCACTCCATGAACGGCTTTCTGAGGGTGCGGATGTGCTTTTTTGTATTTTCAAATTGCGCCGACGACTGACGCTGGGCCTTCAACCCAAGCGCAACAGCCACCGAGTTGTTACCCTCGCGAGGGTCGAATCCTGGAAACAGAGGACTCTG
This sequence comes from Ogataea thermomethanolica, assembly GCA_030674565.1. NCBI lineage: Eukaryota > Fungi > Ascomycota > Pichiomycetes > Pichiales > Pichiaceae > Ogataea > Ogataea thermomethanolica. The sequence goes on from JAKTYW010000002.1 coordinate 888,975, forward strand.
GCCCGAGCTCGACGACATGTTGTTTCTTCTAACAGAAACAGGTATTCCGAACTCCTGGAACTTCTTCTTCTTCAATGCAAACCCGCCCAGTGTCTCAAAGTCCGGCAGACCGTACTTGTTGTCGAGGTCGTTCACCACAATGTACTTGGATCTAATTTTCGTGGGCAGTCTCATCTTCAGACCGTAATCTCTTCTGGCCCTCGACGAAGGCAGAGACTCGATCACCTGGTGGGTGGGAAACGTGCCCGATCTGTCTGCGCCCAGCTCGCCCAGTTTCTTGGGCAGCTGTGCGATCTTGGTGCTCCGAAGCAGCCTAGCCAGGTCAGACATGAGTGGTGTAATTTGGAGTATTTTTTTCCGTTTTTTTTGAGTGTCGATTCCAGACGACGTGTTTGAAGCCCGCGGCCCTAGGGAGATCGACGCGTCGAAAACAAATAGTGGATTCTTTTTTGTTTGCAATGTCTAAGAGCCCTTCCCATTTCAAGAAGCTGGAGATCATCGGGCGCGGGAAGTTTGGCACGGTGTACAAAGGTGTCAATACCGGCACGAATGAGCTGGTTGCCATCAAAATCCTCAATCTGGACACTCCTGAGGAGGAGGTTCGAGACGTCCAGCAGGAGATCCAGTTTTTGGCCCAGCTCAAGTCGGTACCCAACGTGACGCGGTACTACGGCTCGTATCTGGAGGGCCATAAGCTGTGGATCATCATGGACTACTGTGCCGGGGGGTCGGTGCGCACGCTCCTGCGGCCGGGGCCCCTGGACGAGAAATATATCAGCATCATAGTGCGCGAGACTCTTGTTGCCCTGCAGTTTGTGCACCAGCACGGGGTGATCCACCGGGATATCAAGGCCGCGAACATTTTGATCCAGAAGGACGGCCGTGTCCAGCTGTGTGACTTTGGGGTGGCGGGCCAGCTGACCAGCACCGCAATGAAAAGAACAACAATGGTGGGGACACCGTACTGGATGGCCCCCGAGGTGATCATGGAGGGCGCCGACTACAACGAGAAGGCCGATATATGGTCTTTGGGAATCACGATCTACGAGATGGCCACGGGCAACCCGCCGTACAGCGACAAGGACGCCATGCGTGCCATGCAGCTGTTGACCCAGCACGAGCCTCCAAGACTCGAGGGCCGTCAGTTCTCCGCCATTTTGAAGGACCAGGTGGCCATCTGCCTGGAGGAAAAGTCGGAGCTGCGGCCATCGGCGGAAGACCTGCAGAAATCCAAACTAGTGCGTGCGTATAGAGCGCTCTCCACAGGGTCTCTGAAAGAGGTGATCAGCCGATATCTGCTTTGGAGAGACTCGCGCCCGGTACGCGAGTCGGTGTACTACGATGACGCCGAGACGATCCACGAGGAAAACGAGGTGAAGTGGGATTTTGACTCGCTGAACAGCGCAGAGTACATGATCGAGAACGAGATCAGCGAGGAGGTCGTGCCTCCTGCAGAATCGTCGATAGCGTCCACCTACTATCCGCAGGATGCGGATGACTACACCATCAACCCCACGCTCAGACACGGCACGATGCAGACCACGATGAGGGCGGGCACGCAGTCCACGGCGGCCACAACTCTCCGAAACACCATGGCGTCCAATGTTCCTAGCAACTCCACCGCGCCACGGTCGCTACTCAAGCTGTTTGAGCAGGACGAAAATGAGGAAAAGCCACCGTCGCCCGTCGCGGAGATGCCGCCACTGCCCAACGTGCCTATCGAGATCCCCAGCCTGGACGCTGTCCCGGAGACCAAGGCAGAAGACCCTAGACCCAGGGCTGCCACCGTGCGAGGGGAGTCTCCGTCGTATTTTGCAACGCCCGACGACTCGGGATCCCGTTTCAAAACCTCGTCCAACACACGGCTCTCGACGCTGGGAAACCGCACTCCTTCTCCTCAAAGACTCAAGGACCCAATCGTGGTGCCTTCTCCTCAACGACTGCCCCAGTCGGCCCTCCCACACATGAAACCGCTTCCGTCCTCGGCGTCCCAGCAGCCTCTGCTGCAGCCTATCAACAGCAAAATCAGCGTATCTGTTCCTGCCGGCCCGCAAACCGCTCCGGCGTTGAGCAACGCAGAATACCAGGAATTGAAGTCTGAGCCAGGGTCCCTGTCCCGGGCGCGGTCCCAGATGCGACTGCAGATGCCGGTGCCGATGCTCCATTCTCAGGTCACGGACGAGAAAAACTCCACGCTCTCTCCCGACAACCTCAACCAGTTCGGCGTGAACATCAACCTCGCGTCCAACCTGCCTCTGGCAATGACGCCGGTGACGGAAAAATCCAGCATGGAGCTCGGCCCAACGCCCGAGAAGGAGCACCCGTCGGTCTCAGCGTCTCCTCGACAGACAGGCTTCTTCGACCATGTCAGAGAGCTCGAGGAGCCGCACGAAAAAATCACGCTGGGCAGCAAGCTGGCGGGCCTGTCGCTGGACATGCCCGCTGCGATGCTGGAAAGCAGTGACAAGGACGTTTTAATGGAAAACTTGACGGTGTTGGTGTCCAAGTTCGGGGGAATCTTGGAAGCCATCACCGCAGAGCTGGAGACTGGCGGCAGCACCAGCCATGCAGGAGCCCCATGAGCACCGAAAAAAACTCATGTCTACTAACTCAGAAATGAAGGGTTTAAATTGTACACTCTGAATATACGCGAATGATAATACAGCCATTCTTAATGCTCGAACACATGCTCGACAAAATGCTTGACAACAACCTTCCCCTCCTCGAACGAAGGGTCCTCATGGCGAACAATGGCGGCTGCGTGAGTCGCATTGGTCTTGGTGAGATAGATCGGATACTTGTTCCAGGGAAGCTTGTTGAGATTTTTGATGATGTATTTTTGGTCGCCAGAAAGATCCAGCTTGAAAGGACCGAGGATTTGACGGTAGCTCTCGGAATCAGAGGACTCGGGAACGTCCGAGAGATCGTACTCTCCCAGTTTGGCGATGGTGGTCGTGAGCGACAGCGGACCCTTTTCGCGAGTCTCGAAAATGCTTCGATTGATGTCCTTGGTGGATGTGATTGCATCGAACACGGAGTCGATCAGCCCGTCTCCCTGGTCGTGCAGGCCGTGCTCAAGCCGGTTGAGATCCAGGCTGGCCTCGCTGAACCGTTTGGTCAGCAGGGGACGAGCAGGCTCCGGCTCCTCGCACAGCTCCAGAAACTCCCGAAGCTTGGAAGACTCTTTGACCACTCTCAGAGTGGAGTTGATCACCTGCAGCCAGTTGTGAAGCACAAACCAGGTGAGCCACATTGGCAGATACACGCCAAATCTCAGGATCATGATGACCCACTTGAACTTGCGCTGGAAGAAATTGAGAGCCTTGGATTGCGAGTGGTGATCGTTATCGTCCGGCAGGTCTTCCTGAACCATTTGGTTGAGCTTGGCCTTCGACGTCACGTCCACGAGACCGGAGAACGTGATTGGCTGGTCAACGTCCAGGATGATCGGGTCGAAGTCCTTGACAAACTTCAAGCTGAACTTGGACCCGTTCTCGAAGTGGATGTATCCATCGCTGCCGATTTTCACGTTTGGATTCTTGTCCAAAATGTCAAATGGGTTGATGTAGCTGATTCCCGAGCACCACCAGGAAGTACGGATGTCGGAGCGCACGTTGGAATACAGCGAGATATGCTTGAAGTCCGCAAGGCCGCGATAGAAAACAGTATGGGGCATGGACATCAGCTTGAGCAGAGGAACAGAGGGAGAGTCTTTCAAGAATAGCTGCTGGCCGCTTTTGCCCAAAAGAACCGGAACGAGCCAGTTGAAAACTTTGATACTAATACTCTGTCCTGGAGTGAGGACTCCGACATGGGGAGAACAGAAAGTAGTAAAATTAATAGGCTCAATGTTGCGGAAGAAGCCGCGATAATACAATACTCCTATCGCATACCGTGCGATAAGCCCCCCGAGAGAATATCCAACAACAGAAAGTTTACTAACAATCATCCCTTCTTCTTGTAGCCGGGAAGTCTCCTGGAGGATCTCCTCTGCAACACGAGTGCCGCAGAGATCGATGCCATCGTAGGTTTTGAATCTCTCGTTAGTCTTGGTGGTGTAGATGACTAGAGGGTCGTTTCTAGGATGGAGGCAGGAATAGCTTTTCAGCTGTGCCTGGATGTAGTCGAAATGATCAGAAACCCCCCAAAGGCCGTGACATAAAATAACAAGATGACAGGTACGAGAGTCCATGCAGAACAGGGGTATATCGGGTCCTTTTATATTAATCACACGACGCACAGATAAGAGATTGTCTGTATGGGATTCCACAGTATTCTACGCGGTGTAGGGATGTGTGCGCAGCGAGCAGATCTCTGGCATCGAACGGACCGTGCGGTTATGGCTTACGTAAACATAACATAGGCTGCACCCTGTCTACGCACTGGTTCATGCATGCCGGATTCCCAAGAGGCAGCGCCGTTCCAAAATGCCCGGAAAGGGCGGACAATAAGACTGGCTGAACCTGGATCTTAAACTGTTCGCACCCCGTGTGCGCAAACAAAGTCCGATCGGAGACCCAAGCCGAAAAACATTCAAATTCTTTTTTATAGCTGGCACTTTTCGGTCAAGACTGTTCCTTCGTATCCCAGTTTATTTACACAGCATTGCATCAGTTATATTTTACTGGTTATCCCTTGATATAAAATTCTGTTTTGAATTTGGCTGCCTACTTCATTTTTCTAGCAGACCACGTTGAGCATGTTCCAGTCCATAACCAAGGTTGGCCTGCCCAGACCGCTTTTTAGGTTGGCTTTCCAGCCAAAGCCGGCCGTCTGGTCTTTGTGCCAGCCGTGCGTCCGCACAGCACCCAAGCCCGCCAGAAACACGCCCTTGGCGTCCCTTCTTCAGTCACGGCAATTCCATTCCGGTTTGCTTCGTCTCTCAGAGGCAGACCCGCTTCCCCCGGTCAAGCTGGAGAAGCAGAGTTTCTGGCAGCGCACAGCCGTTGGAAGACTCCTGCGGCTGTTTTTCCTCACCTCGGGCGTGGTGAGCGGAAGTCTGGTGCTTCTGCTGTCTGCGTTTTTCGTGTATGATTACACCACGTACACTCCACCAGAAATCATAGACAACCTGCTCGTTCCAGAGAGCGCTCTGAATCCTCCCAGAGGCGGCCCGGAAAACCTCCCAATTCTCACAGATCACCTGGACTCGTTCGACAGCCCTGCCAAGGAGGGCTTGCGCAGAAAGCCGCATCTCGTCATTCTTGGTTCTGGCTGGGGCTCGGTCGGGCTGCTAGAGAACCTGGATAAGAATGACTACGACGTGACGGTGATCTCGCCCACCAACTATTTTCTGTTCACCCCGATGCTTCCGTGTGCGGCCGTTGGCACGTTGGAGCTCAAGTCCCTGATGGAAAGCATTAGACACATCGTTGGAAAGGTCAACGGACATTATCTGGAAGCGTCGGCCGAGAAGATTCTGTTCAGCGAAAAGCTGATCAAGGTCAAGGTCCAGGGGTCGGACCAGAAGTTCTATGTTCCGTACGACAAGCTGGTGATTGCGGTGGGGTCGACTTCCAACACCCACGGTGTGAAGGGGCTTCAATTTAGCAACCAGCTCAAGACGGCCGAGGACGCTATCGAGATCCGCCGCAAAATCGTCACCAACCTCGAGAAAGCGTGTCTGCCAACAACGTCCGACGAGGAGCGCAAGAAGCTGCTTTCGTTTGTGATCTGCGGTGCGGGCCCGACCGGTGTTGAGGTGGCGGCCGAGATTTTCGATCTACTGAACGAAGACCTCACCAGAACGTTCCCCAAGATTCTGCGCCAGGAGATATCCATCCATATTATTCAATCCAGATCCCATATTCTCAACACCTACGACAAGGCGATTTCCGAGTACGCCATGAGCCGTTTCGAGCACGACCAGATCGACCTGCTTACGAATTCCAGGGTCCGCGAGATCTTGCCTGACCAGGTGATTTTCGACCAGAGAGAGCAGGACGGCACCGTGGAAACCAAGTCTGTTCCATTTGGGCTGTGTCTGTGGTCCACGGGTGTGGCCCAAAACCCACTGGCCCAGCAGGTGGTCAAGGACCTGGCGGGATCCCAGAAGAACAAGCGTGCTATCGAGACCGACGCCCAGCTGCGTGTCATTGGCGCGCCGCTGGGAGATGTCTACGCCATCGGCGACTGCTCCACGGTCCGCACCGAGCTGGCAGAACACTGTTCCGACTTTGTCAGAAAATACATCATCGGCTCGCAGGCCCACAAATTCGTCCGGTCCCACCACATCATCACTGACGACGATATCAAGTACGTCGACCTCACTTACAACGAGCTGAAGGAGCTGTGCAACCAAATCTCTCAGCAGAATCCTCTCGCAGCAGGTACTCTGTCCTTGGTGGAGGAGCTGATCCCAAAGTATGATCCCGAAGGACGCGGGACACTGAATTTCGACCAGGTCAAGCTCCTCATGAAGGAGGTGGACTCCAAGGTGACGTCGCTTCCGGCCACTGCCCAACGGGCCAACCAGCAGGGAAAGTACATGGGCAAGAAACTCTCGAAGCTGCGCAAGTCATCCACAACGCTGTCCATCAACGACATTGTTGACGGAGATATAGACAACGCCATCTCTCGTCCCTTCAAGTACAGACACCTGGGTTCTTTGGCGTACATTGGCAACTCGGCCGTTTTCGACCTTGCTCCAGGATACTCGTTTGTGGGTGGTCTGATTGCCGTCTATCTGTGGAGAGGAATTTACTTTGCGCAAAGTGTCAGTCTCAGAACGCGTGTGCTTCTGTTCATGGATTGGCTGAACAGAGGTATTTTTGGAAGAGATATTTTGTCAGTCTGAAGCACAAGTCTTGTATATTTTTTTACCTAAGCAAGAAGAATAGAAAGTCCCATTTTTTGTGAATTGGGCGCTAACATGAGTATAAAAGCGTCGCAAGCGTTAATTTTGTCTCATTTTGAAGATGGATGATTCCCACGGCTTTTCCATGGGGCTTCGGTTTCTCAAATCCCGCCTGTCGAACAGGGAAAACAAGCACGAGGATAACTCGAAGAAGCCTTCTGTTTCGCCGGAGTCGTCCTCGTTCGTGGACTCCAAGGAGAACGAGGCTATCACTACGAAAAAAAGACAGGGGTTGAGCGAGACGAAGCGGCGTCGCAGTTTCTTCAACCTCAGGTCTTTCAAGGACCGGCAGGACGCGCAGCAAAACGACGAAAACCTCGAGGAGAACGAGGCTCCTTACGACACGCTTCTCAAGATCTCTTGTATCACCTCGGATTTTGACAGTTCGAGCTGCGATATGGACCAGATCGAGAACTTCAGCATCAAGAAGACAAACTCCAATATCTTGAGTCCTCTTTGTCCGGTCCTACGAGACGAAACACCAGATCCTGGCTCCCAAACAGTTGAACAAAACAAAGACCTGCCATCAACCGCACTAAGTGACACTTCTAAAACAGAGGGACACGGTACCAAGGAGAAACAGGAGCAAAAGAAGGAACACACGGAGTCAGACTCAAGCGCAGAAATCGTTACTGTGTCTCAAAATATCTTTGGGGACACTTCGTGCGCTATACCAAGTTACATCTCCTCAAGCTTCTTTGCATCTGCCAAACAGCACATGAGTTCGCTATACGTGGGAGATCTGGATATAGCTGTTAACGAGACGGAACTCAAAACGGCCTTCAGCAAGTTCGAAGGTCTGCTCTCGGTGAAAATCCCCACCGATTGTCAAACAGGAAACTCGCTGGGATACGGCTATGTCAACTTTTCACAGGAAGAACAGGCTACTCTTGCTATGGAGAGTCTCAACTATACTAAACTTGGGAAATCTGAAATCAGGATAATGCCCTCGTTGAGAGACAAGACCCAGAGAGAAAAAATTGGAGCCAACGTCTTTTTATCCAACATCTCCCCAAAATTGACTACTAGACAGCTCTATGATAGGTTTAGACAACACGGCAAAATTCTATCCTGCAAGTACAATCCATCGCGGCAACAGGCATTCATTCATTTCGAATCAAAAGAAACAGCCTACGAAGTGGTAAAACAATATAACCATTCACAAATGGATGGAATTCTTATTTATGCTGGTATTCACATCCTCAAGAAAGACCGGGAGCTGTTTGGTGTCACTGCTAGCTCTGAGAATAAAACTAGCGAGAAAAGGGATATATCCCAAATTCCTAGTTTTTCACCTGCTAGCAATGCTACATCAGAACCGAAGTCGAATGTCAGCACTGAATATTCGATCTTCATCAGAAATCTCCCGCTATCAATTGAAGAAAGCGTTATTAAAAGCCTTGTTGAACCGTATGGGGAAGTCACTTCCGTGCTAGCAAGGAAAGTTCCTAAAAAAAACGGTTGCTGGGCGCTAGTGACGTTGACAGATCAAGAAGCCGTCGATACAGCTGTCGCGCACCTAAACCTGGTGGAAATTAACAGACAGAAACTATTTGTTACTCGTGCTATTCCCAAGGAACAAAAGATCTACTCAAAAAACCTCAAGAATCCTCCCAAACACAAGCTAAAAATCCTAATCACTGGTTTGAACGTGAATACATACAAGGAGAAATTCCAGAGCTGGTGTCAGAAGTTTGGGTCAATCAAGTCGGTGGAGCTATACGGTACTTATCCCCAAGCAAGTCACAAGGGATACACCGCATATGGGTATGTGGAAATGATCAACGAGGCAGATGCTGATGCGTTAATCGACAATCTCACTCTTTTAGGAGTGTACTGCTTCAAAATCAAAGTTGAGGTCACCGGTTCTGATCCAGACAATAATCCAGCGCTGCATTATGTGCCAAAGACAAACTCACTTAACAATACCGGCATGTTTTCATATGTTGAGCCGTCAAAGCTTTATCAGCTAGCAGCTTTTACCAAAAACGTAGAGAATGATAAGCGGGTTGGCAGTCATCTGCCCTGCATTAAGGAGAGGGGAGGGGACCAGACCAACCAGGAGCTCCGCAAGAAAGTTGAACTGTCAATTGGAAAATGTGCTCTTAATATTTTGGGTAAGGAGGTATTGAACTCCAGTGCTACAGGATCGATCAGCGAGTTCAAGATACATTCACTCTCTGAGCACATTATCAAATTTTTTTGGTCCAATCGAGTGGAAACACTGTGGAACTATTTAGAGGCCAATCACAAGCCTGATCAACCTGTCCATCCATTGTTGAGAACCCAAATTGTACAAAGTTCCATATATTTGGGAATAATACCTAAGGAATGAACCCAGCTACTCAAGATAAATTTTCTGGTGCAATAAAATTGAGGTTTGGCTATATGCAGTCGGTGGAAATAAAAGAACGAAGCTCATGTATATTACACCAATTCAACATAGTTAGCAGGGAAAATTCCCTCTTTAGTGCCAATTCGTCCCGTCCACCAATCATCCGTTGAATCCGATTTTTGAATGATGGTGATCACGTCACCCTTTTTAAATCCAAGATCTCCTCCTTGCTCTCCGGCAAAGGAGTACAACGCAATTGCCTTTTTAGATCCCGAAGGACCAGAAGATGAGCGTCCGGAGCCGTAGCCAAAATCTGGCTTTTCGCTCCGTGGTCGATAGCCTGCAGATCTTGCTTCCGAACTTGACGATTTTCCTTTATCATATCTATCGTAAACGTCGTCCTCCCAAGAGGTTGGTTTTCTGGAGTTAGAAGGGGTGGTTCCAGGGGTGGAGCGATGGTAGTATGACCGAGGGGAATCGTCGTCTGAGTACTCCTCGTCATCTGAGCCATAGGATCTGTGCGATTGACGTCTTGAAGAAACCTCCGAGCTGAACTCGGAAGGAATATCATTGTAATACTCGTCGTCGTCTGAGTAAAATTCACCATTTTCGCTTGCACGGGAGAATGCACGACTGCGCAGGACTCTCATCAACGGTTCACAAGCTGGTGGCGGTCTGACACGACCACTAAGAATTTGCTTGGCCTTGCACATATCTCCATAGAATTTTCTATTGGCCTCTCTTCTCTCCACAAGAACAGAACCTTCCACAGAAACACCAGCAAAAAGACCCTTTGTTTTTGAGTAAGAAAACACCGGAGCCACGTTTTTCAACGATGCCGAGCCAGCAACTTCTGCGTTACGTCCCAAGGGACCTGCAGCAACAGAAATATTACCACCCAAAGTGACCGAACCGAACTGGGCAAACGAATCAACGGCCGCTTGCGTATTCAGAATGAAAACAAAATCTGTCACTTCAGCACCCACTTGGCCTCCGACACCTGCTCCGGCTGTCACAATTGCTGAAGGAGCTGACCAGGAGCCATCCGGGAGTCTGGCGACCACGACACCTGAGCCTGCTCTTCCGGAGAAAAGAAATCCAGCCTTCAGCACAGTGATCACTGCCAGACCCTTGGCATTCAAAAGAACATCTCTAGGGATAATTTCGTCAGCGCCGAACAATTGGTTAGGCTTGATGAACGACGCTAGAACTTTAGCAGCTTTCCTGTCCTGTTAGTCTAATAAACACGGTTTTAGTTTCAAACTTACTTTGACTCGCTCTTTAGAGATCTTGGAATAGGATTGTTAAGACCCATTGCTCTTTCCTAGTATAATTCGTAATAAAGTTGGAAACAGTACACGTCAGGCGAAAAGACTGTCTGATAAGATCTTCTAGTAAATTTCTGAGCAGGAAATTCAAGGCTGGGTGGTGCGAGGTGTGGCTATAATGGCAAGTTTACTGGGAAGCACACTAGTTTGCGGGATTGAGGGGCAGCAAGTACGCTTCATGTTGGTGTGTGTATTGTGCTCTTTTGTTACCAGTAACACGTGCAAAATTGAGGTAAGAGATGTTGAAGCAGCTGGATAAATGAGCATCGAGTGTTTCTGGCCAAACTAGGTCTGCACAGCCTGCCTAATTCTGCAAAGCTTTTATTTTCTGTGTCCCCCAGATATACCCTCTTGAAGATTTATTTAATGAGAGCATCTTTAATTCCAGTCTTGCAGGCGATTTCCCTGCTTCACAGCACATCCCAGGCTGTTTTGATTGCAGATACTCAGCATGTTCTCGGAAAGGAGTCTCTGGAGCACCAAATGAGAGCCCTAGACGCTGTTTTGAAAGAGGATCTCGCTGTTGCATGGGGGGCTCTTGAACAAGAGCTGGGAGTCAACGGTATTAGACAAGCCGTCAAAAACTACGAAGGCGAATGCTTTCCAGTTTTCAACACGTTCCCAGAAGAAAGAACCGCTGGTTCCCAGGAGGCAGAGGTTGTTGCCCTGGAAAACCTTCCTGGTTATCATTTGAGGGTTCACACCCAAAACGAAAAAGGACCCATGAGCTTGGGTCTCGACACGGTCAACCAATCCACCGGGTACTTTGATATCAATGAAAACGACAAGCACCTGTTCTACTGGTTTTTCGAAAGCAGAAACGATCCGGCGAACGACCCGGTTATTTTGTGGTTAAATGGTGGACCTGGTTGCAGCTCCATGACGGGCTGCCTTTTTGAGCTGGGTCCTTCCTCGATAAACGGAACTACGCTTACTCCAATCCACAACCCCTACTCCTGGAATAACAACGCCTCGGTTATCTTCTTGGAACAACCTGTTGGAGTCGGTTATTCATACAGCACGAAATCTTCTGTTTCGAGCACCAAAGTCGCTGCCCAAGACGTGTTTGCATTCCTGCAATTGTTCTTCACGAAATTCGACAAGTTTGCCAAAAACGACTTCCACATAGCAGGAGAGTCGTATGCAGGCCATTACATCCCCAATATTGCAGGTGAAATTCTAGATCACACCAACAAAACTTTCGAACTCAAGTCCATCATGATCGGAAACGGAATCACCGATGCCTTGATCCAATATGGATGGTATGGCCCTATGGCTTGCAATGCGACTCTTTCTGGCTACAAGCAATTGATCCCTGATAGCGATTGTCAAAAGATAGACGAAATGTACCCAAGATGCGCAAGATTAGTCAGTGCCTGCTACAAGATGCAAAATGCTTTAACTTGTCTTCCTGCAAACATGTACTGTGAAAGAATCATGGGTCCGTTTGAGAAGACTGGACTCAATTACTATGACATCCGTGGTCCGTGCGAGACCGACGATGGAAACTGTTACTTCGGCATGGACTACATCGACAAATACATGAACCTTCCTGAAGTTATGAATGCTGTGGGAGCCGAAGTGGATTCATATACTGGTTGTGATGATGCGGTGTTCAGACAATTCATCTTGACGGGAGACGAAACCAAACCTTTCCAACAATACGTTGCACAGGTTCTGGAGGCAGGACTCCCAGTCCTTCTGTATGCTGGAGACAAGGATTACATTTGCAACTGGTTGGGAAACTTGGCGTGGTCCCAGGCTTTAGAATGGCAAGGCAACGTGTCGTACCAAAATGCTCCTTTCAACAAGTGGTACACATTATCTGAAGGCTTGGCTGCAGGAGAGGTGAAATCCAATGGTCAATTCACTTTTGCCAGAGTTTACGATGCCGGCCACATGGTTCCTTATGATCAGCCTGCTGCTGCCCTGGATATGGTGAACAGATGGATTGCCGGTGATTTCGCTTATAGCTTATAAAGTACTTATGTCATCATAGTAATCTACTAAATTAAATTAGAAGTATTGGGATATCACGGCTGTGTATTGACATAAAACTACAGCCAAATCAAAAGTGACCCCTTGTTATTAATGGGAAGCCTAAGCGAATAATAATATATTTGAGTACCAGCATTCAGTGGAGTAACAGAAACACTCTTCAAGACTGAATTATCTGTTTGATCAAATTGTCAGTCAATTTATTGCTGGACAGTATTTATAGAAGCGGTCTGATAACATTTTACAGCGGTTTCCTGAATTAGATTTAATTATTTCATTACTCCGATGTCTTCTGCTCCAGACGCAAGCTCAAGTCAGTCATGGATTACTCGAATATGGACACGGCAAGCTTCTTTTTTCAACTCCTCAATCCAGGCACCTTTAGCCCCCATTTCACCCGAGGAACATCCCAGATTGCACACGGACACAGATGATCATCCCCTTTGCTCGGAACCATTAGCAGAAGAACAGTTGGAAAGATCAAATCCAGCTTCATTATCCCCCAAAGAGCCCAAACTGTGTCCCGCTGTGATCTTTGATTGTTGCAAATGTTGCGGAACGGTTCTTAAGTATCCCTCAGATGTTAGCAAAGTTCGCTGTCTCGTATGTCAGACTCATATGTTCGTCAACGAAGACCGAGAACTTACTGGAAAACTAAAAGAACAGTCACTGGTTTCTCTGTCATATACTGATCTCAAACGGTTCATTGTTTCGTGCGATAAGGAACACCGAATGCACGGCGAGATCAATCCGCATCACGCCTTCAAACCTTTGGAAGACAAACTATTCGGAGCATTCTCCAACTATTCCGTACTGAACAGCTCTTTTAAACTATCGCCACATAGTCCGCCGAATTACAGATCTCCGAATCTGAACTTCAATGAGATCAAGAAGACTTACGCACTTCTTCTGAAATTGCCAACCAAGCGACCATTTTTTAAGATGTTGCTAGGTGCACTGCAATTGTTACGACATCCTCCAATAATGAAAGAACCCGAAGATGTAAACTGGCTACTCATATTATTGGAAATACCCATTTTGCCAAATTGTCTTATCAGTGGCATCGATGTTGCCACAGACGGCCTGGCTCCCGAGTTGAAGGCATGCTGCTATGATGTCTTAAAAAGAGTTATTGGACTCTTGTCTTACTCCGAGAAGAAAGTCTCGAGTCGCCTAACCTATTGGTGGTCCAGATTACCCCATGATGAATTTGTTAAGAAGATAGATTTCATCAATTTATACATCACATTTCAGCTTACAAAATGTATCAACTATGAGCTGTATAACTCGATCATAAAGCCTGGAGCCTATCTGAATGCAGCAATGGATGACGATATTGATTACAAACAAAATCTAAATGTGCACTTCATTCGTCCTACCTCAAAGAGCTCGGATTTTGGGCTTTTCATCGGTCTTCCCGTTTATATATCCTCTGGCTCCAGGAGATCAAATGATTCATCATCATCGTTGTTTCGCGCTAACAGGAAAGAAAATAAAGAACATGAAGTCAAAATAAGACTTCAACAATACGGCGCTGATTGGCATTTACGTACTGCAGGGCGACTGGCATCTCTTTTATTCATTGCAAACAAGAAGAACAAAAAAGTTAGTGATGCTTTGTTCTACAACAATCTGGTTGACTACGTCAACGTGAGGCAGGATTTCGATGCATGGCAATTCAATAGCCCTGCAAAAAAGCATGAAGCAGATACGGCAAATAAAGACTCATTACAACTAGTGATCGAATACTTACAGGCTGAATCCAAAGGCAGCTACTTGGGACTATCTAACTCCAATGGATCACTAAAGAAATCCTCTTTCACATTTTGTCAATTCCCATTTCTCTTGTCCTTGGCGGCCAAGATCTCTATTTTAGAGCATGAAGCAAAACGAATGATGGAAAGGAAAGCAGAGGAAGCATTCATTCAATCATTGAATAAGAAAATGCCATTTGATGTTTATTTCAAGGTTCGGGTTAGACGAAACCAGATCACGAACGACTCTCTGAGATGTATCAAGTCTCATCAAAGCGATTTCAAGAAATTACTTCGAGTGGAGTTTGTTGATGAACCTGGAATTGATGCAGGTGGCCTGAAAAAAGAATGGTTCCTCCTTCTGACAAAAGATCTCTTTCATGCGGACAGGGGACTTTTTTCGTACGATGAGACATCTAGCTTATGCTGGTTTGCCATTTCTGACATCGAAAATGACGAACTTTATTACTTGGTTGGAGCTGTTTTGGGCCTTGCAATTTACAACTCCACTATTCTTGATCTACACCTGCCAAAGGCTCTGTACAAGAAACTGATGGGTCAAAAGCTGACGTTAAATGATTTTGTGCAATGGAACCCGGATGTTGGTCATAGTTTCAAGCGCTTATTGAAACTCGAGGACATCGATGATCTTGAGCTGTATTTTGAGGTGACTTACACTGATATTTTTGGAGCATTGCACCAGCATGAGCTAATTGAGGGCGGATCACAGATCAAAGTTAACAACAAAAACAAGTTTGAGTATGTTGAGAGATATTGCTCATTTTTCTTGAATGACAATGTGAAGGGGCCTTTCCAATCCTTCCAAAAAGGCTTCCAGCATGTCATTGGAGGTAACGCTTTGTCTCTGTTTACTCCCGAAGAGATTGAGTTGATTCTGATAGGTGAAGACTATCAAGACCGCAAAATTGACGTTGAGATCTTGAAGTCAGTTACCGTTTATAATGGCTGCACCGAGAACGATCAGACTGTCGAGTGGTTTTGGGATTATCTTCAGAGCCAAACAGCTGCTGATCAGCGCAAGGTCCTTTTATTCATAACAGGATCAGATCGGTTACCAGCCACAGGTTTGCCTTCCTTAGCATTTAAAATTACAAAACTGGTGGACAAAGATTCATCACGATTACCAATTGCACACACCTGCTTTAACGAACTTTGTCTTTACGACTACCCGACAAGAGAAATATTTGATTCAAAGCTCAATACTGCTGTCTGGTGCAGTGAAGGCTTTGGTTTGAGATAGATGCTTTTCTTTAGTTTGCATTAGCAATACATGAAATACTTATGATTCTAATCGAGTGTTGCATATTTTTTAAGCTTGTCCGGTATGGCTTCATACAGCTCTTTTGACTGCAACCAGCTCTTGCTGAAAATTCTGTCAGTGTATTTATGAGCAGAGTCTGCAAGAATTGTGACAACGTTAGATCCTTCTGGTAATTCTTGAGCGGCCTTGGCGGCAGCAACGACATTCAGAGCCGAAGTTCCACCCACATAAATTCCCTCTTCATCTAACAATCTGTACAGCATAGCAATCGATTCACTGTCAGGAATCAGGAACGCATCGTCAGCCAACTCTATGTCTTGTGCCACGTTGTTGGTGATACGGCCCTGTCCAATTCCTTCCGTGAACGAGGAGCCTGATCTTTCCAAACTCTTTCCTCCAGACTTGACATATGAGTAAACACAAGATCCCGGAGGCTCGGCAACGTAGCACTTGATCTCAGGATTTTGGGTCTTTAGGTATCTCGAAGTTCCACACCATGTACCACCAGTTCCTAAACTACAGGTGAAAGCGTCCACTTTTCCTCCAAGTTGAGCGTAGATTTCAGGCCCTGTGGTTTTGATGTGGGCCAATCTGTTGTCCAAATTGTCAAACTGGTTGGTCCAGTAGGCGTTCTCCAGCGACTCGGCATGGCGCTTTGCTTGGTGATTGAAATTATCTGGATTGTCAAACGGAACAACTGGAACTGGATGCACCTCACACCCCAGCAGTCTAAGGGTCTGAATTTTGGAGGGTGCCTGTGTATTTGGCATGTAGATGACAACGTTATAGCCTTTGGAGCGTGCAACATGAGCCAATCCAATACCAGTATTTCCTGCTGTTCCTTCAACTATCGTTCCGCCAGGCTTAATCTGGCCCCTTCTCTCAGCTTCTTCAATAAAGAAGAGGGCCGCACGGTCTTTCACAGATCCTCCAGGGTTCATCCACTCAGCTTTCCCGTAAATATTGCGGCCGATCTCATCACTGATCTTATTGAGTCTGATAAGAGGAGAATTTCCAACGGCTCCAGGAAGACCTGTCTCCGCAACTAAGGGACTGAAAGACGAGTTGTACGATCTCAAAGATCTAGAAGTAGTCGAAAAGAGTCTGTTCAACATAGGTAACTAGTTTTCCTAGTATTCTAACTTGAGCTACTATTTTGAAATTGTGAAAAACCATGTGACATGATTATGTAATCGATCCCGATAAGCGGGATGTTCTAAGGTAACAATCTCATGAGCTCGTTCTTGTCCACAGGACTAACGACACACTGTAGGTTGTTTTCATGGTTGTGGTCATTTTGGTGCTCATTCAAGAATTCCTCATCCTCTTCAATTATAGCTTCGTAAGACCCAAGGGGTTTGAATGGGCCAAATTTCTCAACATCATTTTGGTAGTATAGAATGTAGTGCTGAAGAAAAAAGACCAAATCTGCAAGGGCAACCTCTATGCTGAGCAGCAGTTTCGGAAGATTATTGAATGCGTCTCTAAAGTCGCCAGCGACATAAGCATCCAAAAATAGCTGGCCAAAAGATAACATTGAACCGACAAAATCCAGCCAGATCATCTGAATAGGCCATCCGTGGGTGGACTTGCGATTGTAGTTGTACACTGCCTGGGGGACATTTTTGCACACACTCATCACAATTTTTATTAGTCCAAGGGAGGTTAGAAAATCCACCCAATATAAACCGTAGCAAGCTACTAGCATACTATAACCAATTCCGTATAGTACGATAGCAACGTACACCATTTTGCAAGTCTTGGAAACTCTCTGATTATCATTTTTCTTGAAGCCCCACAGATAAGCTTGGCTGATAAGTAGCAAGTTAAGCAACAATCCATGGCATCCGAAGAAGAAATCATTCAATTTTATCAAAGGAAACTTTCCATGGCGCTCATAAAACTCATCACGTATGTCGTGGCTGAAAAACAGAGATCCTGTGTAAATGGAATACAATGCAGATCCTGCTGTGTTGAAAAATATGAAATCGAGAGCAATCCCTTGAACTGACTTCAAACGGATATTGGATATGATACTTGGATAGTATGAAAGAGACCAGCAGCCAAAATAAAGCCACCCCATTAGCTTCGAGATTGAAGTCAAAGACATCATGATTGCTCCAAAGCTAGAAAAGTAAATCTATTTTAAATATTTTATCAACCAAATATTATTTATTACATGCTGATAAGCAAAAAAAACTGGAATTCAAGCGAAAGTCCAGGAAGTCTTGGACACTAATTTTCACCTATTGGATCCCCACAACTGAAAGTTCTAGTGTCCACACTCTTCTAATATGGATCTTTATGTGAGTTTCGCCAAGGAGCTTGCCATTGACGTCTTTGACTTCCAAAGAGGAAATGTCCAGGTCCATCTCTGTATCAGACCACCAACACTTTCTAGCTGGTTTTCTCCAGAATAATAGAAGTTTAGTAGCAGTGGCATTTCTTTCTTTTCTTGCCCGCGAGCCGGATCTCGACACGGCGTGGGCTAGTGTGCTTAATCTAGATTTTCGTTTCTCGGGCTGACTTGATAACGAGCTCACCGAAGAAATTGGTTTGAGTGAGGGAGAACCTTCAATTGATGGTGTTTCAGAGCTTTCAGTGATTAGACGAACCAGCGCCAGTGAAAAAACAACCGTTTTGCCAGGTTCCAGCGACCGGTGTCCCCATTCACTCTCAATTTTAAAACCCGATGAGCAAAGCATATCTAGCAGGTGCTGCTCAGCAGCCTTCAGGTGCTTTCCGGGTTCATAGCCTAATCCATCAAACACCTTCGTCTTTTTGACCAGCTGCTCTCCAACAAATATTTTGATTTTTTTCATTGATTCTGAGTCGAGACCAGGAACTGGCGGAATACAGTAGTAATCAAGATCTTCGCGCAAAACTATGATAGAAGGCTTGTCGTGAAGTATGTTTGGATCATTGATGTCATAAATTGGTTGATGAAGACCGGATTGTTCACTAAGTTGTAAGTCATGAACTGCAGAATCAAACACTTGGCAGATGTATTGGAAACATTCGGGAGAAAAATTAACGAAAACAATGTCGTCTTCTGTCAGATTGTTGATCACATTTCCATCCATGTCAACAAAGACACCGTTGGGAAACAGGCATAACAATATACTCTCAGGTAATGCCATAAGGTCATCTCTTGTTATGGTGAAAAGTTGGTCTCTTATACTCATTCTGATCTCTGTGTTGTAGTCATCCATATCCGCTTGGACTTGAGAAACAGGAACCTCTTCGTGCTGCTGCACTTGAGTGATAATATTTTGAGCCATCTTTGGGTTGATATTAAGGATCAACGGAAAGCAATCTCAATACCTCTTTCAATCAAAAGGTGCACTTGAGTGTGTTGAAAACTTTTAAACAGCTTCCAACCAACCAATATTCGTAACTGTAATACACAAAGAGCTTTTGGATTTTATTTATCGTTGCAGGTTAAGTTGTAGTCTTTTTTTGCCTTCTCTTTAAAATTGCACGCCGGGTAAAATTTCTATCGTCAATCTCAAAATGGCACTGGATGACGTATGGCTCTCGGATAACGAAGAGTTTCGACCAGTACTCACCGAAACTTATGGATCCCAATCAGATGGGCCCAAAGGGGCGGAAATGCTTGCCTTACAGAGAAAGCACGCTAAACAAGGCTATTTAGACGGCATTTCTGAAGCAAAGGAAGAGAGCTTACAAAGAGGTTTTGATGAGGGTTATCCTACAGGTGCACGTTTGGGTGCTCGGATAGGAGAAATTCTAGCTGTTTTGCAACATATGGTGCATACATCCAAACTAACAAATGAAGAATTCGAAACTGCTGTTGACGAACTAAATATCACGAAGGTATTACAGAGCGAGTATTTCGACTCGAAATATGATATCGCAGACGAAATGAACCATCCATTGGTTAAAAAATGGAAAAGCTTTTGTGACAAGCTTCAAGACGAATCATGACGAATCATGAACCAAATGAACCAACCGATTATTAATGTAATTTTAACCAACGACTCACGACATTTAGATAATTGTATTAATACAAATACTGGACAAATTTAAGATGTAGCAGCACATCATGGAACACTGAACAAGGAGAAATTTCTGACGATATTTGGACCATATTCCTCGTAATCTCGCTTGGTGTGGCAGTAGCTTTTAAATTCTGCAGTCTGTGCAAGGAGCGAGCCTCCGAACCAAACGGCATTCTTCTGTCTTTTGTGAGAGATAACCTGGACGGTAACTCCACTAGATTTCGTTCCACTCAAACGCTCGCTTTGAGCAACTCTTTCGTTAACCAAAGTTTTCAGGTCTCTTTGAAGTCTTCTTCCAAAGTCTTTGAACATCGTCGAACCACCACTCAAAACAATATTCTTGTATAGGTTCTTCCTGACGTCAATAGGGGATGATTGAATAACCTGGTCCACGGTTGTTGGCAACGGAGTCAGGAATTCAGAAGAAGCAATCTCAGGGTTGAAGAATATTTCAGGTGCGAGAAATCTTTCGTATCCCACATCAACCTCCAGTTTTGACTTGCTTACAGTTTCAACCATGTACTTCGCAAACATGTCAGGGTGCGAGTCAAACTTGTTGAATTCTTTGACTATATCTGGACAGACATAGCAAAATTGTTGTTTGATTTGTTCGGCTGTTTTAAGAGATGTGTCCTTTTCTCCTCTTTCTCTTAAAAGCGTTTGGATAAAGCTGGTGATGTCTCTACCTGCGATAGGTATATTCTTTATGGCGGATCCAATAACATATCCTTCAGCAACCGGAATAACGTGAGTAACACCATCTCCTGAGTCAATAACTGTACCTGTCAAAGATCTGTCCACCACTTTAGAAGAAGTCCATGATGCAGCCAATGCAAGCACGGCTTGCACAGCAATGTAGAGTCCTGCGCAGTTGAATGACTCAAACATGATCTCGGCTGTATTTTCTCTGTTTTCAGGTGGATTTAAAGGAGGCTCAGTCAAAAGGAAATAATGGTCTTCTGGTTCACATTTGAGATACTTGAAAATGGAGTTTTCCCAGAATCTTTCCATGTGATCCCAGTTCTCAATTTGGCCATGTCTAATAGGGTAATTTAGCGAATAAGATGGACCTTTTGCGGCCTTTAGAGCCTCATCTCCAATGAAAAAATCAAGGTCCTCCATATCTCTCTTCACTGACATGTGTCCTCCAGAACTCTTCCCAGATGAAGAACTCGTTGAAGAGCTCAAGAAGGAAGGTTTGGCTGGGGCCGATGGTTTGTTTGAAGATCCGGAAGATCTTGTAGAAATTGCAGTCGGAAAAACCCATGATGGCGAGTCGTTTCCCGCAAAACCAAGTTTAGTTAAACCTGTTCCATTGTCTATTCTTGTTAGTATTTCACTCAGAATAGTAAAAGAAAAGCTTACCCATGACAACGGCTGGAGTGTTAATGCTGGCCATTTTCTCAGTTTGATGCAATTGATTTTTATCAAGTGAGTTACGGTTTCAGTCCAATAGTCCTTATTCTATCCGAGAATCAAATACTTGATTAGCTTTAATAATATTCTAGAGGTACTGAAGTTGTCGTTGCTTCACTTCAATAATTGGTGAGCTTGTCCTTTTTGACCTCTTGTATGGTAACGTGAGGGCTCCTAACCAAATTGGCCAACGACATATTATTTGTCGTGGGGTCACCGCAAGTTGGCGGATG
Organism: Ogataea thermomethanolica; assembly: GCA_030674565.1. Lineage (NCBI taxonomy): Eukaryota > Fungi > Ascomycota > Pichiomycetes > Pichiales > Pichiaceae > Ogataea > Ogataea thermomethanolica. Next base: position 910,199 of record JAKTYW010000002.1, read on the forward strand.
ACCTTGTGAAGATTACGAGTCGTTTCACTTTTGGCCTTGGAGGGTGTTAAGATTATTTTGATGCAGCCATCGCGTGCGTATAGATGATTTTTGGGACAATTTGTTGGAATCCAAAATAGCCTATTTTATCGGAAATTTGTGTTGAGCATAACTAGCGGATGCAAACTTATAAAAAGCCCAAGGATTTCTAGGCTACGCAATCATCATTCCTCATGAACTCTCTTGAATATTTGAAGAAGACTGGAACAGTCACCGTGATTGATACTGGTGAATTCGAATCGATCGTTAAGTACAAGCCCCAAGATGCTACCACAAATCCTTCTTTGATTTTGGCAGCAGCCAAGAAGCCTGAATATCAAAAGCTGATTGACAGAGCTGTTGCTGACGTGCTAAGCAGTCCAAAATTCCTAAGCAGAGAGCAGGAAGTTGAAGACGCCCTTGATAGACTTCTTGTTGAATTTGGTTGCGAGATATTAAAACTTATTCCTGGGAGGGTTTCCACAGAGGTGGATGCCAGACTCTCTTTCAATAAAGAGCTCACTATCACAAAGGCTTTGAAACTAATCAAGCTTTATGAAGAAAAAGGGATTTCTAGTGATAGAGTCCTAATCAAGATTGCCGCCACTTATGAGGGGATTCAAGCAGCCAGGGACTTGGAATCAATCTATGGGGTGCACTGCAACTTGACACTACTTTTTTCATTTGTGCAGGCAGTTGCTTGTGCTGAGGCTGGTGTGACACTTATCTCGCCATTTGTGGGAAGAATTTTAGACTGGCACAAAGCCAAAACGGGAAAACAGTATTCCAAGTATGAAGACCCTGGAGTTCTTTCCGTCAAGCGTATTTTCAACTATTACAAAAAATATGGTTACTCTACAATTGTGATGGGCGCCTCGTTCAGGAATATTGACGAGATTGAGCAACTGGCTGGTTGTGATTACTTAACAATTTCTCCAAATCTTCTGGAAAAATTGATGAATTCTACAACCAAGATCAAGAAGATTTTAAGCGCATCAAATAGTAATGAGTTGAAGCAGGATCAGATTTCTGTGATTGATGACTCATCCAAGTTCAGATTTATGCTGAATGAAGATCAGATGGCCACTGAAAAACTTTCTGAAGGTATACGAAAGTTTAGCAGCGATACCTCGGAACTGATTGAATATCTCGAGCTCAGAATTCAAGAAAAACGGAAAAACTCGAAGCTATAACTTCGCTCAAGATTATATAAGCATATAACTTCCAAATTTCCCACGTTCATAATTGTTATTCTTGCGTATTTTTTCGGTCAATTCTAATATAGTACACCACGGATCTTTGTCGCCCAGGTTACACCCACTTGAGTAAATTTGTGGCTGAAGAAACCCCCAGAAAAAAATTTGAGGCGGTGATCTCGGGTTTGGCGGACTTCCAGGGCCATAACCAACCTTTTTGAGGGCGATTTTGCCAACGCAATTAAATTTTATACTCCACCGATTATGTAATTTCTGTTAACCGCACCCTTCTTGGATTTAATATAAGAGTGTCTTCGCCCGGAAGAAGTATTTGAATATTATTTTCAAGAGCCAAAGCGTTTAATAATAAATCAAACAATTGCAATGAACTCTCTCGAACAACTTAAGGCTGCTGGTACTGTTGTCGTCACTGACACAGGTGAATTTGAATGTAAGTTTCTTTTATACAATTTTTGATTCAACTGACTCTTAAGCTATTGCCAAATACACCCCTCAAGATGCAACTACCAATCCATCTCTTATTCTTGCCGCATCTGAAAAGGCACAATATGCCAAACTTATTGATGTTGCTGTTGAGTATGCTCAAGACAAGGGGTCTACTGCCGACGAAAAGGCCAACATTGCCCTCGACAGATTGCTAGTTGAATTTGGTAAGGAAATTCTCAAGATCGTTCCTGGTAGAGTTTCCACTGAAGTTGATGCTAGACTTTCTTTTGACAAGGATGCAACTATTAAAAAAGCCCTTGAAATCATTGAATTGTACAAGAGTGTTGGAATTGAGAAGGAAAAGATTCTTATCAAGATTGCTTCCACTTACGAAGGAATTCAGGCTGCCAGAGAATTGGAGGAGAAGTACGGAATCCACTGTAACTTGACTCTCTTGTTCTCTTTCGTTCAAGCTGTTGCTTGTGCTGAGGCCAAGGTTACTTTGATCTCGCCATTTGTCGGAAGAATTATGGACTGGTACAAGGCCAAGACTGGTAAGAACTACGTGGGAAAGGAAGACCCGGGTGTCGAATCTGTCACTAAAATCTTTAACTACTACAAGAAGTACGGATATAAGACCATTGTTATGGGTGCTTCTTTCAGAAACGTTGGAGAAATCAGCGCGTTGGCTGGTTGTGACTATTTGACCATCGCCCCAAAACTTTTGGAAGAGATGATGAACTCTCAGGAGCCGGTTCCTAAGGTTTTGGACGAATCAGCCGCCCACTCTTGTGCTGATGAGAAGGTCTCTTATATTGACGATGAAGCTTTGTTCAGATTCCTTTTGAACGAAGACGCCATGGCCACTGAAAAACTTTCTGAAGGTATCAGAAAATTCTCCGCAGACTGTGTGACTCTATTCAATGTGCTGAAGGCCAAATTCGAGTAAGTTTACTCAAAGTGATATCTCTGGTATCTCTAGGACCGAGTGTGAATACGGTTTTGGTGTGTATTCTAAGGAGTACCATCCAGTATGCTGATCAATACTATTTTATATGAATCTTCAAACATTGTTCCAAAATTTATATAATATTTTTATGGTGCAGAACTAGAGAAGTATTTTAGCCATTATCAATCTTCATTAAATATGTCTCAATTAGAATTGGCCAACTTGTTGAAATGGTCGGTATCGAACGGAACCGTCATCTCTGAAAACATAAAATTTGACCATACTGAGAAGGGAATCTCAGCGATTTCTAGTGCCTCTGATCATTCAACGGCATCGATTGTTATTTCAGCTTCCACCATGATTACGCCCAAACTCGCTTACAATCATTTGGATTTGGATAGAAGTGTTGACCCGAATACAGCTCTCAAGCTATTTTTATGTAAGTTGCGTGCTATTGGTGATTCCCACTTCGCAGCATATATAAACTGTCTACCTTCGTTACGGCAAATCGGGTCACCCTTAATTTACAGTCCCGAGGAATTGAGTGTTTTATCGGGCACCAATATGGCCAAAGGAGTTTTGATCAAGTTAGATGACCTTATAAAAGAATATGAGTTTGCAATGGCAAAATTGGGTCTTGAAGTCGAAAGAAATTATAGCTCGTTGGAGCATTCAAAGCTTTTCGATCTAATCATGGAAGAGACTACATCAGATAATGGAGTAACTTTCACTTTTGGGTGGTTTTTGTGGGCTCACTTGATAGTCACCTCGAGAAGTTTTCCCTACAGGCTGATAAATTCTCAAGCTGTCGAAAATTCTGTCATGCTACTTCCCGTCATAGATCTATTAAATCATAAACCCAAAACCAAGGTAGTTTGGACCCCATCGGAAGATACATTTAGCATATCAATCAATGAGGTTGTTGATCCAGGGGAAGAAATATTCAATAACTACGGTCCTAAGGGAAACGAGGAGCTACTGATGGGTTACGGGTTTGTCATTCCTGGCAACGAACATGAAGTGCTGCATCTGACAATTAACATTCAGGATTTGCCCAAAGAAGTTTGGCATATTTGGCAAACCATTGTATCCAAATCGAGCGAACCTTCTCAAGGTCTGGTGGAAAGGCGCTCGTGGATGAAAGAATCTTCTAATGTGAATCAAGTCACGTTCATTTGTAGTTATGCAGACCCAGTTCCCAAGAATATGCTTCGAATATTTGCCTTCAAATCCAGAAATTCTGATGATTCACAACTATCATTGAAAGCAGTCCTCAATGGTATTACCAATCTACGCGAAGCATTGCATCAAAAATTTGAACCCCTAACCAAAATGGAGGATCAATTTCCGGCTAGCTTTGCCGCTGAATTTGCCAAGATCTACCCTGACCACGCTTCCACCACTGAAGCTAATTTCCAAAATTCGCTCATATATAAAGAGTCACAACGGAAAGTCTATTTACTCATGAAATCGAGGTTGAAGAGTGAGGAAAAGCGTCTACTAAAATTGCACAGGAAACATTTGATTACAGTCAATGACATATTGAAGAAAGATAGCTCAGCTGTTGACCTGGCGATTGAATGTGGATTACCAAATAACATTACCCTTTACTCCAATATTGAAATGGAGATACTCATCCGATTGTGGCTAATATCCGTCAAAAACAGGAACATCCATCTGTTGGCCAGCGATTGGGTCAAATCTGAGTTCGAGAAAGTATCTGATATCAAACATGATAGTCGTTCAGCTGTCGAAGAAATGCTTTCGTATATTATGAATGAAGATTCAATATCCAATATGTGGACCAAAGAAGAATTCATTGTTGCTGATCGGGTGGCAGTCCGCAACTCTTACGCCAAGGGTTCGAAAAGAGAACCCATTTTGATCGCTCCAACAAGTCTTAACTATGAAACATTTGATCATTAGTATCTAGCAGGTATGATTCTTATGAGAAGCAAAAAGAAGAGGAAAGTCGATAGCACGAATAATAGGACGCGAATGTAAAACCACAGGCCGAGTTTTCCTTCCCTATGATATTTGGATAACGTGTTGTTCACTTTGTCAAAAACGTTTCTAGACGACTCAAAGTTTTCTGATGTATCTTTAAGTACGACTGCATCTTGTGTGAGCATTTGTTGAAATTGTAGTGCTTGTGTTTTTAAAGTTGAAACCATGGATGGTATAGAACTAAGAAGTTCATTTTGAAAAAGCTCGTGTTTTTCGCTGTGCTCGTGAGCGAACTGGATGGAGTCAAGTTCAGATGAGTGGTTTTGGCTCGACAACAAACGTTTTCGAAGTACTTCAAGAGGTTCATCGTCCTCTGTGGACTTTATGCTCATACTCCCTGAATCTTTCAAATGAACTTCTTGTATTGCACATCCATCAATTGCATCTCGCGCCCGTTGATCAAAGGTTTCTTTTTGGAGTCGAATCCTGTAAGAAATCTCAAATTCTAGATCTTTAAGAACTTTGTGTGTCGCATGACACGAATCCAATAGCCCATTAGGTCCAAGGGCAGAGTCTAGTGTCGATTGCTTTCGAACGTGATTCATTAAAGCTACCAATCTACGAACATGCATCAACGTTGAAAATGCATTATTATCTGTTATTTTCAGATTGGATAATTGGTCTGCGTCCCTTCGAATCCTTGTTAAAAGTGTAGAATGAGGAATTTGCATTATAAGTTAGTAATAAAAATGATTTACTATGTTAAAAATATTTGCTGGTGGTGCATAATGATTAGAGCTTGTTTAAAATACAGAAATTTCAGTATTTCTAGGACTATTCGTTCATATGATGGAACGCCTAAGTCCTTGGCTTACTCAGACTTGGGGTATGACGCTTTGAAAGATGATATAACCACGGTTGATCTGGTGTTTGACAAGTATTCTCCTTCCATACCAACTTCTAATAATCCGATTGTTTTTTTACATGGTCTATTTGGCTCAAAATCAAACAACAGATCCGTCTCTAAGCAGTTGGTGAAAACATTGAATAGAGACGTTTATTGTCTGGATCTCAGAAATCATGGAGATTCTCCACACATCAACAGACACGATTATTCTTCTCTCGCAGCAGACGTTGAGCAGTTCATCATTAATCACAATATTCTGGATCCTATTATCATTGGTCATTCTATGGGTGCTAAGGCTGCCATGGCTTTGTGTTTGAGAAAACCAAAACTTGCATCATCACTAATTTCTGTTGACAATGCTCCAGTTGATTTCAGTGCTGGTGGTACTGGCTTCAGTAAATTTGGTATCTACATCAATCAGCTTAAGAAGATTGAGTCAATGAAGAACCTTGTCAAGCAAAGTGATTGTGATACTGTACTCGCAGAGGTGGAACCCAATCCTGCTGTGCGACAGTTTCTTTTAACAAACATGAAAAAGACTGCCTCCGGCTACAAAAGTCGGGTCCCTCTTGACATTTTAGGGCGGAACCTTGATAATATTTCAGGATGGCCATTCAACTACGAGGTTTCCAGATGGGCTCAACCTACACTATTTATCCGAGGAACTAAAAGTCCTTATATAGCGGATGAGTATCTCACGGCAGTGGGATTATTCTTCCCGAATTTCACTGCCATAGATGTTGATGCTGGACATTGGTTGATCAGCGAATGTCCCACTGAATTTGTTAAAGTTGTCACCAGGTGGGTGCAGTCGATAGAAGACTAAGGATTGATGTTACACTCCAACATCAATTTTAAGATCAACCGAGCCAGTGAATGCTAGACAAAGTAACCTTATAAAGTGATGAATGATTAGTCAAAAATATAGATACAAGTTATCTCTCAGCACCTCATGCCTGATGATTGAAACTCTAGTCTCTCATTAACTACAATACTAACTGTTGATGAGTTCTATATCAATAGACCGGTTCTCACAAGCAAATTCAAATTCTGGTACTTGTCACAAAAACGGCATTGGGTTGTGTAAGGCGAGTTGGAAATGCGTGCATTCCTAGCACAATTCGCAAGCACAAATTTATAGATTAGATGCTTCCTGTTGAAGCGGGACAATTTATAATTTTGATTATGTAATATATTGCTAATACATGTGATTTCGCTTCCGAGTCGAATAATAGAAAGCAACCGGAAAGCTGATATATACCCCCTTTCGCAACCAAATGAGATCTATCTGTTCTCATCCAATTCTAATCAATCTAATATTTGTCAAAATTAGACCGAAGTCTTACAATAACTACTTTTTTATCTAAAAAACAAGTGACGGAGACATGAGCTCCTTTAAATGGGCCTCAATTTTACGAAGAAATTGAACAAGGAGATTTTAAATAAATTTATCACTTCGTTTTCCATCAGTTCTGAAAATGTTAAGAGCTTACCAAAGGAGATTGTTTTCTTCAGCCAGAGTGCTTGCAGAGGCCACTCAAAGTAAGTATCCGATCATAGTTACAGTTGTTAAAGAACACTAACTTGTAAGAAAAACACGATATTGTTGTTATTGGTGGTGGACCAGGTGGTTACGTTGCCGCAATTAAAGCAGCTCAACTGGGATTCGACACTGCATGCGTCGAAAAGAGGGGAAGACTGGGAGGAACTTGTTTGAATGTCGGTTGTATCCCTTCTAAAGCTCTTCTCAACAATTCCCATTTGTTCCATCAGATTCAACATGAATCCAAGTCCAGAGGTATCGACGTTAATGGTGACGTTAGTGTGAACCTTGGAAACTTTATGGATGCTAAGGACAAAGTTGTTTCTCAATTGACGGGGGGTATCGAATTGCTCTTCAAGAAATACGGTGTCAAGTACTACAAGGGCTCTGCGTCATTTGTTGACGAGCACAGTGTCAATGTGGAACCTATTGAAGGTGGCGAAGAAGCTTTATTAAAGGCCGATAACATTATCATTGCTACAGGATCTGAAGCTACACCTTTCCCTGGTATTCAAATTGATGAAGAAAGAATTGTTTCATCTACCGGTTGCCTCTCCTTGCCAGAAATCCCGAAAAGAATGGTTGTCATTGGCGGTGGTATCATTGGATTGGAAATGGGCTCAGTTTGGTCAAGACTTGGTTCAAAGGTCACTGTTCTGGAATTCCAGAGTGCCATTGGAGCTGGTATGGATGGAGAGGTTGCCAAAGCAACTCAAAAATTTTTGACCAAGCAAGGCCTGAAGTTCCAACTTGGTGCCAAGGTTACCAAGGGTGTCAGAGAGGGCGATATTGTTAAAATCGAATATGAGGATACCAAAAGTGGTAAAACGGAAGCGTTAGAGGCTGATGTGCTTCTTGTCGCAGTTGGTAGAAGGCCATATCTGGAGGGTTTGAATGCCGAGGCAATTGGATTGGATGTTGATAAAAGAGGAAAGGTTGTTATCGACTCTGAGTTCAAAACCAAATTTGATCATATAAGATGTATTGGAGACGTGACTTATGGGCCTATGTTGGCTCATAAAGCTGAGGAAGAGGGTATTGCTGCTGTTGAGTATATCAAGAATGGACATGGGCATGTGAATTATGCCAATATCCCTGCTGTGATGTACTCTCATCCTGAAGTTGCTTGGGTTGGCCAAACTGAGGAGCAGCTGAAAGCTGCTGGAATCAAGTACAAGGTTGGTAAATTTCCATTCATCGCCAATTCCAGAGCTAAGACAAACATGGATACTGAGGGATTTGTCAAATTCATTGCTGATGCAGAGACTCAGAGGGTTTTGGGATGTCACATCATTGGACCTAATGCTGGTGAGATGATTGCTGAAGCTGGTCTGGCTCTTGAATACGGTGCATCCACCGAAGACATCGCCAGAGTTTGTCACGCTCATCCTACATTAGCTGAAGCTTTCAAAGAGGCAGCTTCTTCCACTTTTGGTAAACCTATCAACTTCTAGAATTGATGTTGAGTTTGAGGATGGTTTTTTTGATGCTTAAGATTGAGCAAGAACCATCGTCTGGAAAGTTTACAAATTCTGGATATTTAAGTCGATTATATTAAGATGAGGTCCATTTGGATGATTTTCGTAAATTGTCATCAAACTGTTTGAACTGAAGTATAAACCTGGATAATCCGGTTTCGTTCACAAAAAGGTCAAAGTTCAAAAGATACAACAAACTCAATTCAAGTCTGAACAATTCTTTGGTACTTTGTAATCCAGCAACACGACAGTAGTAGCTCTGCTTATGGTTTTTGTCTTCAATCAGCTTTTGAGAAACTCTTAGAATCGTGAGTAAAAGTCTAAAAACATTCAATTTGTTTATCGGAAGCATGATAATTTTCTGTACGTTATTTTCCACCATCTTCGGACGTGCTAATGGCCGCAAAGACGAACTTAATGGAGTTTTCAAATCAAACGTCAAATGGAATAAAAAAAAGGCAGATGTCAATATTGAAGCTGAGGATAGATTGGAATACTTGTGGATTCGTCTCAAGTACGATTCAATCGACAGAGACGGTACTTGACGCAAGTAAAATCGTTTAATAAGTTTATCACCTGCAATCGGATCATTCCTGCATAAAAGATAGTTTTCAACAATTTCGTCTTCTATCTTCGTGCAAAGGTCACTTTTGGAGCTGAGTGAACCCCGATCCTCACCAGTATGTGGTGGCTCGCCAGTACACTCCAAAAAGTTTCCTCTTATCTTGGAATTACTTTTCAGTGGAATGTCAAATCCCTGTGAGCTTCCAAATGATGCTTCATTACCTGTGCTATTTGTGAGTATCGTTGAATCCTCCACGTCAATTGAGCGCTTCAAAAAATGGGAATCGATGGAGTCTCTGACCACATTAGTCGGACAATTCACTTCACCCCCAAATATTATGTTCGCAACATTCAGAGATGGATCTTTTTCTATTGCCCTCGTCAAGTACATTAAATCTTCCACTAATAGCTCAAGAATAGTTAATGCTTGTACCTGAGAAATCTCAATTATTGAAGCAAAGGAATCAAATTTGACAGAAGCTTGACTCTGAATTGTCACATTGTTTGTAGTTTCTTCACTTGACAATTCCTGTCTGTGAGTGTCATATTCATGATCTTTATTGGGGGGCTCAAAATGTGAATCCTCGTTCCCCATGTTACTATAGGTTCCGGTAAATGTGGGGGGTTGGGGTTTTAGCCTTATATCCATGTTTAAATACAATTGTACTTCTCTTCACCAACTTGTCTTACAAAGATCTTTCCGGCTCCTCACCTTATTGTGTTGCTTTCTAATAGTGGATCTCTAAAATCGTGATCTACGAATAATCGCAAATACTAAAAATGAAATTCATATTTAATTTTATAAATTATTGGGATTAACTCCTAACAGTTTTGAGAACTGGAATCTGACACTTATAATGAAACAGTTTTAATTGAACTCGTGACACTAATGTAGTACTTTGGGTATCAAATTATAGTTCGTCATGATCCCAGTCGTCGTCATCTTCTTCTTCTTCATCACTCATTGGGGGTGAATCGTAGAGTTTTGATGTGATCGGGTATGCAATCTTACTCAACTTCTCCTTCTGCTCATCGAAATCTTCTTTAGTTGCCGTGTCAAAATTATCGTCCAAATATTCTAGAGCCTCATTGACAGCATCAAGAAGGGTCTCCTTATCATCCTCATCAAGTTTAGATCCAAATCCGTTTTCGTCATTAATCTGGTTTTTCAAAGAGTGAGCATAATTTTCCAAACCGTTTCTACTTTCAATTTTCTCTCTTAACTCCTTATCTTGTTGAGCAAACTTTTCAGCCTCTTCAACCTTTCTTTCAATCTCTTCTTTCGATAAACGACCCTTATCATTAGTAATCGTGATTGAGTTGGACTTTCCGGTGCCTTTGTCAGTAGCAGAAACCTTAAGGATTCCGTTAGAGTCCAAAGTGAATGTCACCTCAATCTGAGGAGTACCTCTTGGGGCAGGGGGAATACCGGTGAGCTCAAATTTACCAAGGTGATTGTTATCTTTGGCCATGGCTCTCTCACCCTCATAGACTTGGATTAGAACAACAGGTTGATTATCAGCTGCAGTAGAAAATATTTGTGATTTCTTTGTTGGGATAGGAGTGTTTCTTTTGATCAATGTGGTCATAACTCCACCAGATGTTTCAATTCCAAGCGTAAGAGGATTGACATCGATCAGAACAATATCCTCAACTCCCTCTTCACCAGAGAGAACTCCTCCTTGAACTGCAGCGCCAAAAGCAACCGCTTCATCTGGGTTTATGCCCTTAGAAATCTTCTTTCCGTTGAAAAATTCTTCGAGCAACTCCTGCACTTTTGGAATTCGAGTAGATCCACCAACAAGAACAACATCATCGATCTCTGAAGGTTTCATCTTAGCATCATCCAGAACTTGTTGCACTGGTTTCAGGGTCTTTTTGAAAAGTTCCATATTCAGCTCCTCAAATTTTGCCCTCGACAAAGACTCGGAGAAATCTATTCCATCCACAAAAGAATCAATCTCGATTCTAGTTGACATCTGGGAAGAAAGAGTTCTTTTAGCCTTCTCAACTTCTCTCTTCAGCTTAGCCAAAGCTTTAGGATTATCAGTGATATCAATCCCATGCTTTTTCTTGAAAACTTTGATGAAATGTCTCACAACTCTATAATCAAAATCTTCTCCACCCAGATGAGTATCACCGGCAGTAGCAAGGACCTCAAAGGCTCCTCCAGCTATAGTCAATAAGGAGACATCGAAAGTTCCACCACCCAAATCGTACACAATAATCTGTTTCTCTTCATCAGTCTTGTCTAATCCATAAGCAATTGCCGCTGCAGTTGGTTCGTTGACGATTCTGAGAACCTCTAAACCGGCAATTGTACCAGCATCCTTAGTTGCTTGTCTTTGAGCGTCGTTAAAGTATGCTGGAACAGTGACAACAGCATGTGTAACTTTCTTACCCAGATAATCCTCAGCAGTCTGCTTCATCTTTGCGAGAATCATAGCGGAAATCTCCTCGGCGGTGAATGTCTTCATATCACCGTTCACTTTAGCTTCCACGACTGGTCTACCATCCTGATCACTGATCTTGTAGGGCAAATGCTTAATTTCCTTTTGAATCACTTTGTCGGCAAATTTGTGACCTATAAGTCTCTTGATGTCAAAGATAGTGTTGGTCGGGTTGGAGGCAATCTGATTTTTGGCTGCATCTCCAACAAGTCTCTCTTCGTCTGTAAAAGCAACATAAGAAGGAGTGATTCTATTTCCTTGATCATTGGGAAGGATTTCAACCCTTCCAGCTTTCATAACTCCGACACAAGAATAAGTGGTTCCAAGATCAATACCTATAACAGTTCCATAATTTTCGTTGGAATCGGCTTTGACACAGTCAGATGCCAAAGGCAGTATAACCAACACTAAAGCATATAGAATAGCGGCTAGTGACCACACTGATCTATTTAGTTTCAGCATTGCCATCAAGTAAAAATGTCTTGGAAAAAGAACTTCTTAGTTTCGGCGAAAAATTATTTGTGTTTGTTTGGATTTGAATAGAGTAGAGCTTTTAGTGTGTTGTATAATATTGGTAATCGCTTGCTTTTTCTCCAATTAAACTCGAAAGCTTGAAAGAACACTAGATTATGATTTGCCGGTATTCAGCTACTAAGTTGCGGAAGCAAGCGAAATCAGTAGTTATATATAATTGTCTACAGGTTACGTGTCGAATTTTCAGGAAACAAAAATGCCCCGGTATAATAATAACACGCTGGCATTTAAGTTGAAAAAATAATTATAAGTAGACGATTACCGTGTGATAACAATCCCTTAGTTATGAGCATCACTAAACCAATCTGTTGTATCTGCGAGATGTGTATATAATTTTCAGCAAGGAACTGTGATCCTCAAGGATCTATGAGGAAGATTAGCGCCAGATCATCAGCGTTTAGTGTACCAATCGAATTTTCTAGTATATTTGATGTCCTGCATGGCAGCCCTTCGTAACGAGACAAAATAGGAAAAGTATCGTGGGGTAACTATGTAAAGATGTTGGATCATGAGTTGATGATTAAGGAGTTTAATAAATGCTTAGCTAATGAACAGAAAAGTAGTGTGAGACTTCTGTTATGAGTTAGCCTAATAATTTGCATCGTATTGTTTTTTTATTTGAAAGGGAGGATCACATCCCACGTTGAATTTGAAAGTTGTGATCAAAATCTTTAAATAAGTTGTTGCAACTTGCTAGGCACACATTTTCATATCTGCTCAAATCCATAAATGATGAAAACCCAATTATGCGAATGGATTAGTAGAACACTTCCAATGGGAAAATTCTCGTAGAATTGTGTCAAATTTTTAATTGTTGTTAGTGTTAGGATTTTAGTACAAATGATTAGCTAATAATGTTGAAGAACTGATTATAGAATTGTAAGTCAGATCATTTTATGATTATAGCCTACGGGATATAGCGTACAATGCAGATCATGAGAAATTGCCTAAAGGGATACCAATTGATGACATGCAGTTTACCCCTTCAGATGGCAGAATATAAATTAATAGAATATTCTCAATAATCTGGGGGAATATTAGTTAAGCAACAGTTAAGCTTACATAAGGAAATATGAAATTTTCCTTCTATAGGTTGATTGTAAATCTCAGATAAATTTTAATATTAAGGCTGTGCTTTTATTTAAAAAAATATTTTTTCAGAGTTTTTCCTGGCAACCTCGTTTGTTTGTTTGAAAAGAATGAGGAGCACCGAAAGAAAGAGTCAGAGAGTATCTAGTACTCCTGCTGATCAGGGGTTTAAACTGGATAACATTTTGACTATATCTGATAATGAGGATGAAATTCCGAACTTAGATGAGAGCAGCGAGGATGAAATTGATCTCGTTCAAAAAGACGCACAATTTCAAAAAAGTAAAAAAGAAAACCATAGCAAGCGCTCCTCAAAGGAACCTTTCCATTCAGATTTCATGTTTGCTCTTGATACCACGCACGAAGAAAATCCTGACTTTACTGGATGGAATTTTGGTGTCGGTGGTGGTCAACGTGAAGGTGGGACGATCAATGTTGACTTAGACACAATCATCAGAAGAAAGGGAGGTCTCAGCGGAAACTATATGGATCACAGCTCTGGAAATTCATTAGAAAAACAGAAGCGAACAGAAACAAAGGATGAAGATTCAGATGAAGAGCTTGCAATGGATGGTTTTGGTATGGGAACCGACCCCAAGTCAGACTCTGAGAAGTGTGCTAACAGTGAATCTGAGTCCTCCGATGATTCACTTTCTGAAACCGCAATTTCATCTGATGCCGAAATTATGGAAAACCCAAATTTGGAGTTTGATGTAGAGGCTGATAATGTCTCTTTAGAACAGGAAGATTCTCCTGAGGAAATGGCGAAGTACTATTCGACTAAAGATGAAGTTCCCTCGACTTTAGATACACTTCATGAATCATTCCAGTCCCTAAAGCTCTCAAGACCTACTTTAAAAGCTCTATCAACGTTGAACTATCAAAAGCCATCGGCTATTCAAAGTGCATCCATTCCTATCGCTCTACTGGGGAAGGATATTGTTGCTGGAGCTGTGACTGGATCTGGAAAAACTGCAGCTTATATGATTCCAATTATTGAACGTCTCCTTTATAAGCCATCCAAAATAGCTTCCACGCGTGTGATTGTTTTAGCACCAACCAGAGAACTCGCTATACAAGTCGCTGATGTTGGCAGAAAGATTGGTCAATTCATCAATGGACTCACTTTTGGACTAGCTGTTGGAGGTCTCAATCTTCGGCAACAAGAGCAAGAGCTGAAGAAAAGGCCGGATGTTGTTATCGCTACACCTGGGAGATTGATTGATCACATTAGAAACTCCCCTTCGTTTAATGTCGACTCTGTGGAAGTTTTAGTATTTGATGAGGCTGATAGAATGTTAGAAGAAGGATTCCAGAAAGAGCTCACTGAAATTCTTTCTTTACTGCCCCTTAATAGGCAAACCATGTTATTTTCTGCCACAATGAACTCCAAAATTAAATCACTTATTCAGCTTTCGCTGAAGAAGCCCGTTCGAATAATGATAGGTGCTCCAAAAGCAGCGGCATCAGGACTTGTTCAGGAATTTGTGAGGATCAGAAAGCGGGAAACTTCAAAACCAGCTTTATTATATGATCTTCTGTCCACCATGCACGACCATCAAAGCAGAGTTATAGTTTTTGTGGCAAGAAAAGAAGTCGCTCATAGATTAAGGATTTCCTTAGGTTTACTTGGTTTAAAAGTCTCTGAATTGCATGGTTCTTTGTCTCAGGAACAACGTTTGAAGTCCATTACAGACTTCAGGAATTTGACTGTTCCAATTTTGATATGTACAGATCTTGCTGCCAGAGGTTTAGACATCCCCAAAATTGAGCTCGTTATCAATTATGACATGCCAAAAACTCATGAAATTTACCTGCATAGAGTTGGAAGAACAGCTAGAGCTGGTAGGGATGGTCTCTCTATATCATTTGTTGGTGAAAGTTCTCAAGATAGGAGCATTGTTAAAGAAGTGATCAAGCAGGTTGATTTGGAAAAAAATGGAAAAGTTATTGGTAGGAATGTCAACTGGACAGAGGTCGAGCAGATTCGTTTGCTTCTTGAGGGTAAATCTTCAGTCATTTCAGAGATTCTAGAAGAAGAAAAACAAGAAAAAGAGCTTTTGAAAGCTGAGCAGGAGTTAAAGAGAGGCGAAAATATGCTCCAATTCGAAAATGAGATCAAAGCTAGACCAAAAAGAACTTGGTTCATGTCTGAAAAACAAAAGAAAGATGATCTCGAAATGATGAAATCGCGGACAAAATCAAAACCTCTCAATTCTAAGAAACGCAAAGCCAGAGATGCAAAGGAGAATACCGACAGAATATACAAGAAGACCAAATCTGATAGGATGCTAAAGCAAACTAGGGGAAAAGGAAAAAAAAGTCGTAAGTAATTTGAAAATAGCGTACTAGTAATTTAATTGAAGTACAGTTTACTCGCAATATTTGCTAGCTCATCCGTGGATGTCAAAGCATTCGCACACAAATCCACGATCTTAGTGTGTGTCAATTCATCGTCATTGTACAAGTCAAAGTCAGAGAACTGGACATCCCCACGCATTCTAGTCAACCATTCGATTTGCAAATCTGTATTCTTCGATAAATGGCCGGAATAAGAATTTAACATCTGAAGTCCATCTAGCCACACAAAAAGCGAATCCTTAGTTCCTAGATAAAAAGTGAAAGTCCCGAGCTTCATAGTTTTAATATCTATGCGACTAACCTGCAGTCTAGAGTCAACGTGTATGGAATTCTTCGACTTCTGATCCCCTGATATTCGATGGTATTCAATGGATTCAATCTGTCTGAAATCAATTCGAGACCCATCCTTATCGATATTGGGCATCTCTGGTGCCAGTTTTGTGTACCTTTTGTAGATCAAGGCTTGTTGATTAGCTGACAAAATCACGAAATAGTATGAAGTTTTCTTATGCGAAGGATTTAGTAGTAGTGGGTTCTCTTTGTAAACCCAAGCTCCTTTTGAAAGAGCAAGCAAATGCTGGCTTTTGATAAACTCAAAAGTTTCTTTGTGTACCCTCTCGTAAAATGTCAGGGCTTTTTTCGACCAGTTGAAGTTGACTTTACTCCTGACTCGTTCAAGCTCAAAGATTCTGGCTTGGTTGTAAGTGAATTCTCGGGTCGTGTTCAATGCCTTCTCAAATGGAAACGATTCTAAACAACAACCAAAATACTCAGTGATAACCTTCAAATATCTTCTGATAACCTTTCCATCTTCCACTTTTGCCTTCGATGCAATGCAGAAGTCCAAGTAACAGTTAGCAAGAACTCCAAAAAAATCTTCACTGAATTTTATTGGCAATACTTTAAATCCAGATGCCTGCAACGCTAGTGAGGAAATGATCGCGCCAACATCAGAGAAGAGTGTCAAAGGTGACGTTCTTGAATCCAACTCTTCAAACAGTTTACTTTCTGAAAACTTCTTCTCAAAAACCACACCAGGGCTAAGGAGGAAAGTTGTAAACATTATAGCTGTAAACAGACTTGTGTTTTTATCTTTCGAATTCAATGTCAAAGAAGACATCGAGCTCTTGATCCCCAGATTTGCATCTTGTTTATGGTTTTCGGCTAGGTATTTTTCCGCAAGTGTTAGTAACACAGCACATGCTGCATCATCCAAACCCTTTTTTGACAAACGGTGAACTATTTCGTCACATGTTCTGTTGAACATCACCCACGTCGAGCAGTCCATCAATTTCCTATCCTCTTTGTCAACTATGAGACATAGTTCAGAAAATAGTCGATTTCGCTGAAACAGCACCAAGGTAAGCAATAGTTGTTCCACATCATCGTTTTCATTCAGACGCTTCATAACCTCATGAACAAAATTTACCGCAGTCACCAGTGTGCTGTGCTCCATTTCCGACAAGTGCAAAACTAAGCATTCAATCAGTATTGTACGGGTTAACACCAATTGTACAATGGAAGCGAATATTTGCTCATCTTCGGTATTTTTTGTAGATAGGGCGAATAAGAAAACTTCCAGAATGGCTCCAAACAACTCTACAGAATTCGAAGTCGCAAATTCTAGTAATGTGACCAGCTCGCACAGAACTTTAGGGCAAAAAATTGTGTCCGAAGAAGGCAAATTTTGGGCAAGCCTAATCAATTTCGAAATGGCAATGACCAAGTCGGCCTTTCCTGATCCCTTTTCTACTATCAGTTCGCTGAAAGTCGTCAGATATTTTTTCAAAGTCTGCTCCCCAATTTTCCCTTTCTTGCATTCATTTTCAACCTGTACTAGAAATTCATTGTAAACCTTCATTCCTCAAAGTACTGTAATCCGCACACTCTTGTAATATGGTCTTCTTTATCTCAACAAAAACAACTAGATAGAAAAGTGCACTTTTGGTGAAAGAAATACGCCAGAATTAAAACTATTGATTAACTAATAGAATCCTTGGTTTGATTAGCTAATCTCAGGATGCTCAGATGAATTATATGGACATATAGATATTGCTAAAACAGAAGTGTCAGCTACAGATTTACCGTTATCAATCTATGCCTCATCTGCTTTTTGGAAATTTCAACATGGATGGGCCGACTATCTCTTATAAGATGAAGTGAGTGCAACTATACTTTTTATATCCATTGAACACAATATCTATGATCTAAATACTCCCAGAAAGAAAAAAATGTATCAAATAACATCTGTCTACTCATTCATACATACTCGTGAGTAAATCGAGCAGTGCATTACTAATTGTGCGTCAACAAGTAGTATGACCTATTGGATTAGCTTACTTAGGTAATCAATTTCAGAAATTTTCCAGATCAGTCTGATAAAATGTATAATGAAAAGTATATGATTACCTAATCGAAACGAAACTATTAGTCTATTAAAAGTTGATCTTTGCACAAGATATGAACCAACAATTTAGCAAATTAATAAACTCACCGGTTCCAATAATTTAGTGAACCTATTCCATGTCGGTGAATCAAAATGAAAGCCAAATTTGTAAATTCTTACTCTTCCCTGTTTCAAAAAAAAATGTTAAAAGAGTCTGCAAATTTCAAAAGCGATCCTAAGCATTACTCAATCAATCTGTTCCTGTGATTCGTTTACTTTTGAGGTAGAAAGAAGTTCCTTCTCTTCGATGATGTTATTCCTCATCACAGTCTCCATTCGAAGATCCTCTTCGGTGGGCAAGGAATTCACGAATTCCCATATATGTTTCCCAGAATTCATGTAACCTGTTACTTCTCCCAATTTGTCTCTGAAGTAATCTATGTCTCGCATCATCACTGCTTTTTCGAGAGAATCTTTGAAGGTGATTTGAGAGTAAATGTCAATCAAAGATGTTTTGTAACCCTCAAATATTGAAGATAAGACTTCGATGTATTGAGATTCTGGAAGATACCTTTGAAGGACTCTGGCTATCGTAAGAGTTTCTTTGACAATTGTCTCCATATACTTATGTGCCTGTTGTTGGGGAAGAGACTGCGACCAATTGATTGATTTGATTTCGTAGGAGTGCACGTTAATCCGGTCAGTCATCATGCTGACCAGCTTCTCAAAAATCTCAGATTGGTGATCAGAAAACAATTGAGAAACCTTATCAAATTCTTCCACGTTCGTTGTATCTTTACGCGAATACTTCACAAAGAATTTCTTCAGGTAAGGAACCAGATAGGACATGAATCCGACAAATTGAGAGGCAACAGCAAGATATTTAGGTGTTATGTGCTTCAGGCCTGCCGTACGAGTTGCTTGCGCTCCAAGAACAGCATGGTGAGTTTTCATGTTGATCAAGCGTAATGCTTCAAGGATGTTCCTATCATTTGAAGCACCGAATTTGATTTTTATAATTTGATAATTCTTGATAATACTGAGAACCTCAGTTACCAGTTCAGGTAAGACCATGGAATTTCCATCTATTGTCAGCGTTTTTCTTTCAGTCACTTTGTTTTCAATTACAAGTTTCGGCTCATGTTTAGATACGGGCGAAAATGGTTCAAGCCAAGCAGATGGGTCAAATTCATCCGTACCAGACAATAAAATCTGATTCAAAATATCCTGAATACCAACAGGAATTGAGCATTCTTTCCATAATTCTTTCTCAACTATTTGTGATAGTATTTTCAACGTAGTTTTGTGATACTGGGTATTGAACTTTTTAAACTGGGTCATCATGACATCTTGCAAAACTGAAGTTTTTGATGTTCCACTCGAAATAAGCTCACATTCAACTAGAAACATTGCACTCAGGCTGAAAAATTTCATGAAGTATTCAAGTGTAATAGATGAGTTCTGAGACTCGCGTACATTAATTATCTTTGCCATGCGTTTTTGAGTCAAATCTATGCCATCGGTGATTGCACTCGTCAGGTCTAATGTAAGGGCGATATCAGGTTGCTTCTCAAAAATTTCCGAATCAAAAGCACTCATCGCATCAAGAGATAATTCAAGTAATAATTTACGATGTGTCGTCAAACGTCTCAGCGCTTCTGATAACTGAGTGTAGGTTCTCAACAGCATATCTTCAAACTCGCGAGGAGTCATAGCTTTAACAATGTTTCCCAAACTAGTAGAGGTTTGCGTCTGCGTAGATCCACTCCTTGAACCATCTGATACACCTGAGACACTTCCCTTACCAGAGTTCTCTGTCAGATCCGTTGGTAGATTCGCTCGTATGATCCCTTTAAGTTCAGATAGCAATTTTTCTTCGTAGGATCTAATAGCAGGTTCAAGCTCTCCACATCTTGCTAAACCGTGTAAGTAATTCTTCAGATGCGACCGTAAATCGTTTTCCACAGTCTCGTATCGCAAAACAAGTTTTGAAGCATCAATCTTAGAGCGGGTGATATTGTTCTCCAGTCTTCGTAAAGTTTCGGGGATAGATATTTGTTCATAATGATTTCTCAAATCCACAATCAATGTAACACTGAATATTTTGGAGAATGATTTTCCAGTATCGGAAATCAAATTCACAAGTAGTCGTTTGAGGGGCAATAAGGCTGAAACCTTGTTCATGTCGCTTAGTTCGTACGGCCAATGTTCGACAATTTCAGTAACAAGCTTATGAGGTGGTCTGTTTCCTCTAATTAAGGCAAATACGGAGTCAGTTAATTCCAGTGCCTTATCGTAATTGGCATTGTAATAAGATGATTCGGCAATGTCTGCTTGGTGCATGATTGTGAATATCTGTAAGAGTGCCTGTTCCAAACGCTCAAGATTTTTCCGCCTTTCGACTAGTTTCAGAATCTCCATTGCTTTATCCGCCTGATGTTCCTCTGTAAGTTGTAACTTGCCATCCATCAGACGCAGCTGATGCGTTAATCTATTTGACTTGTCCGTAATCGATCTCAGATCATCCAAAGCGCTGAAAAAGAAGTCTGATGAGTGAGATATCTCGCGAATCAGTTGGATCTCAATAATATCTAGATAAGATGAAAGATTATTTTGGATTTCCTCACTATTAATGAGTTTCTTTTGAGTTCCATCTGCATCATATTCAGTGGTATCTTTCAAAATGTTCCGGTTGTTCAAAACGCTCGAAAATACTTTTGGATCATCCAAACGGTAATCACTGTCGAAGAATATGAATGGAATGTTGTCAAGAGAGTTTTTGTCTAAATTTGCTTCCTCATTATCGTCTCCTATCCATTCATCGGATAGAAAACTGTCTACCCTTTTTATCTTTTCCTCATTATTCAATTGAGTTATCAACGCATCTAGTGTTGATTTTGTCAGCGTTTTGCTTTGTTTGAACTTCGAATATTGCTCCTGAATGGATTTGGAATACTCATCTAAATCTCCCAGTGACACCTTTTCAATCTTGGAAAGGACAGTTTTGGGAATATCCCTGCTTGTTGGGCCCCTTAAATTCATAGAGGAAGTGGTACTACTCAGGGCTAGCTGACCAGAGCTCGTAGCTCTCTTGGCGTAGTTCAAGTTCTGCACCAGCTCAACCACTGAATTTTTCCCAAGAGGAGAGATGCTGGATACGGATAATGTGTTGACCCCTAAAAGAATAGAAGGTTCCCTTTTCTGCACTAATGATGACAGAGACGAAGCTGAAGTCTGCCGAATGTGTTGTCTCTTATCTATGTTGGAGGAGTACGAAGAGTTCAATCGATCGTGTACGCTTGTAAGGTCGTCATTTAGACCATTTAGACCTAGTGTAGTGACACTTGACGAGGAATTCTCATTGAAGTCGAGATTCAATCCTGCATCTATTAGTTCCGGTACTTGGGATGAAACCACAAAGTCTTGTTGAGAGGCGTTTGCATGTTTGATGTCACCATCGTCAATCACGTCATCAGGGCCTTCTACTGACAAGGAATCGGCAGCAGTTTCTGAAATATCTCTCGTTGACATGATTCGTCTTCGGTGTCGGGCGCGATCCAACTAGAATACTAATGTGGATTAGCACTCAAAGAATGAATTTTGAGTTGTGGTTCGAAACTTTTGTTTTGTTTGATTATGTAATTGATGCAGTAATTAATTGAACTGTGGCAAGTTCAAGACTTACGTAATATCTCCTCTAACACCTAAATCGCGTGTCCTCTTCAGATAATTAGAATCCTTAGAAATTTAAATTCAGTGCTGAAGTCATAATATGCTCTACTGATTCAAATGCTAATTCAATATGTGAAGAGTAATGAAACAAAACTTTCCCATCTTATAAGTAAGATACAAAAGCTCGTTCCTGAACCGTATGTGATAGTTCGCATCCTACGGCTCTGCTATTTGTGGAGTAGATGAATTGCGACTAGTTTTCTGTTTTGTATACTAAAAGGTTGCTCCATATAATTCTGTGATATCAAGTCAAGATATTACAAAAACATAGATTATTTGTACATATAATATATAGGAAGGAAGAGGGAGCTTTGAATTTGCGACCTCAAAACTAGAAATTCATAATTCAACTGCTGTAGCAAATACGCTTACGCAAGTTCAATTGATTATTCAACAATCTGTTAGTAAGCTCTCTCATATAATTAATTTTTCCCCCGAGTCGAAGCATAATAGTATAAGTAAAAGGACGGAGGTCAAGATAGACAACTGTCTGTGGAACGAATCGAATCAAGAGAGCGCACAAGATGAATAGCATCGACAAAGGTGACCAACTGTATAAACCGTTTCAATATATTCCCCAACTTCTAAAAATCAAAATATTTTCCACAGAAGAATATATCCTGGACTCAATGCAGGAAGGAGATTGGACGAAGAACAGCAATAACTTATTCTTCGACATCCATTGTCACAAGATTTTCGTGTCAAAAATGTTTGAAATATTTCCAATGAGGTGTTAAAGTTCATGCTGCTTGTAATATTTTTATACTAGATGTATGCAGTTGGGTAATCAGTAGTCTGAGATTTAGCAAACATGGGATAAAATTTCTTAGCAACAGGATATAGTCGGAAGCGTAAAAACTTTTCAGAATGTTAGTCTATAATCAGAGTCACGTGTCTACATGCATCAAGGGGTGCATCAAACGTGCATATGAAACGCAAACTCATTTTTAAAGGAACATTCTTGAGGGATACGCTCTTAAGGGATCCAAGTGGTCTGAGTAGAATTTGAATATGAATAGGGGAGGTGATTTGGGAGTTTAACTGAAGAACACTCTACTAAATCCAGGCATCCGTATCAGCCACTCTTAGTTATTTCAACCTTAAGTACAATAGGAACATGACCACTGTAGAACAAGTGCTATTATCAATACAACAAATACTCTCTGATCACTTGTAGAAGAACCTCAGAAAGATAGTGTATATATTTAAGATATGTTTAGTTCTGCCACTAGGGCCATTGTAATGTTATACTAACCTTTTCAACAAAGGCAGTATACCACGTATTACTTCGATATTAATTTGTAATTGGATGAAACTGCTAACAATCAATGACACACATGATTATTTTATGGGTGGCTTCTGTTATCTCCTATAGTTCAGCTCAAAGGGAATAAGCACTTCGAAATGCTCAAATGGCAACATTTCAAGATAGCGGTGTGTTTCGGTCGGTGTGGCTTCATGTAAGTGAATTAGTCTATTGTCATATTTTAAGTAACATCCAGTTCAAGCAAATTAGCAAACTAGGGGGAAAAAAAGTACTCCCCAAGTTTACTTTGTTTGCCTTATAGGAAATGTGTTGTTGTAGGAACTGGGAAATTAGTTACCTCAAACTTTAATTCATAAGGTTACATTAGAATCTATGACTAATGTCATATGGGTCAGTTTGTTTTTTCTGTCATTATTACTAACTTCCTTTGATTCAATGTACTTTTCGTGAAATGTCTTGAACTTTTATTGCTGAGCACTGGATCAAAGAATAAATATGGAGATTTATTCAGGACGAATGATGCAATACTGGAAGCAGTCTTGCAACCGTATCTCAGGATAAAGTTTCAAATTCAGTAATTTCTGAAATGAATAACCAGTGTAGCATCTGTGTGGACTAAGTTTTATCATAGGGAAACTAAAAACGATAGCTCAGAGCTGGTTTTTAAAAGGCCAGGGTACTACATTTAGGAGGTAATCGAATCAACAACCAGCCTAAACTGACTTACCACAGGTGTATTATTTTATTTGCTACTTCTGATGCTGGAAAATGAACTCTTGAGATGTTAATGAAGATACGAATCACGTGACCAACTTCGCCAAAAGTGCATGATATGTATACATGAGAGGTGTGTCATCGGAAGAGTTAGAGAGCAGGTTCAGATAAAATATAAACAAGGTAGGTGATCTGGGTGGATGAAGTAAACAATTAACTACAAGACCAAGTCACCTATATTAGTCGATTTTAGTAAAAGAACATGTTCACTGAAAAACAAATAGTGTTATCGCTAATACATGTACTTACTGCTAACACAAAAAACTATCGAAATAGTGTAATAGAGAAGTCCAAAGTAATTATGATCACTATAGCAGTGTGACTAGTTAATAGCAGAAATCCCTGATATGTTTAATGTTTTCGAGAGCTGGTTAAAGTGATAGAGATAGCTTTTAGAAGTAGAGAGGCATCACTGTCATTTTGTACTTGATCAGATGAAACATAACAACTATCTCTTATTTTATTGATAAAGTTACCCTAAGCACATTCTAGAGTATTTTCGAGATCTTAGGCTTTACCATGCATGTTCTTTAAGTGTGTCTCATTTGAAGTCTAAGTTCACTATCACATAACTCGGTTCAAACCAACGTCTCACCACTCGTAGACAGGTTAAATTTCTCATCAACTACCCACTTAATGTGAGAAACCAAACTACATCATGTTCGTCTGTTTTCTATTGACAGGTAAACAAGCTACTACATAGAAAGACACTGATTTTATCTAAGTATGAAGAAAACTGAGGACTGGTTTCATTCTTGCAGAATAATTGAACAAACAGAGAAGATCTTTACTTTTAAGTTCTATTTAAATGCAAGGCTGACTGTTAAATTGATATTAGCACTTATTCTTCAGTGGGCATGTTCTTATTAAAACTAAGCAAAATATAGGTGACTGGATTTACTAGATAGTTGTTCCCTTAAAACTCCCAGATCACCTCTCCTATTTAGATTAAATTCCTCAGATCGCTTATGTTTAATTGACTTTAAGCTTTGGTAGATAAGCCTTAGAATGATTCTCAGGGAAGTGTATACCTGAGAGTATGCTCGCATATCCTATGCACGTTTCATGCACCTTGACGCATATAGTCACGTGACTAGAATTTAGACAAACATTGTCAACACTGTCTCCCAAACGGTTTCAGCATCATTATTCGCTTCGCCCAAAAAATTATTGATCAAGAAACTTTAACTGCATATAAACAGACACTTTGTCACTTTTCGAACTCTT
Organism: Ogataea thermomethanolica; assembly: GCA_030674565.1. Lineage (NCBI taxonomy): Eukaryota > Fungi > Ascomycota > Pichiomycetes > Pichiales > Pichiaceae > Ogataea > Ogataea thermomethanolica. The sequence continues at coordinate 935,068 of JAKTYW010000002.1, forward strand.
CATCGCGTTGCTTAATAAAATCGCGTTGCTTAATAAAAGCACGAATGTTAAGACTTCTTGAACAACAAAATGCTTTCTCATAAACTGTGTTTTGATGATGCTATGTTTATGCCCTAACAGAAAACTTGGTTGCAAAGCTAGGCTTGTCGAACTGACCCTGTCAAATCTGGGATGAAAAAAATTCTAAAAACATGCAGGACACAACTCGACTCAGAAGCAGGATATACACATATAGCACCTATTTTTAAGGGAATTACAGATATGAAGACACAAAGTTCCTATTGGTTTCTTTCCATTACTTAACACTAGGTGGTCAGCAAGGGTAAAGTTTGGAATCACTCAACAGGACATCCACTATAGTCTCAAGTATTTTACCTGTATTCGGAAAAAGTCTTTGAGAAGACAGTTGAGTCCATTATTAAATTTTATTAAGTTTATGACACAGGACTCAAGGTAAAATTATGGCCAGGTTAACCATAATCTTATTTGAGGCAAATAAAACCGACACCGTCCGAAGGAGAAAACATAGATTTCGACTAGGAAGTTGATACACAATACTGATATGTTGTGCTGATTACTGCATTTTTGCCTAGTGGTATTTTTACGACTCTCTTAGGCTTTCTTATTAAAGTTAAATGAACTGCTATAATACGAAATGAAAATAGAATTATGTATTGTCTGTTGTTTTTAGCTTCAAATCATACGCTTCAATTATGTATGATGCCAACTGGGTTACATACCAGTCGGTTATGCGGCTCAACAGATCTCACAGCATACAACCCTAGCGTGTCTTATCAGGTGACCATCTTTTGCCGCAGGCAGTTTGGAAGTACTAAGAATTGGATAGTTTCAAGAATAATACATGGCCATGCTAATTCTTAGTCATGATACGTTTAGATCCTTGATTTCCTTCTTCAATCTCTGCCCTAATTATTTTCTTTGTTTTAGTTTCACCGCCAGGTGCTTCTACACTTTCGAGACAAAGGCAATCAATAGGGATTTAGATTCACCAATCTCGTAACGCCTTTCTCCGCTATTTTCGTTTTCTGATGAAGTCTTTTTTGCACTAGGTATAATAAGCCATATTGCCTCCAGTAGGTAGGTCATCCTTCCGATTATCTTTTCTTGCACTTTTCATAGTTTACATTTCATTTTGTAGAGGAGAATTTCTTTTCCAAGATACGGATCACTTTGTCAGACGGGTTTATCGTTCGGTTCCCAAAACAATCATATTTTCTAGAAGTAATAACTAGCTGCTCACAGTGAAGAGAAATCTTTTCTAGCATCAGTCATGCTTATTGTTGGAGTTCTTGGTTGCAAACTTATAAATGTCAACTGGTTCGCGAGTTCTAAACAAAATCAAGGAACCCGTCTCTAGAGAAAGCGCGAACTCTATCGTGCATTGTACAATTCAAACACTCAAAATTTGCAACTATACAAAGCAGAAACTGTGTCAAACATCTATCTACTTCAATGTCTTTCTCCAGTAAAAGAGCGTTTTCCAATTTGTTATAGATCATCGTTAGTAGACAGTCAATACATTGTGAAACTGCAGGAATTTATCAACATTAAAGTTAAAATTAATCCAGGATTTACTTACGGCCACCTCTTGTGCTATAAACCATAAGATCATATTTGGATATGTGGTACTGATGACACCATTCTTTAGTGTACATGTTCTTATTCTTCGAATACTAAAATAACTAGGAATATCTGACATGGGTGACTGTGTTTAGTAGATAGTTGTTCACTGAAACTCCAGATCACCTCCCGTATTTATAATAGACTTTAGGCAGATCACTTAATAATCTATCAGCTAAAAATTCGTGTGCATTTCATATGCATGTTCCCATGTGATTCTGATAAGACTAAAATGCTCAACAGAATCAACTATCTGAACTTGTTCTAGACTCTGACTACTCAGAGAACTTTTATATTTCACAGTCGAAATATAGTCTTTTGGGTACTCTCAATTGCTCTGAGCGCTTGACCTACCTCTATACAATACTTGGAAACCATTGTTGAAAGGTTTTTAAACTAAACTTAGAGACGGTTTTGATAAAAGTTTTGTTATAATTCCAATGAATGTTAATTGGTAGCCAGCCACAAGATTGCAAAAAAATAATACAAGTAGCTTGCTGCTCACTCAGTAGGAGACAGCGCATTAGAAAGATTTATCATGTTTGATCCATATCAGTACTTGTTTTTAAGAGGAATTGTTCTCAACTGTAAAATGACTAAGTAGCTACGCTTTATATAGGTCATTGGATTTTTGTTGGTTCTTCTTTCCCAGAATATGGATTATCTATATTGTTTGTAATAATATCTGAATCAATCCTTAGGCACGTGATACTATTTAGACTAGTACTTCAACATATCAAACCTCAAATTCAAATAATGCTGGCTCGGGAGCATACAATGAAAACTTACGGTAAGATTCGAGTAAACTGCCTATTCTCAAAACTCAATATCTTCGTTCTTTGGATGCAACACAACAATCTTTATTTTGGCACACTAATAAGAGAACCTACAACGGTCATGACTTTTAACTTATAACTGCTTGGACGCTTTCAAACCTTTTAGCATATAACCTTAACTACAAAGAAGATAAATTTCACTGTATGTTCAAGCCTTGTATCCACCTAAGCACTAATTCCAACTAGCTTTAAAGCTTCATCATTCATCTCTCTGTACTTCGTAATTTCTGAGCTCGGTATTTTTTCAGGTAGTATTCCGTTTGTCTACAATTTACAGCTATCTGCATTTTTCATAGTTTTGAACTAGCTTATAAATTTGATGTTGGAATACTTCGTTTAAAAAGGGTTGCAATAATAACAGCACTTGTTCTTCAGTGGACAGGTTGATATAGTACAAAAGCTTAAATAAGTAATAATATTATTATGTTAATCAGCCCTCACGCATTTCATAGCCAGTTCACATGCATATATCAAGCATTCTTGATATGTTTGTTTACGTGACTCAGGTTTCGACTAGCATCTGGACACTGAGACAAGACGAAAGTAGGGTTTTTAATAGCAGAGTTTTTACGCCATGCAAGCTGAAAATTCTTTAGTATTTTAAATTTGACAGCCTTCTTCTTAGAAGTAGTAGAAGTGTTATTGGGAAAATCATACTTCAAGTATTTCTCCTTTGATTTTATTCAGAATAGCACGAGTTGCAAACTTACTAATTATTAATGAGAACCAAGACTAATTGTTGAGACTGTACATTGAAGAGTCCAAAACCACATAAATCTTTGATATCGAAGTTTATGTGTCCTAAAAGTACATGGAAACTTTGCGAGGAATTGAATCCCTATACGCGTGGATGATAAACATAGCATAGGATTTTGTTCAAAACGTAAGAATGCATGACTACATATGAACGCTGTTTGTAATATGCATGGAAATGTGTGAGGTCTGACAAAGATTTGTAAATGATCTTATTTTGTTAATAGTTAAAAGAATGATCGAGATCTTTTGCTTTGGTTTAGGCAATATCATTTGAATTGTTTCGTTAGTAGGAATAGGGGATAGAGATCGTGTGCGTACTGGAAAATTACTATTATGGCTGCTTGCAGCTTTGAAGTTCATGAAGGAATGACCAAGTATATGCGTCGAACATTAAAATGAAAATTGTATATTCAAAGCAAATTTTATTAGGTATCAAAGAGTCAGACGTGCTCCTTCTGCAAGAAATCTTTTACAGTAGCTTTTTAACACGTGAGAAATGTGGGTACTCTGAACCAGATTCTTTATTTGATTGTCTTTGTTGAGGATGTTAGTCTAATAGCTAGAGTTACGTGACTATATGCGCTGGAGATGCATGAAACGTGCAGAGAATATACAGGCATACTGTCAACCATATATTCCAAAAGATACAGTGTCCCAAGGATACAAGTGGTCTAAGTAGAAGTTGAATATAAATAGGGGAGGTGATTTGGGAGTTTAAGTGAACAACTATGTATCAACAATTGCCTTTTATACTCTCAATATCAATCAAGTGGTGAGTGTAGGAGAAGTTTTTGAACTACCAAATCCCAGTAGGCCTTGTGTTTGGATTGGGCATTGAAAGCACAATACTCTGGAAGTCACCTCATGAAGAGATTGATTCAAGCAAGTTTTTCATCAGTCAATAATACGTTATCTATGTCTCAGACATAGCTGGATTATTATTCTTGTTTTTACTTGTAAGAGTATGTGGATTAATTGATGAACTAAAAGTGATTTTAATGAAATGCAAATTTTTGTGTTTCCGACCACTCTTCCATCTAATAAATGGATGACCTTGTTCAGTATGGGATTATTGACAGAGAACGATCGTTGTGACACATTCTAATGGTCAGTCCCCTATTCTCCTCGCACGCTTACGGCAAAAACTATTTCAGGGACAAGAGAGGCGAGAGTGGTTAATGATCTCGGCAACTATGAAGATTTGATAAATGAAATTAGTCGGCAAGGTTAGAGTGATTAACCTCTAAGAGAATTAAAAGTTTAAAATGATTCGCCCGTGGTTCAATATTTTAAGTTCAAGTTCGAAGTAAACCTCAGCCCTTTTGAAATATCATAGCAGTCATTTTGAAGAGCTTTCCAAGATACCAACTTTTATTAACTTTGATTTTTAAAAACAGTAGTCTGTATTTTCACAGTTACAAAAGAGTTAACTATATTCTTTGGTTTTTACATAAGCAGGCATAAGTCGGGCGACTTTGAACATGTTCTTTTGATTCACACGATCGGCACCTATTGTATCTGCTTGGTGCCTACTATATCTCAAGAGATTTTAAGTAGAATTTGAAAATACACTACCATAAGTTTCTCGAATATTTTAATTAACCAGGCAAAACAACCAACGAGATTTTAAATTTGAAATATCAGAATGCCCATTAGTGATCAAGAGACATCAATACTCATCATCGATTTTCTCAAAGAGAAACTTAGTTCTGGTGGAATACCAGAAGATAACAAAGACTCAATTGAATTTGCGATCGAAAGCATCTCCGATGCATTTGGTATTGAACCTTCTACTTCTGAGGAAGTTTTGAAGCAAAAGTTCCTCTCCAAGGGATTGAGCGACCTCATCATGGTTCCCGAAATCCAGACTTCAGATGAAAGAACGACAAAATCTGGGTCACAAGCTGACATTGATAGTGATCGTAAGCAAAAGGCAGAGGCTCTCAAGCTGGAGGGCAATCGTGCCATGGCAAAGCGCGAGTTTCAGCAAGCGATCGAAAAATATACTGCTGCTTTGGAGCTGCTTCCCGAAAATGCTGTTTATCTGTCAAATCGTGCGGCAGCTTATTCTTCCATTGGTGAACATCAAAATGCTTTAGAAGATGCAAAGAAAGCCACGGAAGTCGAGCCAACCTACGCCAAAGCTTGGTCTCGCATGGGTCTTGCCAAATATGCTCTTGGAGACGTTGAAGGATCAATGAAAGCTTATGAAGGCGGCCTGGAAGTTGAAGGAGAGACCCCTTCGGATGCGATGAAAAAAGGATACGAAACAGCTAAGAAAAAGTACACTCAACAACTTGCTTCCTCTCTTGAGGCATCTGAGAAAAAAGGAACTCCGAGTGGTGAAGATTCTGAACCAGGTCAAGGTCTACCAGACATTTCGAACCTAGCTAATATGTTCGGTGGGTCACAAGCTGAGGGGAATTCCAGTGGATTGGGAGGTTTGGCTGGGTTAATGAACAACCCACAAATCATGCAGGCTGCACAGAGAATGATGCAGAATCCGGAAGCCATGAATGGATTGCTCAATAACCCACAATTACGACAGATGGCACAAAATTTTGGGCTCGGTGATGGTAACTTGGACGAGTTGATGAATAATCCGATGCTTCAAAATCTGGCCAATCAATTCGGGGGAGGTTCAAACTAGGAGATCACATAATAGGACTTGGTGTTGTGAGTCAACAGCTGTTCGCGATTTAGTTTTAGTCTTCTGAGCTGTGATCTAAATACCTGTAGATTTCTCTCAGCGTACTTCTTGAACACAAGTTTGAGAAACTTTTGCTTGACAAGATAATACTTGTTTAAATGAATGCAGGTCTTTTCATATTCATTCTTGATTTGAGAGCTTAGTCCTTCCGATTCTGTTTTGATAAGCTCATATGAGTCTCGAAGACTTTGCAAATCGCGATGGCCTCGGTCGTTCTGGAAGTGGATTAGATTTGTAATTTGAGACATGAATGTAGATTTACTTTTTCCGTGATGGCCAATGTAGCTGTCGGTTTTTGAACTGATGACGGAATTTTCGACTTGACAAAATGTGAGAAAGGAATCTGCTTCGTTAAGGAGGTCAGAAATTTGACTCTGTAACAATGGACTATCTAGTTTGCACAGTGTAACGGAGAGCTGTGACAACTTAGAACGAAATTCAGTTACCTTTTCATTTAGCAAAATCCACTTTTTCAAATATAACTTTTCAAACTCATGTGCACTCTCAATAAGATTCTGGCTCATACCAATAATAAGCTTCAGTGATTCGGAGAATTGCTCAAAAATTACAGGAGACTCGAGCCCAATGAGATCTCCTTGGGTAATCAGTATGTTATCAATCACTGTGCTCTCCACGAGTCCTAATTGCTTCTGATTTTCACCTGACAATTTACTAGCCACAATGTGTCCAGCTTCATATTGTAATAGTGTACAGGTTGAACATTTTGTATCCAATACGACCGTCTCATGGACCAACTTCTCCAATAGTTCCTGAAATGCACTCAAGTACTCAGTATTATGTTCAAGAAAATATGACATACTCTTAATATCAGACTCAGTGATACATGTGCTTTTCACTTTCGGATTTAAAAGTGGGTTAGAAGAGAGTTCTGCATTATCAAACTGCTTGGCTTTCGCTAACAGCTTCCAAAGTCCATCATCAATACCTGAACCATCATTCATCATCAAAGAGCTCATTAAAATGTTCCACTTCAAAATCTTATGATTCATAAACATGCGATTAGCACTGTTTACCATAGATTGAGGTTTCACTGAAACAACATCCTCTAGAAACGCAATGTCTATCTGAGGGAAATCATAAGGCCTCATGCATTTAATGGCCTTCATGAGCTTTAATAGTTCGTTTTCTTCATGTACAACTAAGCGTTTTGTCTGGCTTCGATGATCTGTCATGTACAAATAGAAAAGCACATCATTTTTCAAGCTTATGCCTGATTTAACAAATGTCACAGACTTTGAGGTCAACGAAGAGTGATAATATGCAAGAAAAGCCATGCTCAATTCTATTAATGATCTGCGATGTTCTTTGTGACTCATGCCTTTGTTGTTTGCAGCTTCGTCTGTAGATACTGAAGTCTGGGAGGCACCCGATACACAGGGTTTCATAAAGTCAACGCATGTATAGTGACATTGTGCATCCTGTTTCCATAAATCTACATTATGGAGATGAAGCAGGAAGCTCGTTTTAGGAAAATTGTTGTATTTGATCGACTGCATTAACGGAGTTAGATCCCTGTAATTTGAAAGATTTAGGTCATGTGAGCCAAATATTTGAACAAAAAGAGAAAGACTTTTGGGATCTTTCAAAGAGTGCAACAAAGTGTTTCCATTTTTATCCACATGATCTTTAAGATCAAAACTCAGTGACTTTGTTCTGTACCAGTTATCTACCACTGTGAAAACTCTCTTGAGTAGCTCCAAATATCGAGGAAAATCATAGCACCTGACGATAGAGACCAAAGGTGTCTGGTGATAATCGTCTACTTGTTTCCAGTCAACAAAAGTTCCGAGGGGCTCAATCAAACTGTCCATATTAATCATAAAATGTCCCAGATTCCTATCAAATATATTTCTTGATGAACAGAATCGCTCAAGCGCAGATAGTGGAGCTTTTTCTATTATTTTTGCAATTTTGACGGCCATTTCCTTGGTGCCACAACACAAAGCAGCTTCAAGTAATGTAGATCCATATATGTTTCTGTCCCTCAAGATATAATTAAGATCGAAAATGTCATCTAACAAGAGAGCATCAAAAAAGTTCGTATTTGAATTCGTTACTGCCATCATCAAAGGTGATTCACTGCTCAGATTCCTACTTCTCAAAAGAATTGGATCTATGTAGCAGGTTCCTTCATTAAATTGAATATCAGGTTTTTTGTTGCTTGTTCCCACTAAATCCAAACTTTCAAATTTGAAGTGATCGAAATGAGAGTTTGATGATGCATTGACGACCTTCCAAAACTTCAGGTTTACCTTGCACGCTTGAACTAATTTTTTTAGATTATTCGTATCCTGTAAATACGACAAGGCAGCCTCAAAAGTTGAAATAGTATACCCATGACTACCCGAGTGACAGTTTTCGGGTAGGTGTGCAAAGATGCGTATGTAATGTAGATGTGCGCATATATCATCCACTTCGGCAACTGAAATAACCATAATGAGTAGCATAAGAAGAGTGTCTGCATCAAAAACAATCAAACCTTCAAGACCTTCTTCCTTTGATGATAAAACCATCAGACAGTTATCTATTATATGAAGTTTCTTGGAGCTTGTAGTAGCAAGTTGTAGCTTTTTGAGTTCCGCAACCGCTCGAGAAACATTCCTAGCAATACGTGAAGAAATTTCACCATCATCCAACAAAGTTTGCAATGGTAAATCAAGTTGAGAGAAGCTCATGTGGCACAGAAACTGGTAGCTTGAGTTCAACTTTCTATCAAGCTCAGATGAAAATGTCTTGATTAACTGTGGCCACAATTTGTCGTAAACGTTTGCCTCTATATAGTCATAGAGTAGTTGATTCAAAGGCGTTTGGTTCTCTGTTTCTAAACGAGCGTTCAATGAATCTGTAAGGATGGTGGCAAAGATTACTGTCCCTTCTTTGAGCAACATATTGAATGCTGATTTGAGCTCCGTTTGGCAGTGAATTGACGTGAAATCAATGCTCTGAAATAGTCGTAGATATTTGGGACCAACAGCATTTGCAGCTTTTGGATCATTCTTAATTAAATTGTCTAGTAGGTTATAGTTTACCTCTTGGACATCGGGGTATGCGTGTTCCGAGGGAGACTGATCAAAACTTGAGCTGATCAAGGGGCGGTCAATTAAGGTGACATGGAATAGCGACCCTAAAGAGAAGTCGGCATTTGTAGATTGTATCAGATTTTCTGCTAATACCTTAATCTTCTGTACATTACCTTGTTCATCAAAGTTCATTATGAAACCTTTTTTTAACACTAACTCACTACCATTTAAGGACTTCACGATAACATTGCCATCATAGTGATTCGTTGTTTTTGTGTCTATAATGTGAGCTTTCAAAAACGAGTGAGTATAATATTGGACAACTTCCTTCCTGTTTCTAGTGAAAATATATTGATTCAGTCGAGGATCAAGAGGCAAAAGTATAATATATCGTTGGGGGTCCCTTCCCAATAGTTGAGTAATGTCATTGGTCGCAATTATTGTCCCCTTGTCCTGATTTTCGAAGATTATACGAAATAACAGTTCAGTCCAATTGACATAGAGATGGGATCCATAGGAATTCGAGCTTCCCTCATTTACCATAACTGTCCTTTGAGTAATCTTTGTCAAGAATTAAAACAAATGATAATTAATGTAATCCTTAGTTTGATTAGCTAATCTTAAGGTGTCTCAAACAAATTATGTAAACGTGTAGACATCGATGAAACTGGAACAGCTGCGTTCAGACTCACTGCTATAAATCCATCTTTCAGTTGCTTGAAAAATTACTATCAAATCTGAGCTAAGTGTCTTTTCAAAAGATCAAGCAAGGGCAACCATATTTTTGTGTTCATTGAATACAATCGCAACATCATAAATATATACCCGAGGCGAAAACAGCACCAGATAGTATCTGTCTACTTAATCAGACATACTTGTGACTGAAATCAGAACAACATTGCTATTAGTGAATCACCGAAATAGTATGACAAACGTTGGTGAACTAGCTTACACAAAAAACCGAAGATTCTTTTAATTTTACTTATATTGAATTTTCTAAGACTCGTAGGGCAGTGCTATGTTAATTTTACCAGGTTCCAAAATTTGTAGTGTAGATCAACTTTTCTGATTATGGGGAAAGGAAAGAATAAAGATCGTGAAACGCCCAAAAATGGTTCCAAAAGCTCACACAGGTCCAAAAGACAAGAGTTCAAGCATCGTGGCTCAACTACAGGTCAAAAATTTCCTACAAAGTTAGCAATGTGGGACTTTGAACACTGCGATCCTAAGCGATGTAGTGGAAAAAAGCTGGAAAGATTAGGTCTTATGAGAAGCCTAAGGATTGGTCAAAAGTTTCAGGGTATAGTTGTAACACCTAATGCTAGCGAAGTTGTTTGTCCGGATGACAGAATGTTGGTTGATGAATTGGGTGTTGCAGTGGTAGAGTGCTCTTGGGCTCGCTTAGAGGAGATTCCATTTGCAAGGATAGGAGGACGTCACGAGAGGCTCCTTCCTTATTTACTTGCCGCAAATCCAGTAAACTATGGGAGGCCAATGAAACTAAACTGCATGGAAGCTATAGCTGCTTGTTTAATAATTGTCGGACGAACAGAGTGGGCTCAGGAGCTACTTCAAAACTTCTCATATGGAGCAGCATTTTTTTCTATTAACAGAGAACTCTTTGAGTTATACCAACAGGGATCAAATTCCCAGTCCATACTAAATATTGAACAGGACTACCTCCAAAGCTTGGAAAAAGAAAAAGAAGAAAGAAAAGCTTTGAAAGCATCGATGGATCCATGGGAGATGTCCAATCCAAATCGAAAATTTGAGCCAGAAGAAGAAGAAGAAGAAGAAGAAGAAGAAGAAGAAGAAGAAGAAGAAGAAGAAGAAGAAGAAGAAGAAGAAGAAGAAGAAGAAGAAGAAGAAGAAGAAGAAGAAGAAGAAGAAGAAGAA